>CM077244.1:32214148-32501648 GCA_039654775.1 Spinibarbus caldwelli
AACAGGAGAGAGAGACAGAGCTCTGTGCTTTCATACGAGGATGCAAAAAATCATTACAGAAATTTATACATCAGTTTTATCAATACAATATCAAAGCATGGATAAATAGATATAAAAAAAACACATAATATGTTGAAACCAATATATACAATTTAGCATGTGATTATACAGAAATGGCTAAAATTGGGCTTCAAATATTTTTCATTTTTCTGTTGCATTTTATGCATCTTTATTTTTGATTACCAATTTTTGGCAAATCTCATTCACATTTTGTGAATTTTTAAAACAATCATAATGTACTGGCACGAATGGGCCCCTACTTTTATTGTTTGCATTGTAAGGTCTTGATGACTCAAGGTAGTAAAGTTGAAAAACGCATAAAAGCATCTAATAAAAAAATAAAACAAGAAAATATTTATCGTTTAGCTGTGGATAAGTGTGTTATTTAACATGTCTTCATGTACTCAACAGGTGTTAAACTGGGATCTTTGTCCAGAGACTGTGGTCTCGTGGATGAAGCTCTACATTCAGATTGCATCACTGTACGACGTCACCAATCTATTAGTGCCTCAGTTTTCTCAGGAAACCTACATTCAGATCACACAGGTACAAACGCTTTCCCTACGCCATTATAAACTATTCAATCTTGACAACTACTGTGAAAATTTGAATGTGCTTTTTGTGTTTGTTTTAGCTCTTAGATTTGTGCATCCTTGATATCAACTCTTTGGACTTTAAATATGGAGTCTTAGCAGCGGCTGCTTTTTGCCATTTCATGTCAGCTGATGTCGTCCAAAAAGTATCGGGTAAGATTTTCATTTGCAAGGTCTACTGTTATATAAGCTATTCATGTTTCTAGAGCTGTTAGCTAGTGTACATTTTGTGATCATCTAAACCAGGATTCGGCAACCTTTTCGGCATGACGTGCCATTTTTCATTTTTCTGGTTAACTACTGTGCCAATACCCCCCCCCCCCCCCCCCCCCCCCCCCCCAATAAATACAGAATATACATTATAAGATAATTATAACATAAGATAAAAAACTATATTTTATTTTCATGCAAATACTTTCTTAAGATTTTTTCATAAATTGCTTTTTACTTTTCAAAAGTTTCTAGAATAACAGATATACAGTGTGCTGAACACCACTGTATGTGTGTGTGTGTGTGTCAAGGCCAATGCATTAAAACCGTTCAGTTTAATCACCGTTCTATATTAATGCGCTGCTTTAATTCATACACACACCACTCGCACACAGAGATCGGAGATCACTCTGTGCAAAAAGATTCAGAACATTCAGAAGCTCATAAACTTCTTGTCAGCGCTGCTACACGACTTTTATTAATCGATACTGAATCGCTACATTATATTTCTCAGCAACGAGGGGGTAAAATCGCTGTTTTTTAAGTAACTAAACTCAACTTCATTGTTTGTAGAGAGAGACAGACGCAGACACTTCTCACATCTCTCTCTTTCTCTCTCTCTTTCTCTCTCTCTTTCTCTCTCTCTCAAAATGGCCATATTTGAGGGAAAAAAAATTCAAGTAGTTTGCATCACTGGATATAGCTGTTGGTCATTTAACATTTCTATCATAAAACAATTGACTAATATTAAATGATTTGCAGCTTCTTCTTACCTCGCTCTCTTTCAACATTAAACTGACGCTTCGCGCTCAGAATCTGCGAATGGTAAACCCCGCCTACTTTGATTTTCGTTTCATTTTTTCATTTCATTTATTTAATCAGGGACAATGCACGTTAATAATACATACAATATGTAAAATGCACCAGATTTAGCCAACACTGGCTAATTTTCATCCGTAGTCCCTTTATTGGCCATCTCAGTCATTTTGACATAGACGAGGGCTGTTAGACCACTGAGGCTTTGATCTAAAGCGCCCTAGTATGTGCAGCGGTCGCGCGCGCATCCGTAGACTAGCGCAAGTTAATTCTCACACTTTAATAGTATTTATAGCTCCTAACAGGCTGTGTGACTATGAGAAGTTATTACATCAAAATGTACGTCAGTATGCAGTTTTCCCTATTGCTCGCGTGCCAGCGATTATCCCTCTGCGTGCCACTGTGTGCCGTAGGTTGTCGACCCCTGATCTAAACCAATTTGAAGCAGTTCAAGATGCATGTTCCCATATTGTGTACAGGGTGTGAATGCTAGTTCTTCCTGACACATTAAAGTCAACAGCGAAAGAACCACATAATGCGGTAGGGCTGTCAAAAAAATTAATTTTGAATATTCGTCGATTTAAAGGGGTCATATGACGTTGCTAAAAAGAACATTATTTTGTGTATTTGATGTAATGCAATGTGTTTATTTTCCACATACTGTACATTATTGTTGCTCCTCTATGCCCCCCCTTTCTGGAACGTGTCAATTTTTACAAAGCTCATCATTCTGAGAAGCGAAGCGTGCTCTGAATGACCAGCTATCCAGTGCGTTGTGATTGGCCGAATACCTCAAGCGTGTGACGGAAACATCATGGCCCTTACCACATTGTGATGCCGTATCCTGGTGCGACGACACAAAAACAATAAAACCCATTACAAACGAGGCATTTGTTGCATCCAGTGGGGACATAATTACTGATTTTACACGTCGCGTTGCATCGCGCCGCTTAAACATTACCATGTCTACATTTGTGATCAGAGAAATGACAAACAACAAGCACTACTCTACACAGCTGTACGAATTTAGCTCTGATTTAAGCTTTTATTTTGAATTTTAGCTTTACGAAATCGAATCGTAAAGAGTAGATATTGATTTGATTAATTGATATTGATCTGAGGGTTGTCCCTCCTAAAAATATCATCACAAGCAACTCTGTCTTGAAAATAATATAATGGACATATACTTAAAATAATTGTGTAAGTAGTAAAACAAAATAAACGCAAAAAAGCGTTTTAAGTTCAGAAATGTTTTGATTCCCCCCTCCCTTGCCTCACAGTGGTTTGGTCCACTGCCTCGATACACTCAGGACACGAGCCCGATGGGAGCAGTGTTGCCAAGTCTGCAGTTTTCCCGTGGAATTGGGCTACTTTTACGCTCTTTCAGCGGGATGTTTTTCATGGAGCGACCCCAATAACGTGATATTTAGCCCCTGGAAAGCGACATTTATACGTGGAACCCCAACAAAAAACGTGTATTTTACCCCACCGGAACGCGATTTTTACCGGAAATCCCCCTGAAAAGCGATTGGGCTAGTTTTGGGCTAGTTTTGAGTAGCAATTGGGGGGTTTTGCTGTGAAAACCTGGCAACCCTGGGTGGGAGAGGGCAAAGTTCCTTAGAATCAGAATCAGAATCAGAATCAGAATGAGCTTTATTGGCCAGGTATGCTTACACATACGAGGAATTTGTTTTTGTGACAGAAGCTCTACAGTGCAACAGAAAGACAGCAACAGGACAGGGCACAGATAATAAAAGAATAATTTACAAATAGGCAATGTACAAATAGCAAAAACACAATATATAGACAATTATGGTGTACAGGTCTAATATGTGCAAATCTGAAATGAAAAAAATAAGTATGTGTGTTGAATAAATAATTTATAATAGTGTTGTGTGTTCCACTTTTAATGTCAAGTGTTCATGAGATGGATTGCCTGAGGGAAGAAACTGTTCCTGTGTCTGGTCGTTCTGGTGCTCAGAGCTCTGTAGCGTCGACCAGACGGTAACAGTTCAAAGAGGGAGTGTGCTGGATGTGAGGGGTCCAGAGTGATTTTGCCAGCCCTTTTGCTCACTCTGGATGAGTACAGTTCTTGGAGAGTGGGGAGGGTTGTACCAATGATTCGCTCAGCAGTCCGGACTACCCTCTGTAGTCTTCTGAGGTCAGATTTGGTAGCTGAGCTGAACCAGACAGTTATTGAAGTGCAGAGGACGGATTCAATGATGGCGGAGTAGAACTGATTCAGCAAGTCCTGTGGCAGGTTGAACTTCCTTAGCTGGCGAAGGAAGTACAACCTCTGCTGGGCCTTTTTCACAATGGAGTCTATGTGATTGTCCCACTTCAGGTCCTGGGAGATGGTGGTGCCCAGGAATCTGAATGACTCCACTGCAGTCACAGTGCTGTTCATGATGGTGAGTGGGGGGAGTGCAGAGGGGTTCCTCCTGAAGTCCACGATCATCTCCACAGTTTTGAGCGTGTTGAGCTCCAGGTTGTTAAGACTGCACCAGACAGCCAGCTCCTTAACCTCCTGTCTGTAGGCAGACTCGTCACCGTCCTGGATGAGGCCGATCAGTGTGGTGTCGTCTGCAAACTTCAGGAGCTTGACAGAGGGGTCTTTAGATGTGCAGTCGTTAGTGTACAGGGAGAAGAGCAGTGGGGAGAGAACACAGCCCTGAGGAGCTCCAGTGCTGATCGTACGAGTGCTGGATGTGTATTTTCCCAGCCTCACTAGCTGCTGCCTGTCTGTCAGGAAGCTGGTGATCCACTGACAGACGGAGGTGGGGACGGAGAGCTGAGTTAGTTTATTCTGAAGGGTGTCCGGGATGATGGTGTTAAAAGCGGAGCTGAAGTCTACGAACAGGATCCTCACATAAGTCCCTGGTCTGTCCAGATGCTGCAGGATGAAGTGCAGTCCCATGTTGACTGCGTCATCCACAGACCTGTTTGCTCTGTAGGCAAACTGCAGGGGGTCCAGTAAGGGTCCAGTGGAGGACTTCAGATAAGCCAAAACCAGTCTTTCAAATGACTTCATGACCACAGATGTTAGAGCCACAGGTCTGTAGTCATTAAGTCCAGTAATTTTGGGTTTCTTTGGGACGGGGATGATGGTGGAGCGTTTGAAGCATGAGGGGACTTCGCACAGCTCCAGAGATCTGTTGAAGATCTGTGTGAAGATGGGGGCCAGCTGGTCAGCACAGATTTTTAGGCAGGCTGGTGACACACCGTCTGGGCCTGGTGCTTTCCTTCTTTTGTTCTTCCTGAAGACCTGGCGCACCTCATCTTCGCTGATCTGAATTGCAGGTGTGGGGGAGACGGGGGTTGCTGGAGGTGTGAATGGTTGTGTGAATGGCTGTGTGGAGAGGTGTTCAGGGCGGGTGTGGGGTGTTTTTTCAAACCTGCAATAGAACTCGTTCAGGCCGTCTGCCAGGTGTTGATTCTCCAGAGTGCTGGGGGATGGTGACTTGTAACTGGTGATTTCTTTCATACCTTTCCACACTGAAGCAGAATCACTGGAAGAGAATTTTTTCCTTAGCTTGCCGAAATAATTCCTCTTTCCCACTCTGATCTCCTTTTCCAGTGTGTATTTGGCCTGTTTATACAAGACTTTATCCCCCTTTCTGTAAGCATCTTCTTTGGCCTGACGGAGCTGTCTGAGTTTTGCAGTGAACCATGGTTTGTCGTTGTTGTAAGTTAGATGAGTCTTGGTAGGAATGCATACATCCTCACAGAAACTGATGTAAGATGTTACAGTCTCTGTGAGCTCATCCAGATCATTTGCGGCAGATTCAAAAACAGTCCAATCAGTAAGGTCGAAACAGGCTTGTAAATCCCACTCTGTTTCATTAGTCCATCTTTTAACAGTTCTTAATACAGGTTTTCCAGATTTGAGTTTCTGCCTGTAGGTCGGTATAAGATGAACCAAACAGTGATCAGAGAGTCCTAAAGCTGCTCGTGGAACAGAGTGATATGCGTCCTTTATCGCTGTGTAGCAGTGATCCAATATATTACTGTCTCTGGTGGGACATGTAACATGCTGTCTGTATTTTGGCAGTTCACGGGAGAGATTTGCTTTATTAAAGTCCCCGAGAATGATTAAAACAGAGTCCGGGTGTTGTTGCTCAGTCTCTGTGATCATATCAGCGAGTTTCTGTAAAGCGGAGCTCACGTGCGCTTGCGGAGGAATGTAAACACTCACGAGAATGAACGAGCAAAACTCCCGCGGCGAGTAGAAAGGCTTGCAGTTAATGAAGAGCGTTTCTAGATCAGAACAGCACATCTTCTTTAACACAGTTACATCTGTACACCACCTCTCATTGATGTAAAAGCACGTCCCGCCGCCGCGTGATTTCCCCGTTGATTCTGCCTCCCGATCCGCTCTAATCAGCTGAAAGCTCGGAAGATGTAACGCGCTGTCCGGAATGGCGTCGTTCAGCCAGGTTTCCGTGAAACACAGAGCAGCAGAGTTTGAAAAGTCCCTGTTTGTCCGGGAGAGCAGAAGGAGTTCGTCCGTTTTGTTGGGTAGAGAGCGGAGATTCGCCAGATGGATGCTAGGCAACGCCGTTCTAAATCCACGCTGTCTGAGCTTCACGAGCGCGCCGGCTCGCTTCCCCCTTCTGCGCGTCCTGAAGCGTTTGACCAGAGCTATGGCTCCGCCAACAACAATGTCCAGCAAAACGTCCGAATAATCAAAAACCGGTAAAAGATTCTGTGGTGTGTTCTGCCGAATGTTCAGCAGATCATCCCTGGTAAAACTGATGGTGTTTGAGAAACAAAAAACAGGAAAAACGAACAAAAACAGTACAAACACTGAAGAGCAAAGCACAGTAGCTGCCATTTGCGGCGCCATCTTAGTAGTTATGTGTAAGTAATTAGGCTGGCAAGGCTATTTTATTCTCTTTAAACTTCGGGTGAAATTATTCTTTCTCTTTAATACAGATGATGCTGGATCATTAATAAAATAGTCATGACAAAAAATAATGATATCCGATGTATTTTCTATGAGCAATTTATAAGGTTACCAAGCTTAATACCGTAGCTTGTCACCCACTACAACTAACACAGCGATAAACCTGTGTGTGAACTGATATTAGGCTAATATTGTAGACCTACCGATGTGTTGGGTTTTGCTCAGTATGATGTTAAGTGGCAGGCTTAATGCGGTTGAATATCTAAAGAGACGTACTCGGTCCCAGACGAAACCTAAAATACTATGGAGGACGCAAAATAATCATTATAATATGAGCGCGTGGTGAACCATATGAACCGAACTCATATTTAAACACGGTCTCCATGCTGTTTACACATGCTGTGTACACATATCTATCCTTACAAGTACAATTTTGGCTGTATGATTTGTGTCCCCTTCAAAAATTGCTCTTGAGAAATTTTATGTTTCTTGTCCCCCCCCTACTGTTAGATGAAATTTACGCCCCTGACACACACACACAAGTCAACGGAATTATGCAGAGTTGTGAGTTATGACGGAAGTCTCAACTTCGGTGGTTATCAGAAAGTCAACAAAGCAGAGCTTAGTTCTATCTTTCCCATTAATAACAACTTTGCGCCGTTTTCAGCCAATAGATAAAAGATTTTGTTTTACTTGTTTAGAAGGTTGCGGCAGAGTCTCGTTGAGGGAATCCCCGGGCTTAGCTGATTGGTTGGCGAACCGTTGTTTGTCTGACGTCTCTTAGGGAACTCCTGGCCGTGATTGGTGGGTTGCCTGGTTGGATGAGACGCGCTAAAAGTTCTTCTTTTCTTTCTCGGTTGCAGAAATTGAAGATTTCAGAAGTCGCGAAAGTTTTCTTGAAGAGCTTGAAGCTTGGAATGAGATGATGGTTTGATGCGGTGTATGAGCGCACAAGTTGAAGCAGTTTTCAAACCATGGCAAAGAGCGCTGTTCCTTAGTTGAACATTAGAATTTAAGCAGGCCACATTAGGCCCACCCCGGAGCTGGGGTACCAGTCCGCTTGTTGCAAGGAGGAGCTTAGCTTCCTAGGCTCCGTTTCTCTGCATAAATTAACGAGCTGCCCGTGTCATCACGTGACTGAAAATCTTTTGAAGGGTTTTTTTAATAATCTTGTTAAACGTTATAACGTTACGGGATTTACCTAATTTCTACATTTCATCCACACAGAGTTGTTGCAAATAAAATATACTTTCGTTTAACACCGAGCATAACACACACACATATTCATACCCTCATAATACATAGGTTAAAATGGTACCGACCTTATAATGGATAGATTAAAATAGCGTATATTTTACTAACATATCAAGCATATCTAAGGCGTAACACACATAATTTGGGAATACATTTTCATTACTTAAAAGTCCTGAATATTGTCTTTTGGATTTTTGGCGCACTTTTGAGTGTTTTCTTTGTCTGTCTGAAAAGGTAAATTTTCAGGAATGCACCCGAGGAGGGGCCGCGAGTGTCCTGAGGTCAGAAAGTGCCCGGGAGGGGAGTTCTGGCATATGTTTAAGTCAGGCCTACAACTGTAAATCCATCACGCGTTTGTTGATATGTTTGTCAATTTATACGTTGGCTGGTCGAGGGTCCATTTGCCATCTGGATCTGGTATCTTTCCCGCCAGAAGTTTCCTTTGTTCTGCGTTGGTGAAGTTGATTCTTTTTAGCAGTTCTGATCTCTGGAGGCATAAGGATTAACAAGACAGGATCTTGGTCCAGACACTTAGGCATCGTCTTGGATCCTTAGTTACTTTTACGACTCTCAGAGGTGAAACCAGAGATTCACTCATTCCTCTGGAATGAGTCTGTTCGTTGTATATGTGTGTCCGTTCAAGGATCTCCTACACAGCTCAAAACTCGCGTTTGAATAGTCAGTGGCAAATTCTTTAAATATGAAAACATACTTACAGGATGTGAGTCAGAAGCGCCAGATTGTCCTTGCAAAGTTGGAATTGCCCCACTTTATAGAAACAGTCTTTTAGCAGCTGGCAGCTACTCCCAGGTTCAGGAAATAGTCCTCCGTAAAATGCGCTGCACACACTCTAATATTTGGGTTGTGCTGTTCTGGAACAGTGTTGTAAATACAACTTAACCACTGATTTCTAGTTGTGTCCTCTTTTGGAAGCCCAAACAAAGTAGTTTCGCGTTCACAACGAAACACAGCGTCTCCAGGACATGGCGCCGGTGGCAGCAACAATACTACAGTGAGAATAAAAATCACGCCCTCTTTCATTGCGTAAACATTTGGGCGGTGTTATGCAAATCTCCCCACACCGTGACATAGACATGTGGGGGCGTGTTTGAATGAGCCATTTTTCTTAACTTTTATAAAGAATATCTCTTTGGTTTTGAGACTTTAGTCTTTGCAACTTCAGGGATCTTATCTATGCACAAACAGCTTGTAACACTCCAAAGAGAAAGGAAAACTTGAAATCGCATCATATGAACCCTTTAAAATAAAAATCCACATTCGAATGCAAAAACATATTTGAATTTTAGGTGTGTGTCAGGCAGCCTAATCAGTGGCACACGAGATGCGATGATGATATAAGTGTTGTTGCATTTTAATGTTTTTCTTAGCTTATCCAGTTGAACCCACTGCTCTACTATGTTGTTCAATTAAAAATATTGTGGAAAAAGAGAACATCAATGTGGAGAAGATGTTGTTTACATCAAAACTGAAACCAAGCCGTTCACACAGAACGCATATTTATCGCATTTTCTATAGGGACATCTATCACCGTTGCACTCGTGCCTCACACGAGAGAGCTGCGTGTTTAGAAAGCCATGTAAAATTAACATAAGTTCAACTTTTAAAAAACATGTCTCGAGACTTGATGGCGTTTTTTCCCCATCCCACTGCATCTCATGTTTTTAAATGAAAAAGTACTCTTCAGGGCTCCGGACTCAGGGATGTGATTTTTCCATATAAATATGGTTTTCCGTATTTTCCGACCTCTGAGGGACGACCCGGCATGAAATCAAAATTGACAATTCTTATTTTTGATGGAATACTGTAGTGTTTATTATAAATAATTTATCCGTGCACTTAATTAATTTTTTAAAATTCATGTGCCCTCATAATCTTTAATCAAAAACATTAACCTCCCCTTCTCCTCAAAACGACTCCCCTTCTCTTCCGGGCACGAGCTATGGTGCAAGGGCAGAGCTAGTGACATAAGGGGTAAATGCTAGGATAAACGACAGGAGGAAAAGCTGAAGCTGATGCTTCACTTTATAGCACTGACACCAGTCATGAGGTAGTACGTTACCCTTAAACATTGAAAAGATATTAGGATATTATGACAACATTACTCTTAGGACATCGCAAACAAATTTTTTTTCATGAATATGACTTAACCTGATGGAAGAAGCACTCAGTCATTCAAGCAGTCTCTCTCTCTCACTTGCGCACACGCACTGTTTAGGCATGTTTTGTGCCGTTGATCGTTGTCGTCATCCTTAATAAATAAAACATTTCTTCATGCAAGGGTGTCGGCGGTGAATCCAGTGGAGAGAAATCCCCCACCACTAACTGCAAACTGGCATTTCAGATCTGCCTCCATTTTGTTGGCAACGCCCCAACTTCCAATGATCCAATCAATCTCGAAGGATGAAATCAAGTCACGCCCTCTCATTTCAGATATCGTTTCACTCGGATATACGTCACAGTAGAAAAGAAAAGACAATCGCAACTTCCGTTTCATGCCGACATGTCTTGAGACTTTATGGCAGTTTTTCCCCATCCCACTGCATCTCATGTTTTTCAATGAAAAAGTACTCTTCAGGGCTCCAGACTGTGACCAAATGGTTGCATTTTGCGACCATTTTTTCTGCCGGTGCGAAATTTTGTGAGCGGTCGCACTGGCGCACTGTTCAATTTGCGCTGCCATTTGTGTTGCAAATGAGAAACATCAAACGACAAATGAAAGCTTAACAAAATCCCACTGCTCGTTTGAGTTGCGCAGCGTGGACCGTTTATCAGCTCAGACCGCGACGCAAACAAACTTGTCCAAGTCAGAACAGCTTTACTCAGGCTTACTAAGTTGATTTCTCGACACTGTTACTGCACAGCGCTGCAAGATCCAGTGAGAAATGAATAAAGATTGCTGCAAGGTCTAGTGAGATTCATTCAAATTCTGCACAGAATTCTCTGTTATAAACAGATTAAACAGTGCTGACGTAGCAAACCAGAAGCAGTAACGCTAACTGTAACCATGGTGTTGTGGCAGAAAGAGTGGAATGTTATTACATGATTCATTTCAGGGTTTGTACAGCCTTTTGAGAGAGAAATTCAAGCAATTTTCAATGACTTAAAAGCATTTCACACAACTGTTGCAATCACTTTAAAGCTCCAAAATGATCCAATTTGAATGTTATTTTCAATGGGATGACCAAAATATACTGCGGTAAACAAACATTTATGTAAAATTAAAAAATACATCAAATCACCATTATAACCTGTTGGTGGCAGCAGAGGAGCACTTATTGGCTTATTAGTCATTCATTTATACTTTTTCCTTTATATTTTGAAATTATAAAATAACAATTACAAAATCACTAGGCTATTATAAAATATCAAATCATCAAAAAAATCAGATTTTGACAGTTTTGCTCTTTTTTTGTGTATGAAGTAAGAAAAATCACAAAGTGCTTTGAAAACAAACTTTTCTTCAATTTGCGACTAAATCACACATAATCACTGAAGTTGTTGGTCAGTTCTATATAAGACTATAGAAGAATAATGGTACATTTAATAAGAGTACAATATATACCTTTTCTACATAAAAATTAGATTTTGCATGTTACTGTTGTTAAAATAGCTTAGTGCTTTACTATCAAATGTGTATAAACATGAAATAAACAAGAAATGATCATGTAATATTATTAGTAACTGCACTTACTAATGCAAAACAATAGTAATTTTTTTTTCATATCCCTCTAAAATTAAAAGAATACTGCACATTGATAATAAATAGACTTAACTCATAGAAATTACAAAGCATTTGTAATACAGTTAAAATGGGGGAAATACGTGAACGATTGCATTGCAGGCTGATTTAAGGTGTGCCCCTAAATTTTCTGCTTGTGCTCCTAAAAATAGTTAGTCTGGAGTCCTGCTCTTTGTGATTGATTTTCGGTCTTTTGTATTAAACTATACATGCAGGGGGGGAGCCGTGGCCTAATGGTTAGGGAGTTGGGCCTGTAACCTGAAGGTTGCCGGTTCGATTCTCGCACCGGCAGGAATTGAAGGTGGGGATTGTGAATGAACAGCACTCTCTCTGCCTTCGATACCATGACTGAGGTGCCCTTGAGCAAGGCACCGAACCCCCAATTGCTCCCCGGGCGCTGGAGCAATGGCTGCCCACTGCTCCGGGTGTGTGTTCACGCGTGTTTGTTCACTATTCACTGCTGTGTGTGTGCACTTGGATGGGTTAAATGCAGAGCACCAATTTCGAGTATGGGTCACCATACTTGACAATACGTCACAACTTTCACTTTCACTTTCATGCATACATGATGCTGTTCTGTTTCTAATTGTTTAATTGTTATACAGTATCTCACAGAAGTGAGTACACCCCTCACATTTTTGTAAATATTTTATTATATCTTTTCATGTGACAACACTGAAGAAATGACACTTTGCTACAATGTAAAGTAGTGAGTGTACAGCTTGTATAACAGTGTAAATTTGCTGTCCCCTCAAAATAACTCAACAAAATAACATGTGACCATTAATGTCTAAACCGCTGGTCACAAAAGTGAGTACACCCCTAAGTGAAAATGTCCAAATTGGGCCCAAAGTGTCAATATTTTGTGTGGCCACCATTATTTTCCAGCACTGCCTTAACCCTCTTGGGCATGGAGTTCCAGAGCTTCACAGGTTGCCACTGGAGTCCTCTTCTACTCCTCCATGACGACATCATGGAGCTGGTGGATGTTAGAGACCTTGCGCTCCTCATGCTTGAATGACATGCTTGGCCAGTCCTTTACCCTCAGCTTCTTTAGCAAGGCAGTGGTCATCTTGGAAGTGTGTTTGGGGTCATTATGTTGGAATACTGCCCTGCGGCCCAGTCTCCGAAGGGAGGGGATCATGCTCTACTTCAGTATGTCACAGTACATGTTGGCATTCATGGTTCCCTCAATGAACTGTAGCTTCCCAGTGCCGGCAGCACTCATGCAGCCCCAGACCATGACACTCCCACCACCATGCTTGACTGTAGGCAAGACACACTTGTCTTTGTACTCCTCACCCGGTTGCCGCTACACACACTTGACACCATCTGAACCAAATAAGTTTATCTTGGTCTCATCAGACCACAGGACATGGTTCCAGTAATCCATGCCCTTAGTCTGCTTGTCTTCAGCAAACTGTTTGCGGGCTTTCTTGTGCATCATCTTTAGAAGAGGCTTCCTTCTGGGACGACAGCCATGCAGACCAATTTGATGCAGTGTGTGGCGTGTGGTCTGAGCACTGACAGGCTGACCCCCCACCCCTTCAACCTCTGCAGCAATGCTGGCAGCACTCATACGTCTATTTCCCAAACACAACCTCTGGATATGACGCTGAGCACGTGCACTCAACTTCTTTGGTCGACCATGGCGAGGCCTGTTCTGAGTGGAACCTGTCCTGTTAAACCGCTGTATGGTCTTGGCCACCGTGCTGCAGCTCTGTTTCAGGGTCTTGGCAATCTTCTTATAGCCTACGCCATCTTTATGTAGAGCAACAATTCTTTTTTTCAGATCCTCAGAGAGTTCTTTGCCATGAGGTGCCATGTTGAACTTCCAGTGACCAGTATGAGAGAGCGAGAGCGATAACAAAATTTAACACACCTGCTCCCCATTCACACCTGAGATCTTGTAACACCAACGAGTCACATGACATCGGGGGGAGAAAATGGCTAATTGGGTCCAATTTGGACATTTTCAGTTAGGGGGTGTACTCACTTTTGTGACCAGCGGTTTAGACATTAATGGCTGTGTGTTGAGTTATTTTGAGGGGACAGCAAATTTACACAGTTACACAAACTGTACACTCACTATACATTTTGTAGCAAAGTGTAATTTCTTCAGTGTTGTCACATTAAAAGATATAATAAAATTTTTACAAAAATGTGAGGGATGTACTCACTTCTGTGAGATACTGTATATGGCTTATAAACATTAATTTAAACATTATGCACTTTTTTTCAAAGATAGTCCCTGTTTATTTTATTGCATTAGTAATATTTTGCTCGATGCGCCCTCTTGTGGCCTCAGGAGAGAAGCCAAAAGCTTTTTTCCCCCTAACTGAAATTTTTTAAATGCGAATATTGTTAATATTTAAGTACAAAATTCGAATTTAGTTTTGACTAAATTCCAACCATTTTGACAGCCCTGTAATGTGGTGTCCAACTAGCCAGTGTCATACCCTTTCCATCAAGATTTTCCTGTGGGTTTTTTTTTTTATTGCAGGGTTTTTTCGATTCATGAGTAAAATAAGGTCTGGTAACGACTTGGCGATACTTGGACGTTTTGATGTACACAAAGGGCACACACGTTCTTCTGTAGTTACTAATGGCAAACATACATTTAAAAAAAAAAAATGTATATAACTGCATCAAAATTTGCATTGTATGTCTGTAGTTTATATTACTGAGCAAAGCATAAAGAGTAGTAGTTTTGAACATGTTACAGTGTCTCAGTGTAGATGAGACTAAGCATTTGTGCTCCACACAGGACTGAAGTGGGAGGCCATTGAGTCCTGTGTGAACTGGATGGCTCCTTTCGTGGAGACCATGACGTCTTACGAGAGCGCACAGCTGAGAGAATTTGGGCAAGTGCCGTCTGAAGACAGACACAACATTCAGACACACGTGGACTACCTCTGCATGCTGGTGAGTCTAGTGCTTAACTAATATTAATCATCGAGATCAGTGCAATCGACGGATGCAGAAGTTTAGAGGTGGAATGAATGAGAGGAACATTTATGAGCATGTTGTGCTCATTTGGTTCTGCAGCGGCATTGGTTCAGCCGGGTGCATTTAACCGTACTTTAATCATTGTCATGTTCTCATTTACAGAAAGAGGCTCAGGAGAAGCAGTCAAAAAGCCTGGAGCCCTTGTTCCCACCAACACCACCGAGCAGCACTGAGAAACCCAGCTAATACTAGTGTTCATACAGCAGGATCAGTGTACTGTGATTTTTACTGTCACTCTAGTTCTAGACTTCATCTCAAGAGTTCAGGTCATTAAAATGTAACATGTACTCTGTGCACAGGGCTTAAACTGCTATTTAAGTAACAAAATAGACTTCAGAAACTGCACTGTTTGATATTTCTGAATAGGCAACTTACGTTTCCCAGTGTTTATTATGGTTGTCTTATACTTTATAGTACAAAAATATTGTGCAAAAAATAAGAGCAGGCCTCAGGATTGCTAGTGTAGTATTTTTGTACATTTTCTATTTTATTTTGATGTTTTTCTCTGGAGTTCAAATGATGACTTCTTAAAATATAATTCATGAAAATATCAAATTTCCTGTCAGCCCAGTGTTCTTTATTATACAGCATAATTTAAGCATACTGTTCAATTGTATATAGAATGTAAGATGTTTACATATGCCTATTTCAACTTCACCAAAGGCATTAAATTGTGCATCTGATTGTTCCTTATTGACACATAATTGTGAAAATTGGATGTGTGTGTGTGTGTATATGTATACATTTGTATATTATAAAAATAGGACACAACATAAATTAGCATAGGCATATTTATTTGAAAATTGGGGGGGGGGGGGTTCAGTAAAAAAAAGCAGCACTCTTTTGGAATTAAAAGTAGAGTTTAGCCATGGCCTGTAGGAATTTCTTCTTCCTTTTTTGCGCTGCAAGCTGCAGGACTTCCTCTGGATTACTGGAGTTTAACTCTGTCTGTCCGATGGCCTTGATCTGTGTTCAAACAGATTAACCATCATTAGCTTTATATCAATGTACTGAGCTGATTTAGTTTCATTTGTGATGGTCAATTGTTCCATCTCAAAATTAAGCAACTTTTGTACAAATCTTGCTTTGAAACTGCACTGAAATTAAATACTGGTACATATTGTTAGATTGCATTTCTGCAGTATCTGCAATAAATGTTTGAGACACAATGTAGTGTAATTGATTCTTGAGTCAACAGATAAATTAATCAGCTTACCGCAACTTGTCTTTTGTCACTCTCTCCTCGTTTATAATGAATGTCTAAAGGCAAAAGTTATGGTAAAACATTGGACCCAGAACATCAAATGTGCTGAATAAAGGCTTATTCAAATCTTTTTAACTCTTTCCTCGCCAGCGTTTTTGAAAAAAGTTGCCAGCCACCGCTTTTGCTGATTTTCACTAGAATTTCATGGCCCCCAGAATATTTTGTTGTATGAATATCTGAACATGCAATAGATCAAAATAAAGATCAGACCCTCTACTTTCAAACAAACAAAAAAAAAAAAAAAAACAATGCTTGAGGCTAGAATATAAGATTTTTTTGATCAACACTTGAATGTATGTAGGTTTCATCAAAAAGCTGAGAAAATCACATTTTTATTAAATACTACATCTAGATCATATTCAGTAATATCAAAGCAAAGATGCAGTAGATGGCTTCCATCAGTATTCCCAAAGCTTACACAGGACTTCCCCATTTTCTGGATCGATATTTCACTCTGTAACATTAGACAGTTTTCATTTATATGTGGTTAGTGTTGATAATCGCATTATTTTTCATATGCATATGCTTACATATGAGATTGCTGGTTTCTACATCTTCCTGGTCTGTGTTTTTGATCAGCACTTTCAAGACTCATTCAGGAGATGTGTGATAGCGCTCCCTAGCATATAACAGTGAAAACACAGAAACCCGGAAAAGTTTGTTTAGCAGGGAAAGAGTTAATACTATGGAAAAGTAGAGCTCAAGACTGATAAAAGGTGTTGGTCTGAGATTGGGTCTTTAAAAGGATACATGTCAGATATTCCAGAATCGTCACATCCCAGATGTAATCATAGAACGAATCCATAGAGTCATGACTGATGGAATGGAGAAAAAACCCATAAGAGTTAGTTTCTGACTTAGTAAAACAGGTATTGATACACCATGCATTGCCAGCTCACCTGTTTTGCTCTTGTAGAGCTTTGAATGCAGTCATGTAGTCGACTTCCCTCAGAAACTGGCAGAGAACAGCCACCTGCAGAGTGCACACAATAACATCAGGAATGACGCAGAGCAATCCTCTGAAACCAGACTCGGAGGAGGTTTGTTACCTGAGTGTGACAGTTCAAGAGCGAGCAACACTTGATCATTCTCTTCAGAACCTGCAGAAACATTCAGCGTGTCAGTCCTGACAGTATCCCAGTGACAGGGCACTTTACTACCAAACCAAAAGTACAAATAAAAGTGTTTTCTTTATTCGTTCATAAGAGTGTTCTGCAGACCTGATCGGTGTAGACGTCAGGAGGAACTGGTTTCGTGAAGTAATCTGAGCACACGGTCCCTGCCTGCAGGTAATAGTGCATCGCTGCAGAATACTGGTTGGTCACTGAAAGAACAAAAGAAGCAAAAATACAAAAATTAAACATGAATTTAGTAAGTGAAAACAAATTTTAGTGCTGTAAATTAAGTGATTTTTCACCTTCAACCTGTTCTGGCAAAATTTTACAAGTACTGAATTAATCATTTTAGCATTTGGGCCTATTTAAAACTGAAATTTGACCATGAAAAACAATTTTACAAAATCTTTAGGCTTTGTTTAAAAAGATTACCAAACAATGCATCTCTATGAAATATCGTGCATCTGACAGACTAGGCCAAGAGTTTTTAATTGTTTAAATGTCAAAACATTTATTCAGGAATTCAAACTTTATTTTCTGAGTAAAGATATTTGATGATATTTCATTAACACTTTACTCAATGTCAGTCTCTGTAAATAGCTAAAAATTGATGAAAAAACATTGCAAATATTTTATACTTTTGTATGTTTTAGTTACATCAGACTTTGAGTAAATTTAAGTATTATAGCATGAATTTCAATTTAATTGTACGTTGAACTCAGGGGTTAAAGCAAAAAAAAAAAATCTTTTGACAAATTTTTTCCTCGGCCAAACCCCATTCCACAGCCATACCTGTCACACACCCAGTTTAAGAGCCGTGTTTTTCTTCTTGTAATTAGGAGCGCTTTATAATTTAAAAAATTTAGGAGCACCTTCTAATCAATAATAAAAAATTCTGATCAAAAATTAGCCTTCTAAATACGAGATGACATTTGACTCAAAGTGATTTACAGGGGCTTTTTCTTTTTACCTTTGTAAATGCATTTTTCTAATTTTATTAAATGTATGCAGTGTTTCCTCTAGGATTTATTCCAGCTGTTTCCCATGGACCACATCCCCTCCCCACCCAAGAATCACCTGCACTCAGAATTGAATTTATTTTAACTAAAAAAGACAAGTATGTCTTTGAATAATTTAGTAAATAATAAAATAAGAACAAATAAATTAATGACAATCAATAGCACAAACAAAAATAATAACAAGATACAAATTAAATTATCAGTACTTAAATTTTTTTCAGTTAGGTCTAACTATAATCTATTCAACTGTAACATAACACTGGATAGTCTTCACTGTATAATGAAAGACAGCAGCAGGTTTATTCAGGCTGTGGTCTCTTTAAGACCTCATGCATGGATCTAATATTTTACACATGGCTCTATGCTTACTTTTCTTTTTAGGAGCTTTGTCCTCCTAATTTAATTAGGAGCACCTTCTGATCAATAATCAAAAATTCTAATCAAAAATTAGCCTTCCTAATACAAGCTGACATTTGACTCCTTAAAGTGACTTACAGGGGCATTTTCTTTTATGCAATGGCATCATTTTCATCTGTCAAATTCAAAAATTTATGTTTATAAGCTTTTTAAAACTTCTATTTAAAAAAATATAATAAGTAGAATAAGACACATAAGTTACCAATTATATGGATTTAGTATTAATAAAAAAATAATTTGTACTACAGAGGTGGCACAGAAGAACACAAAAGCGGCTTGTAGGTACATTTTCAGACGTTTAATGAGGCTCAGAGGCGGCATGAGTGCAATTCAATTAATAAATTCATGTGGAGATTAATGTTTTAAATATACAATTTTGAATACAGAACTATTAAATTATTTAAATAACTGAAATTATACAGCAGGTAGCGGTAAGTCACTGATTTTATCACTGAATCATTCATTCAATTGATTCGTTCGAACGGCTGATTCATTCAGGAATGAAGCAAGTGACTGTCTTTATGAATGTGGAATCATGAATCACTGACTCACTAGATTCGTTCAAAAACGCACTTTCATTCATGAATCTGATATGATTCACCGCTGTGTTTGCTTTTAGATATGCGCTGCAGCTCAGCTGTTACTTTATTTGGAACTATTTTCGTTGATATAGAGTAAAATCATGCAGTGTTTGTTTATTGATCTGTTGTATTAAATCAATATCACATTTGCAAACTCCCTTAATTATAATTAAAAGCTGTCACTCTCCTTATCGTGATCTGTGGGCACACAGAAAATGAGAGTGCGCGAGTGAGTTCAAGACTCAAAAGCACGTGCAAATGTGATACATTCCGTTCTCTGATAATAACCCGACTGTGAATGATGAGAGCAGTGTTACTATGCTGTCAGTGAGAAGCTGCAGTGTGGCGGGGATGATTTTGGTGTGCTGGCAGAACAACAACAGCAATGCGCTACATGTTTCTTTTCCCCTCATTTTTTCCAATTGACAGAAATCCGTCGTTAATCCCTGATAGTTTTTAAAATGGAGTGAACACGGATCAGTTTTTCAGTGAGTGGGAATATAAACCCGGAGTGGATCCAGAGCGCTGAGAGCGGAGAGAGGAACCTGCTTCAACTCCACTCCAGGCTTTGATCACATCCCCCTCAGCAGCCTGAATACACCTCGACTTTCCTTAATTTAAGGCCTATTCAAACTAATATTAAGACATTTATTACACTATTTGAGAAATGTAAGCCTATTTACGGCCTTAAAATTATGAAAAGTGAATTTAAGACATTAAAGACAGACGGGAACCCTGCAAATGACGGAAATCCGTCGTAGCACGGAGAACTTTAATCCCTGAGCACTGCTTAGGGCTGGGACTAAAATCTTAAAACCTTGATATTTATATGCATTACTTAACCATGGCAGTGATACACATCACCAAATGGTAATTAAGCCTCCATATCACATCAAAAATTAATTACCCCAGCTTACATCTACAACAAAAATAACCATATACATACACTCATAAAACAATATATACTATAAACTGATGAGTATAAACAATTTAGCATTAACATCACAAAACTCTGTAAAGCTACTGTGAAAATGTATTGTTTAAAGTGTTGTACAAATCATGTGACTTGGGGAGAAAACACCCTCAGTGTTGGATCTCTGCAGTATGAGTGCAGGGTTTCATTCATTCATAGCTTTAACTTACCAAAGTAAATGTCGGCCTGCGTGCAGAGCCACGACTGATTATTGGGGTTGAGGCTGAGAGCATAGTTCACCAATTCCTTCAACGTGACCACCACGGCTTCGACATCCACCGACTGTAAACTATATCAACACCACCATCATCATCATCAGAACATCTGACACCAAGATTACAGCATCAAACAATCATTACATGTACAGATTTTAACATAGGAGCATTTCTTCATCTAATGGCATTTGTGACGTACTTGGCAAGAGATGAAGGCCATATGGAGATATGCTCAGCTGTCACTTCATTCACTATATCATCCTGAGAAATAAAAAATCATATACATGACCTGGAATCAATACACAGAAATGAGTTTTTTTCCCAATTTATTACCTATTCTATTGTTATTTGTTTTGTGATTGTTTATATACTTGACCAGTTTAAGTCATTCTACAATCTACAGTATGACAAAAAAGATAAAATGGCAACCAAAACACCTACAATCTAGAAAAAACTATAACTTCCTCGACACTGGTTAGCACATACCCGTACAATATTGTGCAGCCGCACAAACAAAGAGATGAGCGTCGTCAAAACCAGCGGCTCCTAAAATCCAAATCATATCGCAGATTAATACTGGAAGCTCTCTGTGTGTTTACGATAGACTTTTACGTAATGCTTTGTACTTGGAAATGTTATACTTACCCGCAGTTTTTTCATAAAAGTCATGAACTTGCTCCTAAAGCACAAACAAAAGAGAATATAACAATGCGTTAACATAACGTGGAGAACTAGATAAAAAAAAAAGAAACTTTGAAGTTGGCTTGAGAAAGCAGTTTAAAAAAAATGTTAAGAGTTTTTAAAAAGTTTGATGGTTTTCAGTCTGAAATAGTTTGAAGTTTAAAATAGTTTTAAAAATTAAAGTTTGAATGTTTTGAAGGCAATACAGTCTAATAGAAAAACAAGCTGTGATTATGTTTTCATTAGGGCTGTCAAGTCAATTAAATTTTTTAAATCGAATTAATTACATGATGTGTCGATTAATTAATCTAATTAATCGCAAATTACATTTGGCTGTGAAAATACCCCCAAACGATTATTTAAAGCTATTTTTGTGTTTAAGTAACAAGTAGACATTACAAAGTGTAACTTTAGAAAGAAATATTTTATTTGATTCAACACAATTTATTACACATAAATGTTTAGGCAGCAATGGCCCAACATAAACTATGGAACATAAAAGAAGATAATTTGAGAAACATCTTTTTGCTCATACAATGAAAGTCATTGGTAACTAAAACAGCTTAGTTACCAACAGTCTTCAAAATACCTTATTTTACGTTCCACAAAAGAAAGTAACTCATTTAGGTTTGAGTAAATGATGACATAATTCAAACTTTTTGGTTAAAGTGAACTATCCCTTTAAAGTTTTTTTTTTCCCCCTTTTTCCTTTTTTTTTAATATTCTAAATAAGAAACTAAATCTGCCAGCAGGTGGCAATATTATCTTTATGAGTCAGTCATTCAAACCGCTGATTACAGCTCACTTTACGAATGGGCTTTGAATCATTGATTCACACAATTCATTCAAAACGCAGTTTCATTCAGAAACTAAACACCGCTGTGTTGCTCGGAGACGCGCAACAATTCTGCTGTGGCTTTATAGGTAATATTTTTGTCGGCAAAACTGAGCAAAAACAGAAAATATTGTGTTTAAATATAACAATATTAACTTCTTTTTTACTGAACTGTTGTGTGAAATCACATTTGCACTCGTTATATTCGGGACAAACAGCACAGGAGTGATATTGCTCTCGATGCTCGTGTGATATCGCTTAAAACACAAATAGGAGCATTTTTGCCACAATATCTTGAATTTTTAGGGCATGACTGAATTTATGGAGTTGTTGCCCTGCATCATATTTGTCAACAGTCAACTGTATGAAATATAAGATGATGTACAGGTCTGGGGCGGGGCCAGTGCATTAACTGCGATAAAATATTTTTATTGCGCTATTTTTTCATAACTAAGTTAACATGTTAAACTGACAGCCCTAGTTTTTAGATATTGTATTTCAGACACTGAAACAGGCTCTGTATGTTTTTTTCCCCTCGGGAAGTCATCTGAGGCAGGTTTTAGAGTTATTCTCTATGTCCTGCGGCAAGCGGCCTCTATCTCACCGGGGCAGGATGCCCAGCGAGGACTCTCTCTGTTTGAGAAGGCTCAGTCGACCGTCACTGGAGCGCTTGTGCTGGCTGGAAACACTGC
Organism: Spinibarbus caldwelli; assembly: GCA_039654775.1. Taxonomy (NCBI): domain Eukaryota; kingdom Metazoa; phylum Chordata; class Actinopteri; order Cypriniformes; family Cyprinidae; genus Spinibarbus; species Spinibarbus caldwelli. The sequence continues at coordinate 32,236,549 of CM077244.1, forward strand.
AGATCTGCACCACCACCTCCCAGAGCTCCTTCGCTGTGCGTCTGCTCTCTTTAGGTCCTGGCAGCTCCTTACAGGTGGACGCTATCAGCTGCCCTAGCTGCATGAAGAACAACACACAAAAGAGATCATCTGTAGGGGGGTTGGAAATAATGGATCAAACAATGCAATAATGCATCTCCGAAACTGATGTAAACACAGTTATGTTTTCAGAACAGGACACATCATCTGTCGAAATAGATCTGTGCATTAGTGTGAATGCAGCCTAAAGCTACCACTGTCTTTGATGCCATCAGTAATTATCAAACAAAAATAATGCTGAGTAACAAAAAAAAAAAAAAACATAACTATGATTGTCTGTAAACTTTTGGATACAGAAAGCACTCTCAAGAAACTGAAAGTACTTTTTGTTTATCACTTGTAATTGTCTTTTCCCCCGTTTATTAGTTTATATTTCCTTATGTGTTGAAGCTATATTTAGTTGGTTAAATTCTTAGCAATTTTTTTTATTTATTATTAATTTGTAATTATTTTAAAAAGTAGCCTGCTTATATAATTTCATAAAAATGCACAAAATAAATATGATATAAAATGAATATGAAAATGTAGCCATGTGCCGTAATATTGAAAACTGAGGATGCAACGCATCGTGAAATCGAATCAAAGACATGACAATCATAATTGAATCGTGAAACCAGTGACGATTCACACCCCTAATGAGTAGTATATTTAGTAGTAGTAGTATATTTTTATTTAATGCCATGTCAGCATCTTAGGCTATTTTCATGGCAAAAACTATTTAAAAAAAAATAAGTATAACAAATACAACAAAAACCAGCAAACAAACAAACAAGTTATACTACACAAGATTTTTTACATTAACAAGATAAAAATTCTAAAACTTTTTCTGGCAAAATTATACTAAATAACTCTTTAAGTGAGTTCACTTCATAAAAGTTTTCTACATACATTAAAAGCTGGACAGTCCAATAAAATATGTATCGCACCCCTAATGATCTGAGGTAAGAATTCTTACTAAAACATGACTGTGCCTACTAGAAAATTAAGAAAATGTGTAAATGAGAAAAAATATATTTGAAGCCTACTGATTGAAGCCTAAATGAAGCCTATTTTTAAGACCCTTAAGATTTTCACACTATTCATGGCAATGAAGCACAGGAGCGTTTGTGGGGAGAGTGCAGATACCTTTATATACGGGTTGCTGTTGACCAGAGACTGCGGCACCTGCAGCGTCAGATACTCGTTCTCCCTCCAGTTGAGCATGAACACGACACATTCCTCCCCGACGATCTGACGCAGCGGGAGATCTGTGGCCATGAAGAACACAGTAAGGAATTAATTACAGCATCCTAAACTAAAATATGAATTCCACTTCATCTGGTTTCACTAGAATAAGCGCATAAACTCAAACAGCTTAATTTATCAAAGAATAAAGTCAACACATCCACTGTTCCTCAGTTGATCACATCCTGGGCAGTGTTCGGAAGTAACTAGTTACATGTAATGGAATTACGTAATTTAATTACAAAATAATGTACACTTTATTTTAAGGTGTCCTTGTTACAGTGTAATTATACATTTAAGTACTGAGTAATATTAATTAACTACATGTACTTACTATATGGTTAGGGTCAGGATTAGGGTTTAGCTTAGGGTTACTTGCATGTAATTATGCATAATTCATTATTATTATAAACTTAAGTACATGTAACGTGTCACAAGGACACCTTAAAATAAAGTGTTACCCAAAATAAATGTAATTGTAATCAGTTACAGTTACTGAGAAAAAAAATGTGTAATTAAACTAGTTACTTATGAAAATGTTAATAACAAAGAGGGTTACATCTGAATATTTTCACACACACACCCACATTCTGATTTGATTGACATCTTTCATAAATTGTATTGACTGCTCTAAAATATGAGATACCAATGTTTCAGGAGTTTAGAACAGAGAATAGGACAGAATAGGGTTTATGTATATGCTTCATTTTTTAAGATTAACTGTTTTTTCCAAGGCATTGTTAGATGCCAGTGTTTCCTGTCATAGATTTGATTTCAAAAACAGTATCATAGCTATTAAACTATTTCTTATGATCGTAAATCTGTATTTACGATGAACCTCAGAATGATCTCAAAGTAAAGAGGTGCTAAAGTCTGATTTTGTGGTGCTTGTGCTTTAAAATTTAATTATAATCTTAATTCAAGTGAAGAAGGATTTTGAAAGTGATAGTAATCAGTTTTGAACACTACTGAAATGTTAACCCTGCCTGCTTTACATGTTTCAAAACGATTAACATTTGAAAAAATTATGATTTTAGAAAAGTCATAAAGTAATCAAATGTAATCAGTTACATCACTTTTAATTAGTAATTGAAATAGTTACACTACTTATGACATTTTAAATAGGGTAACTTGTAATCTGTAGCCTTTTACATTTCCAAAGTAACCTTCCTAATGTTGATCCTGAGTAAATTGTCATCAACCTTCAGGCCTAATTCTGCAGAGCAGAATCTTAAATGTCTAAGTGAACAACTGTGTAGATATTTGATCCAAGGTCAGATTCATTTATTTCTCTGTACAATGTCATTACATTGCCAGAAGTGAGTGTGAAAGACTTTGCTCTTGTCTATTTTAAACTAGAAATCATCAGACCTCCTGTTAAGAGAGCATTTGTCTGCAACAGCTGACGTAATACCATGTATCCTCATCTCCAGATATCCGCGGACCCTGCTGACCAGGTCGGGCGGAGGTCTCTCCATGTTGCCTTCGGCAGCGCCTGCCTCGTGACCTCTGACCTCCATCAACAACAGCTCGTTGAGCATGACCTGACGCAGCTTAGGAGAAAACTCCGTCACTAGCTCCAGGCATGCCGTGAACAGCTGACGAGCGTGTGCAAAATCCTGCAGCAGCCAAAGAGACAAAAAAAATGCTGGTTCAACTACAAACTAAAAGAAAGCTGACATTTGAAACTACAAAATATAAGCCTCGGTGTAATCTTTAATTCAAATTTTTAATTTCTGTACTCTCTCTTCATGTGTAAGAGACTTTGTAATCATAAAAGCGTTCATAGAAAAGACAGAGCGGTGTAGAATAAAGGTAAATTATGTGAAAAATAATGCTTTTAAAAAAAAAAAAAAAAAAACAAGTATTAACACATTAGACTGCACCCCATAAACACAATCAAGCCTAGAAAAAAAAAAAAGTCAACCACCCCTTTAAGTGAAAGTGGTTTAAGACATTAGGGTTTCTGCAGTATGATGCATCTTTTATTGGCATGTAAATGCACATTCTTTTTTAAAAGTGTGCATGTGCATGGAAGGATTAAACAACTAAAGTAATGCAAAGGTGTAGATAAAGCTGTTTACTGATGTAGATGACTGTGCTACAGGCACATTACTAAAATCAACTGCAATCAACATGAACATTTCTTTTGTGTCTTTAGCAGCTTTCTTTCCAAAACCGTCTTTCTGGGGTGCATATAGGCATACTGAATCATGTGGAAGTGAGTCTTGTTCAGATACACACCTTTACACTGATGCAGTGCAGACCCTTGGCCATAAGGATGTACACCAGGTCTCGTGTCAGGTTGTCTTTTATTGCTAGTATGACGTTTACATAGTCAACAGGAACCTCCCACTACAGGAAAAAATACAGTTGCAAGAAGTCACAGGTCAACAACTATAATTTATTATATAAATATTATATAAATTATATACATTTATTAATAAATAAGCATTTTTTGTCATGAACTGATATTGCAAATCACTCAAATAAATTATTAGTTAATTCACTGCAAAACAAAATCCTGTATAAGAAACACTGATTCAGTCTGTTACTCTAATTAAAGACAGAGGACTAGATTATCTACATCATTTCATGTTTTAAAATGAGGCATAATGGCATTAAAAACAAAATGTGACCTCTGATGGTCTTTCTGACCTTACTATTAACCCTCCAGAAGGGTCGTTCGGCCATCCCATGCAGCTCGATGAGGATTTGTCGGATGTGTCGAGGATCCAGTGACAGAATGAGCTGCTGTTCAAGCTGACTGATATTCACACTGGCAGATGCTGGTGAGAACAAAACACAAACAGCACATCAACCAACAGCAAGAACAGTTCTCCAGATGATGAAATATTCATATAATTCATATGGTCATGATTAAACGACTGTTGCCTCCAGGATGTACCGGGTATATCGTAGAATGAGGGCAGTGGTTTGGCACTGAGGTTGACTGTGGCTGAGCTCTTCCTTATCTGCTCCATCAGGATCTTCTTCTCCTCATCTTGAAGGAGTTCCATGAAGAGTTTATGAGATGAGACCATGAAGGCCAGAGAAACATCTTCCAACCTGTTACAAACTGTCCTAGAAAGCAAATTAACAGCTATACGTCATGGAATCTTTGTAGTATAGTATTTTCACTCAATGATAAAATTTAAAATACAATAGCAAATACAAGAAAATGGTACAATTACAGGACCTAATATATATACTTGTATAGATTATACAATCTAAAATCCAATTATGATTAATTAAACAAAAAAAAGAAAAGAAAAAAGAAGTAGTTCTTGTTAATGCAAACTGATGCAACATTTCCCCTACCCCCATGATCAATATGTTGATTTATTATCAATGTTGGAAACAGTTGTGCTGCTTAATATATTTTTTTTGGAACCTGTGATACTTTTTTCAAGACTCTTTGAATAAAATGTTAAAAAGAACAGCACTTTTTCAAAATAGAAATCTTTACTATCAATTTTTAATTTAACATATCTTCGCTGAAAAGTATTAATTTCTTTCAAAAAAGAAAAAAATATATATATAGAAAACCAGTATTTTAAATTGCAATAATATTTCACAACATTACCATTATTTCTGTATTTTTGATCAAATTAATGCAGCCTTGATAAGGATAAGAAAATTCTTTAAAAACATTAAAAGTCTTCCTGAACCCAAACTTTTTCTTTAATCTAAAATCCAATGATGATACATGGTATAAAAAAAAAAAAAATCCTGTTTATGCAGACTGCTGCAGCATTTCCCCTCTACCATGTGAAATTCACTTCAAACAAATCTACCCTTGAAAAGCATGTGAAAGCAAAGAAAAAGACATGAACCTGATTAGTCAAAAGTCTGGCAAGGTGAAAAGTTTTTAAAAATGTAAGGGTGCTCACTTGATGAAAATAGCCATTTTCCTCTTGCTTGTTTCAGACCTGTGCTCCTTATCCAGTGACCTTGTACACACCTGGAGAGAGAGCAAAAGATAGCACTTTACTTCATCAGAAAACCATGCGAACTAGATCAGTTCAGTAAAGGTACAGAGTGTGTAATGTATATGATTCAGTGATGCAGCAGGGTTTATACCTCCAGCAGAAAACTGATGGTGTTTTTGCTGGGTTTGAGGAGCAGCTGATGGAAGGACACACTGAGGACGCCACCCTCCAGTGCATCTCTCACTGCGTTACACACACACAGTTTATGACACACTTCCTCCAGAGCCCTGTCCCTGTCATTTAAAACACACAGACACACATACAGTATATTAAAGGAATATACAACCAGCTCTATAGACAGTGTGTGTGGCATGTCATTTACCTCTCCATTTGTGAAACAAAAAGATTATAGTAAACAATTTATAATGGAATTCTATGGGGACAGACATTCAGGGAGTTTATAAGCAAAACATCCTACAGCTTTATTTATAACATCCTACTTATTTTATTCATCAGTGTTTGAACCATTAAAGAAGAAACTGCATCTTCTGTATTTCTTTTCTGGCTTAAAAAGGGAAAAAGGGATGGAGGCAAGAGTATACAGATCTTTTATATTGTACTGTCAAATGCTGCAATCTTCATGGTTGCTTTTTGCTTGCTAGGTTTTCATTGAGAAAATTAAGCTGTGATCACAAGAAATCAACTTATGTAGTGATCAATCGAAAATAAGAAAGAAAAATAATAATAATCCATCGCCTCTTAGGGCTTCCATGAAACATATTCCATACTGAGGAACGAGTCTCTGAACATCTGTGTGGAGATAGATGGTGATAGATTTAAACCCTAAATACACATACAATCATCCACTGAGCATCTAAACAGCATCTCACTCACCCTTGTTGAAGCTTGTGCAACATCTCTAGCTGAATTGAATGTCTGAAGCTGTTGGGTAGACTGAGTGTAACGTTGTCTCTGATGAAGGCCTCAATCAATGCCTACAACATGAAGACAGAAAACAGAGACAGTAACGGTTACTGTTATACAAATTCACATTCCACCAACTGCACAATCATATCAAGCTCCAGTCGATGTGTGGCTGAGGTCTATATAGGTTATAGGAGAAACCAAAAATCAGTTATGCAGATTTATGTCTCTACAGTGGACTTCATTTTTACCAACCAGAAATGTTTCTTATAAGCAGTATAATATTTCTTATAAACAGTATGCTATGATAGAGAGTACTGCCAGGGTGGAGAATGAAATATGCTCTATGTTGAAGGGTTCAACATACACCAAAAACAAAAAGCTGGACAACCATTTTATGACATATCCCAAAAACGTTTAAGCTGGCAGTTATCAAACCCTTATTTAAAAAGCCCCAGCTAGTCCCATGAGAAGTGGTTAATTATAGAGCAATCTAGTAGTAGAGTTGCCCTAACCAACTGTTCATTTCTGCAGAACAGTTTTCTGTGAAGAGTTTCCTATCCAATTGCTACCAGTTTGTTTGTGTTAATTGTGGGATGGTGTACCACAGGGTTCAGTATTAGGTTCTCTTCTATTCTCTTTGAATATGCTTCTCTTGGGAGAGGTTACCATGGCAGGAACCATGGCATTAGTTTACACTTATGCAGAAGATACTCAGCTTTATATTTCCTCCAGTCCTTCCTCAATAGACATTTATCACACTTCCTATATCCGGTAAGTGAAGCAGTGTCTCGCCACTTCCGGTCTCATCGCAACGCAATCAAAACTAATGTGCGAATCCTCTCTTTCCTCGCTTTCTTCTCTCGCCGGTGTTACTTCAGCCTACCCAGCTGCTTTAATTCTAAACAATGACACACTGCATCAGTTTTCACTATTTCCTGACACAACATGAATTGAGGAAGGCATGGATGAGACTGATGCAGAGGGATGAAGGTCCTCCTAAAATATTACACGGGAGAACGTTCATGTGTAGTATGGATTTCGAAACGGAGGATGTTTTGGGCTACATCTCATATCTTCAACCTGCTGAAATGTTCCTATTAATATATTTTCCTTCCAAAGGTGCATTCTGAATAAATAAAGTTATTTACCAACTAACCTGCTGCAGTCAAAATTAAAATTAAAATATTAAAATAGATGAATGAATGTGCCGAAGTTGCCTTAAAGAAATTTAACAATGTTAAACATTTAGGCTAATTAATCTTAAACCGTATTAACGTGTTGACAGCGTGACTTTGAATATTAATTAAGAATTTTGGCATAAATATGTGAATTACAAACAGTGAAATGACTGTGAAAAATGACAACAATGACTCAAATTTAATACAAATCAATAAATATGTTCTGATCTTTTTCCATCAGGTCTCGCACACACTGCAGCATTGCAGTCACTATTAAATGAGCACTGACTTAGCCTGTGTCCCAATGTGCATACTATCCATCCTAAATTCTGTGATATTAGTAATTTTCAATACTATTTAGGGCAGATAGTGTGGATAGCATGCAAACTGGGACGCAAGGACAGTGTGGTGAAATCATCACGCACGTTTACGAGCCAAGGCTTTCTCAGAACGGCTTACGTTGGATTAAAATTATAAGTTCTGTTGAGTTTGGAAAATTCTGTGCACAGTAATCATCAGAATATCTCTTCACCTGTCTTTGAAAATGACCGAATTTTGAAATTATCCTGCAGATGCTCATTTTAACAGGCGTTTATTCAATTAGGTGTTTACAGCACATTAAAAAATACACATAACCGGATGAATCGATACACTGCTTCGACAAGCACTTCCAGTAATCAATTCCACTGTGATAAAGGTCTATTCTCCAAGTTAGCAGAAGCATTAGTAATATCAAAGGCTGGATAGCTAATAATTTCCTACTTCTGAATTCTGACAAAACAGAGGAATGTATTAGTTAGGTATTAGTTAGCCTGAAAACCTCTGAACATAAGACAATAAAACAATGTTTTTGATGGATTTACTGTTACACAGATCTCCACAGTTAAGAACCTTTTGTCTGATAGAAACCTGTGCTTTGACAATCATATTTCCAATGTTATAAGAAGACTTGTTCCACCTTATAAATGTTGCTACACTAAGATATGCTCTCTGTTTCTGATGATAAAAAGCTCATTTATGCATTCAAGACCTTAATACTGAAAAGTATTCTGTATTCCAAATTCTGCAGGATTACTTGAAAACTACAGGCAGGCATGTTTAATTCTTTTCCATTTGGCTCCTAAACTACAGAGCAGTCATTGTTTAGGACTCAGACACACTCTCTCAGTTTCAGCATAAACTAAAGGCCTATTTTTATTATTAGTCCAGCAAACACCTATTTAATTAATTCATACCTCACTGTTATTCTTCATTATTCAAATCCTCTGGAACTGAAAACATCTCTCATATACTTCAAGTCTGCTCTAAATTATTTAACATGATCTAAGGGAATATCAGTCTTTTGCATTTCTTCCTATCCTTAGGATATATATCTAGCAGATCCAGCTCTGGCCCGGCTTGATGTTGCTCTTTGATGCAAGGGGCATCTCTACGATCAGTGTCTGCACCTATTTAGTCTTCTTTAATAAACCGCACAGAGAATGAACTACAACTGCTTCCAGATGTACACTACACCTACCTGATGAACCATACTGTTCAATCCTGAACGGACTTCAAAGAATTGGCATGCTGGTGTAGCCTGTTTTTTTTCTCCAATATTCAATATCAAATGAAATTTTTGCATTCATTGCCATAGATGCAAACTCATAAAGATTTGAACTGACAAATTACTACCTTCAATTCACATCTACTATATATGTAATTTTTCCCACATACATACTGTACAGTACACTCACATAAAGTGCCATATACTATACAGCAAATCTCAACTGATTCATCATTTGTACTGTCACCAAACTATCCTATCGCTCAGCTCTAAACTGCTAAATGTGGACTATCAGGTATTATTAATAGGATGATTAATAAAATACATAAAACAGATGTAGAATAATAGAAAATAATAAAGGCATTATGAATTTCTGTAAAGCTGCTTTAAAACTATGTGTATTATGAAAATCACTACAATGAAAAAAATGACTTAACCATGGCACTCTTATTGAATAAAAAGGTATGATTACCACATGACTTAATACATAAGTTAAAACTGCTCACTTAGACTTAATTAGGAAATCATCATATGATTTACTAAAACAGCAATATACTATAAATCTGTGGGAAGTTTGTGTGGAAGGCTCACACCAAAATTCAGGAGAGCTGTTTTAATATTTTTCTTGCAAACGTAAAGTTTTTAATCAATAAGAGCACTATTTAATGTAGGGCTGGGAAAGTAAATCAATGCATCACAAATTGAGAAATGATTCAGCATCGATTATGAGATTTTCCGAATGCTTCGCGATTCTTCCTCAAGTCGATTCTGAGATTAGTTTTGAACAGCAGATGGCGCTGCATGCTTTAGAAACAGCCGTACTCTTGCTTGTTTCCAAATACTTACACACACTCAAATCTAAAATAATCATTCATAAAATTTGAAAAGGTTGAAGCAAATTACAAGGGTGTTCACAGTGGGCTGTTTACATTAATCTCGCGTCATAAAAGCATTCTGAGCCGAGATGAAATTACAGGCTCAGCCGAACGCACAAGCGCTCTTCCTTATGAGCATTTGAGTGTGCGGATAAAAACTGGATTAGAGCGCCATCTGCTGTTAAAATCTAAGCTCAGAATCGATTCCTGAGAGAATCGCAATGCATTCGGAAGATCTCAGAATCAATCCACGAATCCATTCTGCATCGTTTTATTGTCGCAGCCCTAATTTAATGGTAGTAAGAGTTGTTGCTGACCCCATAATTGCGGTTCCTCATGAAGCAGCTGATCTGGCCGTAGGGTGTGTGCTGGCTCTCGCTGGGGTCCGAGGCTTCGGTGAGGGTTTTGCAGGCGCTCCAGTATCCAGCCAACCGCTGCTCATCCACGCAACAGAGAGATGCAGAGGAATCCAGCTGCCATCAGACACAGCGACAAAAACACAAACAAATTTTCTGATTATTTGATTTCATAGATACTATTTAAACTAAACTGAGCTAGACAATGACATCTCTGAATTCAATAATGAAATGCCTTTAACTGAAAATTGAGTGTTTAATCTTATTATACATTACTGACACTCTATCCTCCAATTTGATACTGTTAAGTGCTTTGACACAATCTGTATTGTTAAAAGCGCTATATAAATAAAGGTGACTTGACTTGACTATCTCAACAGATTACTACAGTCCTGGATGCTGATCAATACAGCATTCAGCTGTGTCATGAAGGTGAGTAAATAATGACAGCATGTACTATTTTAAGTGAAGTGTTCCATTAATTTAATAATGACTCACCTTTGTGAGCAGCTCTCGTGCCATTCTGAAGTGTTCTCTGGCTTTCTCATACACTGAAGGGTCAGAACAGCCTTGCTGGAAGTAAATGCCTCCTAAATCGTAATGCACCTGCCAGATATTGATTATAGTTCAATTTTAGAGGAAGAATTAACCCAAAAATGAAAATTTCCTGGAAACATCCTCACCCTCAGGCCATCCAAGATTTAGAAGAGTTTGTTTCTTCATGGGAACAGATTTGTGACAATAAAAACATCACTATAATCCACACGACTTTTCATATATACTTTAAACTGCCACCTCTAAAGAAAATGCGAGTCCATAATCCATAACAACACTTGCCCCAGTGAACAAGTCTCTCACATCAAAATCCACAGACATTTTTTAACTGTTTTGCACTCTTCTTGCTTGCAAACATTGTTTGATCTGTGCATATTCCTCTCCTGATTATTTTTCACTGGTGAAAGCAAAATCACGGATTGTTGATTTTAGCTGGAAGCAAAAGTTTGAAGTTAAAAACATCCTAATGATTTATTTCTTATAAAAAAAAATTAAAAAAAACGCACAGCTTTCATAAGATGTCAATTGATGGACTGGAGTTCTGTGGATTATTGTGTTGTTTTTATAAGCAGTTTGGACTCTTGTTCTGACGGCACTCATTCAAGTGAGTGATGCAAGTGATGGAATGCTACATTTCTCTATTTTTTTTTTCGAATTAAGAAACAAACCAGAGCTACAAATAGGTAAGGGGGAATCGGGGGCATGCTTCACACAGAGTTTCTTTTAAAGATATTTGCTTTACATGCTCATTTGTAGTTACTTTAAGGTACTTTTAAAAATTTTATATAAAATATTTTAAAATATTGTAAAATGTCCAAAACTAATTTTTCTCCCAAAAAAAGAAAATCTAAAAAATTTTAACATCTTATTGCAACATTTTACAAAAATCAAGATTGAATATATTTGGTCAAAATCCCATGTAATAAAAGATGAAGTGCTACGCAGTGCATTGGCTGATTAGATGGCAATGCTGACCTAACATGCAAAATTTTTGCCTTCTCTCTCTTCACCGTTCCCACATCTCAGACCCTAATACATAAAATATTACCCTTTTTAGACATAGCTTTTAAAGTAAAGATTAAAGAAAATACTATACAAAACTTAACCACAAAAAAATTACAAGCACTTTCTCATTGGATCTAACCAAATCTCATAGGTGACCTATTTTGATCTCAAAAAGTAACTTGTCACTGAAAGGTGAGGAGTTTGCATCTATGCATCTTAGATGGCCTGAGGGTGAGTAAAATTTCAGCAAATTTTCATTTTTGATTGAACTACTCCTTTAATAACAGAACAGATCTTCACATGACAAAGGAGCACATTCCAGCAGAGTTAACTAGTGTGATTTATTTCCCTGTAGGACACACCTGACAGTGCAGGTGATCGGCGCTGATGCGCAGTCCAGCGGTGGACGACTCGGTCTCTCCATTGGCTGTACTGGGATCAGCAGCCAGCAGGTCTAGGGTTCGAAGCGTGTGGATGTAGAAGTCTTTTTTAATGTTCAGGGCTCCTTCTAACACCGTGATAGAGTCTGCGGCCTGTTCTCTGAGCTGAGGAGCACAGCATTAAACAAGTGACGGGGCTACGATGAGCTTTCTTAGAGATTAAAAATAGCATTTTGAAGAGTGACATTAGACATTGATGAAAGTTAAACAATAAAACACATCAATCCTTTGTCCTTAATCAAACAAATATTACGTCTCACTGCCTCTTTTGTTGTTAATCTTTTGCACTACGTACTTCTTTTGAATCAGTAATGCAATAGTGTGAAACTCTCCTTTTAATTTATAATTTTTTTTACAACCCAAAGTTAGAGCAATCAGATATCAGTATATAGAAGCACAAATTTCAGTCATACCACACTCAGTATGTTCTCAGTCAGTTCTTTTTCCTGCTGCACCAAACTCATCCTACAGAACACAAAACACTATTAGCACTTAAACAGCACACAACACAAAAAAAACTGACACCCCTGTTATCCCTTCCTTACAGATTCAGCTGATGTGGACCAGGTTTGGTCTGTTTCTCTGGAAAGCTGCTCAACACAATGGTACGAATGGCCCTATTGAGACAAAGATCATATTACACTGTTAACACAACACTACACTTTAAGCAACAGTAAAAGAAGTGAATTTCTTTGTCTACTTAATTTTCATCAGAAATCAACAAAAACAATTTTGCATTATAGATATAGATTAGTGCTGTCAAACGATTAATCACGATTAATCGCATCCAAAATAAACGTTTTTGTTTACATAATATATGAGTGTGTACTGTATATATTTATTATGTATATATAAATACAAACAAATGCATGTATATTTAAGAAATATATGTTACATTTATATATTAAATATATTTATATATAATATAAAATATAAACATAAATGTATATACATGTAAATATTTTCAAAATATATACTGTGTGTATTTATATATACATAATAAATAAACAGAGTACACATACATAAATTATGTAAACAAAAACGTTTATTTTGGATGCGATTAATCGCGATTGACAGCACTAATATAGATATATAGATATGGTCAAGATGTACAGCAAAGAGGCAGTTACATCTCAGGTGTGTATTTTTTTTTAATAGAATAATTGACTCCATTGGTCTGTTGAACTGTTTATGTCAATGGTTACAACACAGAGACATGGTTCAGATTTCAAGACACTCTAATGTGTAGGACTAATTTCTTACGCATCTCGTCCCAAGCCTCCATTGCTAATTCCAAAACATAATTTTAGAGCTATTAATGGAGGCTCAAGCCATTCATATGCAGACTAACACAGTTATTGGAGTGAAAGAGAAAGAAAGAGATTAAGCGGGTGTGAATTACAGGAGTCTGTGCAGCTTTCAATAGTGTTACTAATAGTGAAACTGTGACAAACTGCAGTGAAGCTACCTCCTCATCACCACTGAGAAATGAAATTTTTAGTTCCAAACTATTTTACTGAAAAGTCTAAAAAGTTTCTGTGCACGTGTTTCCGTCTGTGTAAGTGTGTATAGTTTGCGTGTGCATGCAGAGAGAAAGAGTGAAAGCATGCTTTCCATTGATAATAAAAGGTAAATTAGTTGGAAAAATGGAATGTCATTTTTATCCTATTTTTATTCAGGTTTGTTTGCTTGATCAGTATCTTTCCGGGTTTTGGTTTATTTGTTGTTGTAGGCTGTATAAGGACCTTTGAAATTGCTGAAATAATTTGGTAAAGTCATATGGAACCGTAACATAGCTGTGCATTTACTGGAAAATAATTGCACACATTAGAACATTTGTCAACCAGAGTCAAGCATTCAACAGCCCCATGGTATAATATGATGTGCCAATAATCAATATAATTAATCGCAAATTAATCACACATCAGTTTTGGCTGAGAAATTTCCCCCCAAAAGATCATTTAAAATCATTTTTGAGTTAGACAAGGAATAAATATTTTGATTCAGCATTTTATAATGATAATAAAAAACCAATTAATAACTATTTAATAAATATTGAAATATGAAATGTTTAAAAAAAAATGATACTCTCAAAATTAATAATAATAATTATAATACGTTATATTTACATAGTGCCTTTCAAATACCCAAGGACACTTTACATAACGTAAATAGAAACAAGAGAACAGAAAAAAATTAGTGTACACAAATAGTACACAACGAACAACCAAGCAGCAGACATAGATGCAATAACATGCAATATACAGAGAAGTTACAAAACAAACAAAGCAGAAAATTAAGTCAAGCAATCGATTAAGAAAACATATTGTAAATAAGTGAATTTTGAGGGCAGTTTAAAGGTCTGGAGTGAGGAGATAACACAGAGACCTTGAGGTAGTTTATTCCAGAACTTGGCAGCAGAAACGCAGAAAGCCCTACCACCCACACTAGGTAGCCAGAATTTGGGTACTGCAAGCAAATTATCAGAGCTAGATCTCAAAGTACGGACAGGGACTTGGGGAGAATTAATTCAGAAAGGTAGGAAGGTGCATGCCCCATGACGGGCCTTGAAAACTAAAACAAGAATCTTAAACGGAATACAATAGGTGACAGGGAGCCAATGTAATTGCTGTAAAACCAGAGTGATGTGGGCTGATTTTTTGGTAAATGTAAGAACAGGAGCAGCTGAATTTTGGATTAGCCGCAAGCGATTCAGAACTTTGTTGGGCAGGCCATAAAACAAGGAGTTACAATAATCCAAACGTGACGTAATAAACGCATGGACAATAGTTTCAGCATCTTTGAAATTTAAACAAGGTCGTAGATGGACAATATTACGAAGGTGAAAAAAAACAGGATTTGACAAGCTGATTGACACGGATTTCAAAACTATATTCAAACATTAGAATTCATTAGATTCAAGACTAGAATCAAACATTATACCAAGATTGTGCATAGTGGGAGAGGGATGGTCTATAACTCCATCAATGTTAATGAAGTAGTCAGGTTGGGAGGAGACAAGGGATTTAGGGCCAACTAACAGAAATTCAGTTTTTTCAGTATTTATATTTAAAACGTTTTGGGCCATCCGTACTTTGAGATCTTGTAAGCAAGATGTAAATGAAGAAGGGGGGAAAACAGAATTGGGTTGAATGGTAAAATAGATTTGCTTATCATTGGCATAACTGTGGAAATTTAGACCATGGCGCCAGATGATCTGACCCAGAGGAAGCATATAGATTAAGAATAGGAGTGGACCAAGGACATATCCTTGAGGTACTCCATGAGAAAAAAAAATGACAGAATGAGATTTGGATTTATCAATGCTAATGAACTGTTAGATAACGAACGAGATAACAGTACAGAATGGCAATTGGCAAAAAGCTGCACTCAGGTCTAAAAGAACCAGAAGGCTAAGGGCACCTGAGGCCCCGTTTACACTAATGCGTTTTAATGCGAACGAGGTCATTTCTTTCTAACTTGGGAATGTAATGGTAACTTTTCTGAAATGAGACAGCGTCAATGATCTATGTGGCCAACAAATGCGATCTCCGGAGGACGTCAGCCACAGAAATTACAGAGTTTACCTAAACCGGCATAAACTATGACACAGCTGAACTGTCACACTGACCATCTGTTGTAGATGAGCACGGCCATGGCTGTAGTGGGCGGCAGGGTGGACAAATCCAGATCTACATGCTTAACTCCAGGAGGAACACGACTGACGCACAGAAGCTCATTCAGTAACATATTAAGCACAGGGATGGTCAAACTGTCAATCAAACAAAGACAAAAAGAATAAATCAGACAAGATGTAATTCCTTAAATATCCACATTTTATAAAAAAATATCCATGTCCAATTGTCCAACACAATTTCTACATTTTCTTAAGAGAATGTAAGTGGAGTTTGCCTGTGCAAAAAAAAAGTCATTTTCAAGATGGTCAGGCATTGCTTTGTGGCTTTTCTAAATTTGTTTTAGCACATTGCTGAATGGCTCTTAGCGTGCTAATGTGGTAATCCAGACCTGCCAACCTTGAAACTCCTTGATTGCTAATGGCAAAATAATAATTGCACGATTTAATGTTAAATATTTTCCTAATATTAGTACTACAGGTCTGCACTCAGTCACACACACTTTTATACAGTATTTTAGAGTAAGCAGTGGGGATGCAACAATACTGTTAGCCCACGGTTCAATAAATACCTTTTGTTTTTTATCCAAGGTTTTCTAATGGCTTGGCACATCAGAGTATTTTTGTGCGATTTAAAATGCTATTTTAAAAAAAAAAAACTCCAGAATACTAAAGTACACTTTAGTTAAAGCTCCAGAACACTTCTGTACACATGGATTATCATATGTCTACTTCAAATTTCTTTTGAGAGAGGTATTATTTTTAGGGATTGGTCATTATTAACACATAGAATGTCTGTTTCATTCATACTGGACGCCAGAGGGCGCCCTCGCGCAGAAACTCCACATATATATCACAGAAGTAAAACTCATGATGCTCCAGGAAATCTCTAATATGGACAAAGTATCCCCTTCGTTTTGCATGGTAAATATTACATCCATAAACAAAAATTTACAAACCGTATACCCAAATGTGAATTATTCTTAATAGAGATGGAATCGTTAAAAAAGCCCTTAGTGTTAATTAATAACAGAAAGAATGGAATTTTGTTCAATTTCATGGAGAAATTTATTGTAAAGTAATGTCCCCGCTATGTATCTAAAATTTCATGTATTCTTTGAATATGTCTTCAGGGAAAAGAAAAAAACATCTGTTGTTGTTGTTGTTTTTGTTGTTTTTCCTTCTTTTTTTCAGTTCTCTGAATGTTTATGGTCATGTTATAATGTAAACATCCTCTATGCATATATGTTGAAACTTGATGTTAACTTTGTTTGAATTCATTTAAAAAAAAAAAAAATTAAAAAAAAGGATCCCCTTCATTTATATCCTTATAACTGAATAAAAGAAGATATAAGCACTCAACTGTGACAATGGGTTAGGTTATCTGTGTTCTTAAAACCACCTTGGGAATTTTCATAATAATTAAGTATATTTATAATCCATTGCTAATTGACATAGCCTTTTTTACAGCATTAAATATATATTTCAGCGTCATTCTGTGATAAGAAGCCACATCAGATCACAAAAGGAAGTTATTTCAAACACTCGACTGAATTTATGTTGTAAAATGTTCTCTTTTTTTGGACAGCAAAGATACTTCTCATCACGAGCGAAGAAGTTTGGTGTGTGTTGCTTTTTCATCTCACACAAACAGAGCCAGTGAAGAGACAAATAAAACGCACAGTGATTATTTAAACCACCGTACTTTGAGGTCAAAATGCAAAATGCATACAGGTTGGCAGGTCTGGGTAATCTGGGTGGTTGCTAATAAAAATAAAATTAAATGCAAAAAATGTATTTCAGGTAATACAGAAAATCAGTATTAATATCAATGTTTTATCATCACTCACCCTTTCTCTAGTAAGTTCAAATCCCAGGTCAGGTGCGCAGCAACCTTGAGGGCCATTAGCTTCAGTGTGCGGTTCCTTCGATTGTCCGCTGGCGGCTGAACCTGGTTCTGCTCATTCACAGACGGTTTGGAGGCTTGCTCAAGAAACTGAACAATGAGCTGAACAGGAGACGGATCTGTGGAAAAGCATTTAAAACTTAATTCTGAAGCTTATCTCAGGAAACCAAGAACTTGTGGAAAAGCATTTGCAGCTGATTTTACTTCTGTAATGTGACACATATCCCAGCGAATCAGCACATTTAGATTTTATCCATGCAAACATTATGAAGACATGCTACCACGTTGAATTTAAAATAATATACAGCATACTTATTACTAGGACAGTCCTCTGGCATAACCACAGCCTTAGAAAAATACTAATATTTACTTCAATCAATATGTGACCCTGGAGCACAAAACTGGTCATAAGTAGCACAGGTATATTTGTAGCAATAGCAAACAATACATTGTATGGGTCAAAAGTAAAAAGTTTTTTTTTATGCCAAAAATCATTAGGATATTAAGGAAAGATCACGTTCCATAAAAGTAATTAGTAAATTTTCTACTGTAAATATATCAAAACTTTTACTAATTGCATATTATGCACTAATGCATATTACTAATTTTTAATTGCTAAGAACTTCATTTGGACAACTTTAAAGCCGATTTTCTCAATATTTAGATTTTTTTGCAACCTCAGATTCCAGATTTTTAAGTAGTTGTATCTCGATATTGTCCTATACTAACAAACCACACATCAATGGAAAGCTTATTTATTCAGCTTTCAGATGAGGTATAAATCTCAATTTCAAAAAACTGACTCTTATGACTCTTAAAAGGTCATGATAATATGCCATCTCCTTCAAGCAATTTGTTTAGATTTATTTGTTTTCCTGACATTTTGTTTATTCATTTGTCCTGTCACCATTTCATAAACTGACCGAGAAATATTTTACAGTTCTCATAATAACATGAAAGAGCTCTAACACTGTGTTTTGGCAATGCATCCGTCAGTCAAACTACAACAGAAATCACGATACAGCTTGGTGCACTCGGTGGTGACTCCAGGGCATGAGACAGATACCTGGACGAGGGCCCTGCAGGTGCTGCTCCAGGAGCGATGGATCCAGCAGAAACTCGAACCAGGAGGCCTGCGGCGGGGTGCAGGGTCGACTGCCGCTCACCGCCTCGCGGTCTGCCGCCTCAGCGCTCATACTGACCTGCAGAAAACATCAGCATTCAGCACATAAACCACAGTGCTGGGAAGATTACTTTGGAAATGTAATAGTTTACAGATTACAAGTTACACTATCTAAAATGTAATAAGTAGTGTCATTATTTCAATTATGTAATTAAAGTAATGTAACTGATTACTTTTCTAAAATTGTTTTAAACTGTTAATCGTTTTCAAACATTTAAAGCAGGCAGATTTACTGAACCTGTATTTATTATTGTAAGCATTATAATTTATGTTTAAGGTATTGCACATGCATCTATTTTTATTTATTTTTATTTATTTACATATTTATATTTCTTTCTTTCTTTCTTATTATTTTTTCTTTGTGAGCGTGTAAAGTCTGAGACAATGTTGTTTGTTTATTGTTCTGTGTTGTACTCTGAAAAATCCTTAAAATAAAAATAAAAAACAGGCAGGTTTAACATTACAGTAGGACTCAACACTGATTACTGTCACTTTCAAAGTCCTTCATCACTTGAATTAAGATTATAATAATTTAATTTTAAAGCACAGCCACCTCAAAATCACACTTACTTTGAGATCATTCTGAGGTTAAATACAGATTTAACAGGATATAGTTTAATAGCAATGATACTGTTTTTGAAATCAAATCTTTGCATAAAACACTGGCATCTAACAATATATTGGGAAAAAAAAAAACAGTAAATCTTAAAAAAATAAAGCATATATAAAAACCCAAGTAGGAAATAAAACAGTTATCGAATAAGCATGTGTCCTATAATACTGAAACATTGGTGTCTCATATTTTAAAGCAGTCACTGCAATTTATGAAAGAAATCAATTAAACCTGTATGTGTGTGTGTGTGTGTGTGTGTGTGAAAATTTTCAGATGTAACCCCTTTTGTAATCGTTAACATTTTTAGGCTAACTGTAATTTAATAACTTTTTTTTTCTCAGTAACTGTAACTGATTACAATTACATTTATTTTGTTATTAAATTACGTAATTCCGTTGCTTGTAACTAGTTACTGCCCAACACTGATAAAGCCTAATAGCTCTGCCTCAAAATATTGCGAACCGATGCCCTAAACAGTGTTATTGTTATGTTATAAACCTGTTATTGTTTTGAGTGCGGAGTGTATATGATGCCCAGAAATGCTGTCTAGGTAGGCAGCTCACAAGGATTTGGCACGCGGTGAATATCTGTGGTGAACTGGTTCAACATTTTTGAGCTTTTCATTGCAATCATATTATTTCATTACGTTTTAGTCACCGATGATTATTAACGATAGTAATATTGGTGTCAGTAATGTTCAAATTTAATATCAGGCTCGTGTTAACTGTTTAGATGTGAGCTCAATGTTAGTCTTTGGTCATTATAGTCCCACTGAAAGAGGCAATTTTATAATCTCCTGCATTATCACTCACCGGTTTGAACGTCTGAATAAATAACACGATAGATTTCACAAACAGCTTCTATTAACGCGAAGAGTTGTGTTCCCAAGACGCCACAGTAATGTGTTTCTTCTTTGTAGCGGATCTGTGAGCGGCTGCGCGACACAGCGCCGCTTACTGTACAGGCGCATAACACAGAGCGCATATTTACTTCCTTTCTTCTTTAGTTTTTATTGAACACTATCAATTTACGAACTCAGGTGAGGAACAATAATATGCATATGAAAATATACACACTTTTCATATCATTAAATCTCTAGGCATACATAAATGTCCGTGCACACTAAACAATGTTGTTTAGTGTGCACGGACATTTATGTATGCCTAGAGATTTAATGATATGAAAAGTGTGTATATGCATATTATCAAAAACTTTCTTTAACCATTTAAGGGGGTTGCGAGATAGATAGATAAATAAATAAATAAATAAATAAATAAATAAATAAAGCACCATTCTTAAAAGTCTTAAAATGAAAGAGACTCATACATAGTTTTAAATAATTCACCAAGGGGTTGATTCTTAGTAAAGTGCTAAGTAGAGCGCATAATTTAGGAATATACGAATCATTTCGAAGATAGAAAATATTTTAGAAACATATTTGGCACGTTAAAAATAAATAAATAAATAAATAAAATAAGTTAGTTTTTGGTATATTTAAGTGTGTGTGTGTGTGTGTGTTGTTTGATGTTATATTAATTATGTTGATTATTTCAATAAGACATCCATAAAATACAGCCTAATTATTTGTGTGAAGCAGGTGGCGAACAGCATTTAAGATGTAGAGTTAGTTGAATTCTTCAGTTCTGCAAATTCGTTTCTTCTTCTTCATACAGGCGAGTGTGGACAGTTCTCATGAAGTCGGGCGTTTTTTCAAAAGCACTGGATTTTTTTGTCAGGTGACCTAATTAATGTTCATCGTGAGGTAATCATGCCCAAACTGCTGGAGACAGGTGTTATGAATGAAGATCCCTCTGAAACTTTAATGATCTGGTTTGTGCAGCGCTGCTCTTTATTCTCGATCCGTGCTCTGCTGAGTTTTAGGCGCACATGGCTCGGCAGGGCGTGAACACATTAGTTCTGGTTTTGTGTTGCATTGAGTTGGTTCTGTCACAGAGTTTAAACCCTGTCTCTGCTTTAGACCCTTTCTCAGTCATAGATGATGATTATTCTGATGGTGAAGCTGATCACTCAGAAGTGGGTACTCGAGACAGTGGACAGCTGATGAAATCAAAGCTGGCAGTTTTTTGTAACAATGATACGATGAAAGTGATTTTGCCAGCTGGTTCTCTCAGTAAGGTTATGATTTTGGGTAAGTACCAGTATGTGTGTTCAGCAGTTTATGTTTTCATACATGCATGTTTAATTAACAATTCAATTCCTGCCATCAAAATGTGTATAATTATTTCCAGGTGCTTCAGTAATTGAATCTGTGCTTGGGGCCTCAGGGGCCTGTGGATACTCTCTGACTCAGGACCACGGTGATAATGTTTTGGTTGTTGACTACACTGGCTGTCATGTCACCTTGGAGGTATTAATGAAGTTATGGGGACTTTTCAAGTCTGTCACTTTTATTTATATTGTGCTTTTACAGAGGTGTAAAGAGTACCTGAAAACCATACTTGAGTAAAAGTACAGATACCTTACAGTGAAAATTACTCTAAGATACTCTTAGAATATCTGATTTTAACTGTACTTAAGTATTTTACTTCTACTAAATATAGGCTCAAAGATGCACTAGACAAAGAGACATGCCATTGAAAAACTGTAATGTTGTGGAAAAGCTGGGGGAAACAGGCAGAGGCAAGGATCTGTGTGCAGATATTTCATGGAAAAACTAGAACAAACTATAAGCCAAAAACCAAAGGGAACAAAGAACAGAATGATGGGCAAACAGACAACCATTACATTCAAAAACTCACAAAGAACTAAAGAAACACTAGGGCTATATATACAGTATACAGGAGGTTAACAAGCTGAATAAGATACAAACTGACTAAAAACACCACGGGAGACAGGAAGTGACATGAAAGTCCAAGACAAGGCACAGAAAATGCAACAAAAACAAGAGGAGAGCAATCACGCTTATTTTCTGAAACCAAAATAAAACTGAACTCCCCAATTGCAAAAACAAAAAACAATATCCTTCAAAAAGGTCTCTTCAGTGTAACGGATAAATAAAATGTTAGTAGTAAAATTAAAAAGTCAAAGTCGTCTTGCACTGGATGTGCTGGTTTTGGCCTCATTGGCAGCTGCAGTCATGTCCTCATCTCATTTATAAAACACCTGTGATTCACAACTACTGGCTAAGAAACTCACATTCACGTAAAGTAGCCTTGTTGACAAATTTGGGTGAGTAAGGGCAAAACGCACAAGATATAGTACTTTCAGTGCCCTGTAGTTGGCGATATCACATCTTTTGTAGCATAAATAAACCGCTGCAGAAAAGCTATGAAAAGGTGCCATGCAAAATGTAATGTGTAACTGCAACACTCATTTCAAATGTAGTTGAGTAAAGATACTCATTTAAAAATGTAGTGAAGTAGAGAGTAAATATTGCTAATATCTTTGATACTCCGTACAACTACAAAGTACCCGAAAAGATACTTGAGTAAATGTAACACATTACTGTACTTAAGTACTTTACACCTCTACGCTTTTAACAATACTGATTGTATCAGAGAAGCTTTGCAGTATTAAATAGGAAAATACATTAAATTTACATTTAGCCATTTAGCAGAAGCTTTTATCCAAATGAGTACAATTGAAGCAATCAAAATGAACAAAAGAGCAATGATCTGCAAGTGCTATTACAAGTCTCAGTTAGCCTAATGCAGTATACGTAGCAAGGTTTTTGTTTTTTTAAATTGTATAATAAAGAAAACTGATAGAATAGAAAAAGAATAGAGCAAGCTAGTGTTAGGTTTTTAAGAAAACAAGCAGTTAGTAAATAGAGTGCAAGTCTAAAAGAAGCAAGTTGTTTTTTTTGTCTTTAAGAATAGAATTAGAATAGAGTGCTAGAGTTAGAGGGTCAAATAAAGATGGAAGAGATGTGTTTTTAGCCAATTCTTGAAGATGGCTAAGGACTAATAAAAATAGTATAATAATAATAATAATAATAATAATAATAATAAATAAAAATAAATAGTGTGTAATAATGCAAAAGGACAACAGTAAACACTCAATTTCAGTTAAAGTCAGTTCATCATTGGTTCAGTGATTCAGCGTCCAGCTCAGTTCAATAGTATCCGTGCAATCAAGTTAACAATATCGGTTTCTGCTCCTAAATTTAACATCAGGTCAGTTATTAAAGCAACAGTCCTTTACTCACCCTCATGTCTTTTCAAACCGCTCCAAAAAGTCTATATGGCACAAGTCAATGTTGTTTGGATCCTACCGACCATCAAAAGGGAAGATATGCTCATAGGTTTAGAATGGATTAAGGATGAGTTAATGATGGTCCTATTGCAAAAAAGGTCAGTGCATGGTACGCCAAAGAAAAATGTTTGTTTCATCAAAATGCAAAGTGACCTTTTTCATTTGATTTCCCAAGTCTGCTTATTTTAACCTCTCTCCTTCAAGCATCTGTCCAAAAAAAAAAAAAAAAAAAAACCAAGGTGCACAGCATTTTTTTTTTTATGATTTTGTCTTTTTAGGATGGCCATTACACTCTGAGGGTCTGGTATCCAAATGAAGCCGGACAGTTGGATATCGCTACAGTGTCTTGTGATGCAAACCAACATCTCACTGCTTCCCTAAAACAGCTGAGAGTGCAGTCAGATCAGATGCCAGTTTGTGAAAAACTCCCCTCGACACAACCGTCCCAGGCATCGCCTCCCCTGCCACCTCCAGGCCCTCTGCTGTTTGACGACAGCACACCGGGAGGTGAACTTCAAACCCACTCACTCAGCTCACTGCTGCTCTAAAACTGCTTTTCCAACCGATTGGTGAACATGAAGCATATGAAAATGTATGGTTTTTAGGAGCAGATTGTGCACCGATTGAAATGAGACCCTATGAGTTCAGACAAATTAGCCACTAATTTGCCAAAATGAGCTACAAATTTGCCGTGATGTGTTGGTCTTTCTCAAAGTAAGCAGTGTTTCCTTTTAAGGCTGCAGCATCTCTGGTGATCAGAGAATGTTGTGTGGTGACTCGGGTATAACTCAAGACGAGTGCCTGGCTAAAGGATGCTGTTTTGATGCAGAAACCTCAGTGTGCTACTATCCCATGGATGGTATGTCCTCATCTACTTCTGTAACTGCATATTCAAGAAACTTATTTCAATTAAGGCAAGTCAGTTCACACAGTGTTAGAAGTACCTCAAATCCTGCAGTTTTTAGGTCGGTCCACTTAATGCACGCATGTTCTTAGGGGTGTAAAATACTTGAATAAAGTACAAATCCCCCAAATTACTCAGTTGTACTTGAGTAATAAAAACATCACTTTTTATTCCTTACAAATTTATTTCAAATTAAAAAATACTTGTTACATTTTTTGCATTTTTATTTTCTTGCATGTATTAATGGGTAAACAGAAGCTCAAACGTATGCATTTGTTTTGTGTGAACCAGTGAGCTTTTTCATGCAACAAGCACATTTCAGCTTCCGTTATAACGTTCATGACTTCAGAAGTTTGCCATCAAATCTGAGAAAGCATATTGAGGTACCAGTGTATGTTTTCATGGATGTGATATGGTTTACTGTAGTGCTGTCAAATGATTAATCGCAATGTTTTTGTATACATAATGCTTGTGTATTGTGTATTTATTATGCATGGATATATTTACGAAAAATGTTATGCTTACATATTTAAGTGTATATAATAAATTATGAATATAAATATATACATGTAAATTTTCAAAATATGTGAATTTTTATATATATACATATACACAGTACTCACACATTATGTAAATAACTTTTATTTTGGATGTGATTAATCGTTTGACAGCACTAGTTTACTGCGTAACTGCGTGTTTTTTTTTTTTTTTTTTTTTTTTTTTTTTTTAACATCTTTTCAAATTTCATTTAATTTGGCTCAACCCTCTTGTTTTCCCAGAATGCACTGCTGATAGGAACTTTGTCTTTGTTGTTTATAATGATTTCACAAACATCTCTGTGAACCCCATGAGACTGATCGTTGCTGGAAAGCCTAGTTGCAAGCCTGTTATCTCCAACAAAGACTTCGCCGTCTTCAAATTTTCTGTCACTGAGTGTGGAACACGTTCTTTCGTGAGTATTTTGTCAGCTTGTTCTGTACACTGACTCAGTTCATTGAAATAAGAGGAGAGCTGCTGTAATTCTGCAGGTCATTGGCGAGACTATAATTTACCTGGCTGAGGTACAGACCACCATCAGAGTTCGCAACCTGAAGTACGGCGTGATCTCCAGGGATAATCCAATCAGGTTCTTTGAAAATGATCTAGCCTGTCCTTTTGCTGTCTTCAATGCATGTTCCTGGTCTTATAAGTTGTTGTTTTTTTTTGTTTGTTTTTTTTTAATCGGTACATATTGTTTCAAGTCTAAGCTGTATAAAAAACAAAACAAAAAAAAAAAAAAAAACCTTGATCTAACTCAAAAATAAGGCAACCTATCGCACTCAAGTTAACTCAAGCAACCGACAACTTAACTTTAGCTCTTCTAATGAATAAAATCGGTCTACTGAATTTTAAAAGATCTGTCAGATCAACTAAAGATTATTTAGCAATGCTAATCCTCTTTAACAATACTTTCTTTTAAATTTACCTTTATTTTCAAAGCGCACTGTATAATATGGGTAGTATCTGCCTTTTAACCAAAGACGAACATTTATGCTGATGTATGACAAATGTATTTAGGTGCAATGAGATGCACACGATTCTCAATCATGGTGAGGATCAACAAATGTTAAATCAGTAAAAATATGAACTCTGATCCACATGACAGCTAACTGACAGTGACAGCAGCAGCATAAATAAACCTAGTAAAATGTAAAACAATGATAATATTTTAATAATTAAGTGTTTTCAAGCTGCAATGCTGAGAACTTGTGCAGTATCGTTCCGTGTAAAACTGCTTGTTCAGATGACTCAATTTGGAAAGTTGGGAGAACATCTGGATGTGTTGTGAACACATACTTGAGTATCTTAAGTAAGGTAAACAACTTTTGCTAGTAACGTTTAGTATTTTTGTTTGGCTCACACAAATTAAACTGACGTCTCTTAGTAAAAATTCTATGTTCAGGCTACTTTTTAACATTTGCTAGTAGAACTTTTTGAAAGTTGGATTTTATTTTTATGTATGTATTTTATTATTTATTTTTTTTTTAAACGGTGTTCATAATCTTACAGGCTGCTGTTTGTATGTCTGTGTGTCTTATCTTTCCTCCTTGGTCTTTTATGTTGTGCTCCTGAGACTGATGGTTGAGTGCCGCTACCGGAGGGTTGCAGCCTCTCCCATGTTTGGCGGACCCGTGCTTGCGAGTGCAGGATACATGGTTATGAGTCCCAGTCTGCCTCCATACCTGCTGTCTGAAGGACAGTTTGGAGTTCAGCTTTTAATTTCTATGGGTAAACTTCAATAGCCGTGTCAACCTGGGCCCGTATTCACAAAACATTTTATCTTACCACTAAGAGTTCTCCTAAATAGCAGTAAAAGTTTTTAGCTTAATTTTCTCTTAAAACCTGTTCACAAAGCTGCTGAGACAAACTTGTACTAAGGAACAGAGAGAAGTCTTAAGCTCAGACCTTGTTGCTATGGATGATGTCAGCATGCTTATTAACTATGCACACAGTGATTGGCTGATAGTCTCTGTCAGAGATTTATTCATAGAAATATTGTAGAGCATGATATATTCAAATAAAGGTTTAAAAATGCAGGCTGTGTCTCTAATTAAACAAGTGTATGTTCAGCTAATTGTCAGCCTCTTACCTGTATGCTTCTCAAACAATTCGTGGATATGCCTATATAAACAGCCTTTTAATTAACAGAGTAGAATAATCATGGCTGATAGTAAGACATGCAAATGTGAAAGGAAAACCAAACTGGAGGCAAGAACAGATGTTACTTCTTGCCCAACTGGTTAATAAAAACAAGGATATAATCAAAGGAAAATTTGGAGCTGGGGTAACCTCCAAAACCAAAGTTGATACCCTTTTAAAAGCTCATTATCTTCAAACGTTTCTGTTCCGAGGCAGATTGCCAGCAACAGCTATTTTAGTATAGTTTGTGGTTTGGTCTTAGTGACTTAAGACTCCTCTTCACTGCTCCTTAACATTTCACAGATTTAGGAGCTACACATTTATAAAAAAAAAAAAAAAAAAAAAGTTGAGAGAACGCCCATTATTTTTAAGATTTTCTCCTAAATCGGCGAGTTATGAGCTACTTTTAGCCTTAAGATGTTTTGTGAATACGGGCCCAGGTCTCTCTGGTTAATCAGTAGTGATAGAATATACCATACTGTCATAGCCTTCACTATTTGAGATGCTTAATTGAACTCTTTTTGTTTGTTTTTGCAGATGAAACTTTCACTAAGTTTTATCCACGGTGTCATCAGCCCCTACATGTTCTTTTGGGGAAGCCTGTGTATCTGGAGTTGCGTCTGAAGTCTCCAAAACCTGCAGCAACTCTCATAGTTCACTACTGTGTGGCCTATCCACGCTCCGCTAGGAGCGCCCTGGTCCTGCTGTTTGATGGGTAAGAGACTGTGGCATATTTGATTTGTATGCATTTTTATATTTTAAGCTCATTAACATTTCAGTTTCCATGGTTACCTGTTGCACTTCAAAGCCTTTAATTTCAGTAAAGTTAATTCCATAAAAATAGTTGATATGCATAGTCACCTTTATTTATATAGCACTTTATACAATACAGATTGTCAAAGCAGCTTTATAGTGTTAAACAGGAAAGTTAGAAGTTTTGCCTTTCTCAGATGTAGCAAATTAGCTCAAAAGGGAAATGTATATAATTACAATTAATTGATTAATTACAATTATTTATATCAGCTGCAAGTAGTAACTGTTGCAGAATTAAATTGTCATCAACTGATCTGTTCGTCCAGCGAACATTCAGTGTAAGTTCATATCAACTCTAAGAAAGGATATTTCCGTGGCCACAGAAAATACTTTCCTAAGTATTAATGCATTAGAACATGTAAGGATCAAAATCGTAAAGGGACATTATCTACAAGCAGGACCAGAAACTCATGTAATTAGTACACAAAAGTTTTATTAACTAAACGCTAACACACAACTAATCTAAACAAACATACAATCACTCATACATGGGGAAAGGGCAGATGAGACTTGATCAATGAAACCATCAGGAAAACCAGAGACTGAAGCTATGAAAAGAGTCAGTTAACCACCTGAGTAAAACCACCAGTGCTGTTTATAACGGGGTCTATAGCTTATACTAAACCTCCTGTTTCGTTTGGTTAAATGTACGGTACTTGCATTGCCTTGGTCGTTGAACGAGTGTCTGGATGCAGTTTCGGATGGAAATCTTGATGGTTTGGTGTTGGAGTTCTTCTGGGTTTGAAGGGTGATGAACTCTCTTAGGGGTCCAGAAGAGTTCTAGCTCATATCCTCATCTTCTCAGTGTCTAACAGAACCGCAGACTGGCCTGTGTCGAGGGCTGCCAGGCGCAGTAGTGCAGGCCCTGGGACTAAGCAACCAGAAGATGGAAAGGGGATGAGAGACGAGTGAAGAGACTAAAAAGTTAAGCAGGTCACTGAAGTGAGGCCTTTTAAACCTTATGGAGGTCACACCCCTGGGGGGGTCAAAGAGCCAATGGTGACTTTCACTTTTGGAGGGAAAGTTTATGACTCTTTGTCTTAGACCATGGTATTTTGCATATTATGAGTCGACTGGGGTTGATGCAAAAACTACTAAAGATTCTTAGAACACTAATATGTTGCATTGGTATAAACATTTAATATACACTCTCAATTAGATCATCCGAAGATGAATTCATAGAGACCAAACATGGTATATTTAAGGTTAGGTGAACGAGTGGTTCTATCATAAGCATGCATAAAACAGTATATAAAACAAAAGACAATATACAAGAACAGTAACAATATACACAATGACCTGAAGGATATGTGTGTTCATTCAAAGAAAGGTTTTTCTATGAATTAATTGGAGAAGAGTCCATTTTTATGGGCATTGTGTCTTTCCTAAGGGGAAATGGAGTCAGAGTTGCTCTGCCTGCATTCCTTTGACCAATAAAACTAGTGTTATCAGATTGGTTGCCATGGAACTAGAAGCCTGTTCTGCCTTCCTGAGGTGTTAGATGCATTTCGGGGGAAGGGTCCACAGACCCCCATAGTTGGCCCTTTGGTTGGGTGAGGGGGGTATTAGAGATTATTTGTTAAATATAACAATTGGGTGTCTGATTGGTCCAAACGCTACACGGATGTCTTTTTATTCAGCATTGATTCTTGTATTACACTTATTCTGCAGATGCCCTAATCCTCTCGACTCTGGCAGCACCTCCATCCTTTATACGAAACATCTTCCTCAGAATCGGCACCAGCGTCGCTTTGAGATCAAAGCCTTTCAGTTCATGGATTTGTCCACCAGAAAATACCTGAATGAGGAGGTAACTGCACAAACACATGATCAGAAGCATGATTTGGAAAGACAAGCCGGTGGTTCATGTGTTTCTTCCTGCAAACAGATTTACTTCATGTGCTCTACTGAAGTGTGCTTGCCCTCTGGGTCGCCCTGCACAGAGACCTGCTTCGATGGAAAGGTGTGTGTGTGTGCTCAGAATTTGTGTACATTAATTCACTCAGATGTTCATGATCTACAGTGACTTATTTCTATTGTCTGCCAGCTGATATGATCTGTTGTCAATTTTCTTTTAGTCTCCCTGAACCACTGGCAACGGAAGTGTGTATCCTCCTGTTGGTGTCGTCTAACTTTGAATAAAATTTTATCTCTATCTTTGCACAATGTTCATTCTGAGAAGCACTTAAGACTAAAGCATCTAACTGTCCAGGGATGCAGATTTATCAGGCGTGAAAAAACTGAAGCTGTAAACTTCCCAGGATGGTCCTGGCACATTCTCTCAGTTTGAAAGTGATATTAAATGTTATTATTCCCTATCAAGTATTGGAGGGAAAAATAGCTTTATTAATAATAGACCTGACTACCTTCAAATTTACGTTGTTTACGAACGTGGAAACCTTAACCTCATTCTTACACAAACTCAGTTGTTATTAGTCATGAGCGGTTTCTGAGGTTAGTTTAACTTAAACACCTCTGATTGGATATTGTGTTGTGACTACAATGCTGCAGTAGCGTAAACAAAACATTGTGTTCCAAGCTCTGTTAAAAGTGTCAGAGCATTCTAAGTTCTTATTTGAACCCATAAATCTTTAAAACCATAGAAATCCCTCCCATTAAAAACAATATGGTGAGAAACAACCGTTTTCAATATCGAGCTGTTTTGTGAAGCTAAAAACTGTTAGAAGCGGATGACACCGGAACATTCATCAATTCTTTTAACTTGTTATATACAAATCTGTTTAAAATATTTAGGTAACAATGAATCTGTTATTGAGTCAGCTGTGCTAACTTTACTCATGACATGATCTGTGGTGTCTCATGCTTTATTTCTGCAAAGTGAAAGGATGCTATTAATACTGAATAAAAAATAAAGCTCCTCTGCATTCAACAAGGCCAAATCTAAATAACCTGGTGACATTACTTCTTCAAAGCTTAAGTGCAACAGTTATTTTGACATTCATACTTTGACTTCAAACAATACTCTTGTAGCTCAAACAGTAAAACAAGCGCTAGTAATGGGTGATGAGTTCGAGTCTCATGAAATGTATCAACTGGTGAAATGTATACCATGAATGCAATGCAAGTCATTTTGGGTAAAAGCATCTGCCAAATGCATAAATGTCACAAGAACATGACTATCGACTGAAATGTTTGACCTAATTTAAATAAACCTATTTGGCTATTACAGTGAACGACTACAGCTATCCTAACTTCCTTTGTTAGGAAAAAGGGGGCAAAAGGTGTTATTTTCAAATATTATTCTACAATTTCTTGAGCTTAAGGATGGTAAAAGTTTAAAAATCCCCCATTTTCAATGTCCTTTCTCATCACACATGAACATATATGCATAATTACACAGTCTGAAGGTAGGATGACAACAATAGGTTATTGAAACTGATAGTTTGTAATGACTATGTCTGATTCTGTGTCCAGATCTTACACACTTGAATTCAGGAAAGCAAAGCACATGGTAGCTCTGGCCCCGTATAAATCTTAGTGCTAAGAGTTGCTCCTAACAACAAAATTCTAAGAAAATTCTTAGAAATGTGGGTGTTTCCTCTTAAAATTAAAGAAAAGATCCTAGTAAAGAAAAAAGTCATTCAGAAAGTATCTTAACTCTTAAAAGAGGTCTTAAGGTCCAAAATTGTTAGGAGTACGGACGAGTACTTTTAAAAGGCTTAAGAGTTTCTTTAGCAGTGGAGAAAATGGACGAAACATGAAGAAGGAGAAGAAATGTGTTGCACACAGTGCATGACAGTGAGTTAATAAGACGCTACACATTAGATCGTGCAGGGATCATGTTTGTGACCGATCTTATTAGAGACACGCTAACATCTGACACCTCACAGAAATGCCATAGTGCCAGAAATGGAAGTAAATCACCACATTAACTACATATTTGGCAACTGGAAAAAATGCAGCTATGCAACAGTGATGATTTGGGTCTGTCACAACCTTCTTTAAGCAAAGTGATCACAACTGCAGCACTTTCAGAACCTTATTTTGTTCATTTCCTATAAAACGTCAAGTATGACAGCATGGTAAATAAAAAAAATAAAGAATATATATACATATATATTGTGTGTGTGTGTGCGTGTGAGAGAGAGAGAGAACAGTAAAACAGAAAAATCACGCCTGTAATTTCAAAGTGAAGGCTTAATAGACCCTACCCTTAAAAGCGCTCTTTTATTTCCTCCTTGGACAACCAACCAATCACAGTCTTCAAAAGACTGTCTCATAGCTAGCAACGGGGTCAGCCCCGCCTCCTCACTAAGATAAAATGTTTGTCTTTTCCTCGCACAGAGTTGCTCTCAGATTGGTCCTGAATCACTTTTAAGTTAAAACTCCTAGTTAGAAATTTTTAAGCTAAATTAGGAGCTCTCTGAGAGGATTCTTATAATCTTTAAGAATACGGGCCCAGATGAAAGTAAGAAAAAAAAATCAGAAAGACCATCTCCATCTTGTCACTACTTTTTCTGCTTCCTGTGGCACAAAAAGAAACCGTATAATATTGCAGTAAAACAAGATAAGATTTATTTCTTTAGCATAATACTGCAATACATACCATATTTTACAGCTAGATGATGTCTATCATTCCATTGTTTCTTTAATAGGGGAAATTAATGAGAAAAATAGAAGAATATTTTAGTAAACTTCACACATAAATGTACTTGTATGCTTATAATTGGGGATGCTGTTGAAGTTAACACGATAATACATTAATGCCATCTCACCTAAAGACAATCACCTAGTGGATAACCAGTCATAATAAAAATGGCTAAATTCTGAACATTTTATTATATTAATTATGTAATACTTTAGTGAAGTTATTATTACATTTGTTTTCTTATGTAATCACTACACATTATTTCAGAAAGCAGATATTTCTGCTGTACCTGCACTGTTCACTGATTACCTCCATTGGCTTCTGCATGTCCATTGCTAGTTTTTGACTACCGTGGACAGCTGACTCCTAAAGTTTTTGATATTCTGCATATTCTGTGGTGATCAGTTCACACACAGCAGTGATAGAAATTACTCTTTTCCAATAAGTTTAAATTGATTTTTTTTAACTTTTATGGGCATTTTTACCTTTATAAAGCCCTGCATGAGTGTGCATCATATTTTCAGTCAAATTCTTAAATTAAATCAGACAATTAGAATAAGTCATTTAAGCTGTTACTAAGCAAATTAAATCAGTATTGACAAAATTAATCTTTGCAATGCAGAGAAAACTGCATTAAAAGTGGCATTTAGATGCATTTACACATTTGGCATTTAGATGCATTTAACCTGCAGTTACAAATGCATTAATACTGTTTTGATATTTTAAACATAAAACGCTGAATACTGATATTTGAAATTATTTTTAAAAAATGAAAAGATACTTTAAATGTGAAATTAAAACTGCCAGTAGGCGGCAGCAAGTCACTGTTAATAAGTGAGTCATTGCGACTGAACCGATTCATTTAAACGGTTGATTCATTCAGGAACAAAACAGCTGTTGCTCAGAGAAGCAAAGTGAAATTATATTTGTTGGCGAAATAGAGCAAAAACAGTCAACACTGTGTCTAAAACGTAAGTGTGTTAATATTAAATTCTTGTTTATTGAACTGCTGTATAAAATCAATATCCCATTTGTAATCATGTTGCTTTTTGGTGTAAAAAAAATGTCAGTCTTCGCGTGATACTGATTAACTATATGAAATTATATAAATATATACATTTCTGCCCCCATATCTTGAATTTTGTGATCATTCTTAATCTAAATGCATTTTAACAGTGTTCGAACTATACCGTGGACTTTGGGGGAGCCCACTTGTTTTTTGTTTTTTTTTATAAGGGGGGGGGGATAACATGCATAACAGCTAACAGAAAGATACATACATAAAGATACAGGATTTACCCTATTATACTTTATCGACACGAATTGATAGGTGAAACAACAAACAGCCTTTTTCTACGTCTATAAACAAAGCATCAGGCTGTCTTTGAGTTCACACGAACAACGGTTAAAGTTACTCGTACAGAAGGCTACAGAAGAATACCATAATTTCTCCGTTCAATTAGACCTAAGACATCGAGAGTCACGCAGACCTATAACAACCCAGGCAGCTACAACACATAATTGCGAATAACATGCCTTACCTTAACACAGAATCGACCACAGACGCCTGAATGGATTTCAAGGACTCCGCGCAAAGATCAATGGCCTCCAACGTTTATACTTTTTCTACGAATCTTTTGAGTTAACGTCCTAAAGATGAGTGGAATTTGCACCGCAGCGCCCCACACCTTGATGCTCATGACAAGAATAGCATGTATAGTTATCTTTATTGAAGCGAATTAGGTTTAAATCGCCGTCATGCATGAATGAATATTTTTGCAATTTTACACATGATGATCACATTAGACAAAACTGAAATTGCACGTCAAAATAACACATTGTCAATATTTTTTGAGACCCCCCAAAATTTCACAAATCACGTTTTCAGGGGAGCCAATGTCTTATTAAGGGGAGCCGAGCTCCCCCTAGCTCCCCCGTAGTTCGCACCCTGCATTTTAATAAACTGAATCATGCAGTGAAAGAACGCGCACTGGTCTAGACTTCCATGACTCACGAAGTTGAGCTAAGGAAATAGGATGTTAGCAAGACAAATTAACTATATTTACCTTTTGTCTTTTGGATAATTAGCTGTAAATTCGAGGCACAGGTAGATTAGTCTTTTGTTTATCACCACTCACCTCCACACCAAGACAAACACAACTGGAGAGGGAGGGAGGGCTTCACTTCTGCGGTTCTCTGCCTGTCTGTGATGTGCATGTGCCGATCAATGTGTGCTACACTGCTGTGCTGCACCAAAGACGATAAAAGGGACTTTGGCTGCACGCGCCTGCACCGAGACGCGGAGGGAGAAAGGCATCGGAACTCGACAGAGTCTCAACATTTCCTGACCCGACCTGATATTTAGATTTTTTATTTCTTTGACAGGGAAAGCTGTTCGCAAATGTAAACGCACACGCACACATATATACATATATTCATTTATTAAAAAAATTAAAATAAAAAAATCCCCCCAAAAAAAGGGCACTTTCTCTCGAGGAAGAAAAAGGGCAGGTGCTCAAGCCCTTTTTTATGTCTATGTGTGCACGTGCCTGCACTTCAGTATTCTCTGAAGCAGTTTACCTGGGAGAAGATTTTCATTTACTCCATTAGCATGATTCCCTAGTGGTGCTCCACAGGGGCGGTTCTAGACCATCGTAACTGGGGGGGCCAGACAGGGGCCACTTGTGCTTTTAGGGGGCACAATTTTTTAATTCATCTTAACCTACTTTAAGTATTATTCATTCATTCATTCATTCATTATTCCGTCATTTTTCACCATGTCATGTATCACTGCAATCTCTGGAAGTAATCTATAACAATTTCAACTAAATTAAATATTTAATTTAGTTGAAATTGTGAAATTGAAATGGGGGGGGGGGGCGCCTGTGGGCTTGTCATGTGACACACAGCAGCCACAATACCACTGTATAACTGATATAGGCTTATGTCCCTACTGAAAAAAAAACAATAAAACCATCACAGAAAATTTTAATGGTTTACACTACAAATACCATTACAAACCATCAACATTTAACCATTAAAAAATGGTTTTCTGTAGTGTGTTTTAGGACATATTCCATTAGGATTTATTGGTTTTAACAAGCCACCAATAGAAGGCAACCAATTACCAGTAGAGACCAACAGGGTCCATTACAGTTTCCAGTAAAACCAATACAAGTCCCATTATAACCAGTAAAACCATTACTAATTTTGTAATGTGTCTATTGTTTTTTTTCCAGAATCCAGAATAGGGCGAAGACCCCCGTCCTTTTTGGGGACTAGGAAGTAGCAACTGTAAAGGCCACACACCATATTCTCCGGGGGAACCTCTTCTATTGCCTGTTTTGCAAGGAGAGAAAGAATTTCTGCTCGCAAAACCGGTGCATCCCTGTCCTGCACATCTGACATCATCATGCCGCTGAAGCGGGGTGGTCTGCGTGCGAACTGAAGCGTATACCTGCTCGAAACCGTGCTCAGCACCCATTCTGACACTCCTGGAAGCGTGCACCACGCGTCCAAATAGTGAGAAAGGGGTTGAAGCGCCCCATGACGCGTCTGGAACGGCTCGTCGTCTGATCATGGGGAGCCGCCCACCACCCGAGGGGCATCGTAGATGTCTTCTGCACCGCCGACATGAGCCAGGGGAACACTCGTGCTTAGACTGAGAAGGCACGTGGGGCCTGCGCCCTGCAGAGCACCATTCAAAAATGGGACTCTGCTTATAACATTTACATTTATGCATTTAGCAGACGCTTTTATCCAAAGCGACTTACATTGCATTCAAGTTACAGTTTTTTACATTTTATCAGCTCTTGCTTTCCCTGGGAATCGAACCCATGATCTTGGCATTGCTAGTGCCATGCTCTACTATTTGAGCTACAGGAAATAACGCACGATTGGGAACAATTGTGAGGGGAAAAAGAGCTCTTTTGCTGAACAGTGTTTGTTTTGTGCTTTTTTTTTTTGTGCAAACTTTATTGACAACAAACATTTCCCCCTGTCGCCTGCAACATGCGTGGGGACAGGCAGGTGAAACACAGCAAGACAAACTCTCTTGCGAAGCGGCTCGTCGTCCGTCTCTCTGGGCGGCCGCTTCCCCCTCAGACCAACCCTGTCAGGAACGCTGCTGTGGATCTGGCACAGCACCAGAAGGATGGGATCCCATTTTCTTCGGGTACCGGAACTGCCTCACTTTCGGTCTCACGGCTGGCTCCGGGTCCACCCTCGCTCTTGGGGAAGGAGCAAGCATCGGTCTTTTGCGCCCTTTTGAACGCTGCAAAGAAGAAGATCTGGAATGTGGCGGAGGTGCAGCGGACCAATCTCTCTTTGGTAAGAAATGGCTCATTGCCTTTGACTGTTTCTGGGTCTCCAGAAACTTCTCAGAAAACAAGCCCACAGCATCACCGAACAGGCCGAGCGGGGATATGGGCGCATCCAACAGCTGAGCCTTCTCCGACTCCCTCATGTCAGTCAACGTCAGCCAAAGTTGCCGCTGAAAGCGTGACGAGACTGCCCATACAGCGGCCGATTCCCTGGCCCGTCTTTTTCGTGGCTCTAAGCGCCAAGTCAGTGGCCGAACGCAGCTTTTTGAAGGCGGCAGAGTCCGGCCCCTCCTTGTCCAACGTCTGCAGCATTTTGGCTTGGAAAGCCTGGAGAACGGCCATAGTATGCATCACAGATGCTGCTTGGCCAGCTGCCATATATGCCTTATCTGCGATGTGGCTCGTGGTACCCCCATGGCTTCGATGGAAGCGATGGCGCAGATTTCCACCCAGGTGCGGACGAACAAAGGTGTGCTGCAACTGCTTCTTCGACGGGCAGCGGCTTAGTATAACTCCAGCGGTCGTCTCTGTTGACAGAGGACAGCATACGTGATCCTGCGGCTTGGGCTCAAGAGCCCATGCAAGTGGACAGTACTCGACTTTCTCATTCGGAACGGCAGAGACGGCTGACCCAAGGCTTATGTTTATACTGTGGAGCTGGTGGGCATGGGATCGCTACATGCCCAATTCTATATTTAATGCCAGCTATATTTAATATGCAGCCCCTCACCTCTATTGTGAAGCTTACTGCCTCCAGTGTCTCCCTTTCAGTACAAGCCCTCCTTGACTCTGGGTCAGCCGGGAATTTCATCTCTGTGAATCTCTGCCGCCAACTCAAACTCTCGACTACCACCACTAAGACCATCTACCAGGTCCAATCAGTAACCGGTAAACCCCTCAGCCGCAAACATGTATGCCACAGTGCGGGACCTCTTCACTTACGAGTGGGACTGTTACACGAGGAAACCCTGCATCTCCTGGTTCTGGAGGATTCCACCGCTGATGTGATCCTAGGGCGCCCATGGTTTGTGCAACACGATCCCATCATTTCCTGGAAGACTGGTGAGGTCCTGAAGTGGGGTAGTACCTGTTTCCCTGACTGTTTTCCTCACACTCGCCAGCCATCATCTCCTCAGCCTGTCACGCTCCCAGAAGTCCCATCGACAAACAGTCAGTGGAAATTCCTACCTGTTACGCCCCCTTCAGTGATGTATTCTGCCCGAAGAAGGCCTCCCAGTTACCTCCGCACCGGCCATGGGACTGTGCTATAGATCTGCTTCCGGGTGAGCCAGTGCCCCGTGGTAAAATTTACCCATTATCACTCCCTGAACAGAAGGCCATGGAGGAGTATATTGAGGAAGCTTTACAGCAAGGATATATCCGCCCTTCCATGTCCCCTGCTGCTTCGAGTTTTTTCTTCGTGGCCAAAAAGGACGGAGGTTTGAGGCCCTGCATCGACTACCGGGCGCTGAACAAAGCAACAGTCAAGTTCCGCTGTCCACTTCCCCTCGTCCCGGCGGCATTGGAACATCTCCGCGGAGCCACGGTCTTTTCCAAGTTAGACCTCCGCAGCGCGTATAACCTCATCCAGATACGTGAGGGGGACGAGTGGAAGACCGACCTTCATTACCCCTACTGGCCACTATGAGTACCTCGTTATGCCGTATGGATTAGTAAACGCCCCCTCCGTATTCCAGGATTTCATGCACGAGGTTCTCCGGGAGTATCTTCATCAGTTCGTCCTCATCTACATTGATGACATCCTCATCTACTCCCGGAGCATGGCCGAACATCGCTGCCACGTTGAGGAGGTTCTGCAATGCCTGAGAGATAGATGCCTCCACCACTGGTGAACATTGTTCTCACTGACCACAAAAATTTACAATACCTGCGAGATGCCAAGAGACTTAACCCGCGTCAGGCTCGATGGGCGCTCTTCTTCACCAGATTCAACTTTACCATCTCCTATCGTCCAGGTCCCAAAAATGTTAAAGCGGATGCGCTCTCTCACCTACATGCTCCTGAAGAGGTCAGTGAGGAACCGGAAACCATCATCCCCAAGAAAATCTTCGTAAGCCCCATCCAATGGACCTCCAATCCAGCTACCTCGTCCAATGCTTCCACGGCCATTCTGCCGGGCTGTCCACAGGGGTTGCAGTATGTCAC
Source organism: Spinibarbus caldwelli (assembly GCA_039654775.1). NCBI lineage: Eukaryota > Metazoa > Chordata > Actinopteri > Cypriniformes > Cyprinidae > Spinibarbus > Spinibarbus caldwelli. Next base: position 32,275,709 of record CM077244.1, read on the forward strand.
CAGAGCACAATGCACTCCCCTGATTCACTCCACTCACATTTCTCTGGGCACTGGCCACCCAGGGGCCAACAGCACCCTCTCGCTGCTGAAGGATCGCTTCTGGTGGCCTAATATGGCTAGGGATGTGAGAAGGTTCATCCAAGGCTGTTCCAACTGTGCCATCTCCAAGAGTCCGCGCCACCTTCCATCTGGCAAACTTCTTCCGCTGCCCATCACCAATCGCCCCTGGTCACACCTAGGAGTTGACTTCATCATGGATCTGCCTGTCTGGGGAGGTAACACATGTGTTCTAGTAGTCATTGATCGATTCTCAAAGTCCTACCGACTTTTCCCACTCAAGGGCCTGCCCACAGCCATGGAAATCGCTGAGATCATGTTTAACAATATCTTCAGATATTATGGAATTCCAGAAGACATTGTTTCAGACCGCGGCCCACGGTTTATCTCTAGAGTCTGGAGGGCTTTTTTCTCGCTCCTAGGTGTGACCATAAGTCTCTTGTCGCGATATCATCCTCAGTCCAACGGGCAGACGGAGAGGAAGATTCAGGAAGTCGGATGTTTCCTGCGAACCTTCTGCCATGGCCACCAGAACTCTTGGAACCAGTTCCTAGGCTGGGCCGAGTACGCACAGAACTCGCTTCGTCAGCCATCCACTGGACCCACTCCCTTCCAGTGCGTCCTCGGTTACCAGCCTCCCCTATTTCCCTGGTCAGGGGAACCGTCTGATGTCCCATCTGTCGATTACTGGTTCCGAGAGAACGAGAGGGTCTGGGACGCAGCTCACCATCAGCTGCAGCGGGCAGTGTGCAGAACCAAGGTGACAGCAGACCTACGTAGGACTGAAACTCCAGCTTACCAACCTGGTCAGAAGGTCTGGCTGTCCACCCGGGACATCAGGATGCGCCTGCCCTGCAAGAAACTCAGTCCCAGATACGTTGGCCCCTTCACCATCATCAAGCAGATCAATCCAGTCACCTATCAACTCCAGCTTCCCTCACAGTACAAGATTCACTCTTCCTTCCATGTTCCTTCGATTTTGCTCCCCTCTCTCTCTGCCTATGTTTTCCTATCATGTCTCCACTGTCCTATCAAAAATTAAGGCACAGTCTAATCAAATATGCAATGATCTATTTAATTAGTTATCGAAAAATAATGCGATTGAAATATTTTAAAGCAATTAACACACCTGCCACAAACATACGTATCCAGGCCTATAGGTCATCGTACATTTCATTCAGTTGATTGCTGACGAACAAAGCAGGACAACAACTCACTGTGTGATGTAACCTATAGAATGATGTTATGTGCGACTAAAAAAGAAAAAAGGGCATAAAAATATGTTGAGTTTTTGCTTCATATTTACATCATATGTAATTACATCAATTTCACACAATTTCAAAGAGTGCAATATCACACAATGCTGTTTGTGTCCCAAATAGCACAAGCGAAAATGTGATACTAAATTTACAACAGTTCAATAAATAGCCTAACTGTTAACAACTTAATATTGTGTTATATTTTAGACACTATTGTCTGTCTTGACAAGGACAATATTACCTATAAAGCCACATAAGAACAGCTGTGCGTCTCTGAGCAACACAGCAATGATTAGTTTCTGAGTGAATCCGTTTGAAACAAATCGGGAGAACCAATGATGATTTAATAGCACGTTCATAAAGAGACCCTACTGAGCCATTTACTTAATTCCTGAATGAATCAGCCATTTGAAAGAATCCAATGAATAACTCAATAACTTACTTATTGAGACATTTGCTGCCACCTACTGGAAGTTTTAGTTTCTTATTTAGAGTACAATTTTATATACATACATACATATATATATGTATGTATGTATGTATATATATATATATATATATATATATATACACATATATATATATATACATATATATATGTATGTATGTATGTATATATATATATATATATATATATATATATATATATATATATAATTATACTCTAAATAACAAACTAAAAAGTTATTAGTTATATATATATATATATATATATATATATATATATATATATATATATATATATATATATATATATATCTCCCTGGCCCACCTGGGATATCACTTGGCCCACCCTTCATCTCCTATCTGGAGCCGGGCCTGATTCAGTGTCTATTTCAATGCACTGCTGTTTTTTTTCCTAACACTCTTTTCACATAATTAAATATTCTCTTATCTAACCTGTTACATTTCTTAATTAGAGTAATAAAATTAACTTGCACTCAGTCGACAGCTTAAGAAGGCAGAGTCACCCAAAAAGGGGGGAGAACTTGCACCAGCACCAGCACCACTTTCAGATGAAGAGGAGATGTTGAAGTATTGGAAGAATTTTAAAATACAAAAGGAAAAACAATAACTTTTGCTTTTTTATTTATAGGAAATAAAGATGACCAAATAAATTGTGAATAATTTGTGTTTATTTAACAGCTGTGGTTATGGTATATATCTCATACTACCCTTACAGCATCCTTCCATTCCATACAGTAATCAGATTCATTTTCAGAAGGTGTGATGAATATGCTTGTCATCAATGCATCCAACCACAGTGGAAATCCTGAAGGAAATTCTGATTATTGGGTTAATTCCAGAGGTCACAGAAATTTTATCAAGTGAACGTCATTTATCAGATTAGCCTCATTTAACCCGATTTCTACACCACTGACCTACAGTCCTGTGATACTCCTCTTTGACGTATTTGTGCCCAGGGAAAAATTCTCAGAATGAGTGTGAGAGCGATGCACACTTTCCTTAAAATCTGCATACAGGACTTATAATGTGTTCTACATCTCCGATGTTTGGAAGAAAACCGCCATTTAAAATGGTACCGCTCAAATAAATATGCACATGAATACGGTGTAAAAAATAAATAAAAATAAAATAACATAAGGTATTTAGTCTTGTTTCCATGAAGGGAAAAAACTAATTTAAGTGATTTTTTTATTCTATTTTGCAAATTATCTGGCAATGGGGTAAGAAATTAAAAATAGCCTATTCTTGTTTCCGTTTGCATTAAGATTATTATTCTTACCCTATGGAGAACAATTGTATATTTTAACAAGACTAAATATAATTTTCATCTATAGAAAATGCATCTTAACTTAAGAATTTTTAAATATTTGTACTTGAAATAAGACAAAAATACTCAGTAAGAAAAGCAATTTTGCAGCGTGAATGAATGAGGTATTAAAACATCGCTCCTCAGCACCTCCATCCTTTATACGAAACTTCTTCAGAATCGGCACCAGCGTCGCTTTGAGATCAAAGCCTTTCAGCTCATGGATTTGTCCACCAGAAAATACCTGAATGAGGAGGTGACTACACAAACACATGATCAGAAGCATGATTTGGAAAGACAAGCCGGTGGCTCACGTGTTTCTCCCTGCAAACAGATTTACTTCATGTTTTCTACTGAAGTGTGCTTCCCCTCTGGGTCGCCCTGCTTCGATGGAAAGGTGTGTGTGCTCAGAATTTGTGTACATTAATTCACTCAGATGTTCATGATCTACAGTGACTAATTTCTATTGTCAGCCAGCTGATATGATCTGTTGTCCATTTTCTTGCAGTCTCCCTGAGTAAGGCCCAGGTGAACCACTGGCAACGGAAGTGTGTGAATCCTCCTGTTGGTGTCATCTAACTTTGAATAAAATTTTATTTCTATATTTGCACAATGTTCATTCTGAGAAGCACTTAAGACTAAAGCATCTAATTGTCCAGGGATGCAGATTTATCAGGGGTGAAGAAGCTGTAAACTTCCCAGGATGGTCCTGGCACATTCTCTCAGGGAATAAAAATGTTTAATATCACTTTCAAACTATCAAGTATTGGAGGGGAAAAAATAGCTTTTATTAATACTTAACATAACTACCTTCAAATAATCTTAACCTCATTCTTACAAGAACTCAGTTGTTAATGATTAGTCATGAGTGGTTTCTAAGGTTAGTTTAACCTCTGATTGGATATTGTGCTGTGACAATGCTGCAGTAATGTAAATAGACAACTTTGGCACTTTTAACAGAGCTTGGAACACAATGTGTGTGTTTTAAATTGTTATTTGAACCCATAAATCTATAAAACCAAACAACCCCCCCCCCACACACACACACAAAATGAGGTAAAATTTTAATACGAACTGGTTTTATTTACTTCATAAAAACACTTCAACACGCTTAAACTCAAAGTGAGCTTTAGAGCTACAAACCAGTGTGCTCAAAATTAAGATAATACATTAAAAAATAATATGGTGAGAAACAGCTGATTTCAATATCAAGCTGTTTTGTGAACCTAAAAACTGTTAGAAGCGGATGACACTGGAAGCCAGACCAGTTAAATTTACAAATGGCCACATCAGCTCCTACAGGGATAAGGTGGATATTATGAAATGCATATGAACTTTAACTTACAATATTGCTATTTAACATTCATCAATACTTTTAACTCGTTGCATAAAAATCTGTTTAAAATATTTAGGTAACAATGAATCTGTTTTTCAGTCAGTTGTGCTAACTTTAATCATGACATGATCTGTGGTGTCTCATGCTTTATTTCTGAATAGTGAAAGGATGTTATTAATACTGAAGAAAAATAAAGCTCATCTGCAGTCAACAAGGCCAAATTTTCCACTAAACCAAGCTTTGCAACCACTAAATAACCCTGTAACATCGCTTATTCAAAATTTAAGCGCAACACTTATTTTGATAAATTCATACTTCGACCTCAAACAATACTCTTGTAGCTCAAACAGTAAAACAAGCTCTAGTAATGGGTCATGAGTTCGAGTCTCATGAAATGTATCAACTGCTGAAATGTATAACTCGAATGCAATGGATAAAAGCCTTTGCCAAATGCATTAATGTAACAAAAGAACATGGCTATCCACTGAAATGTTTGACCTAATTTAAATAAACCTTTTTGGCTATAACAGTGAACGACTACAACTATCCTAACTTCCTTTGTTAGGAAAAAGAGAGCAAAAGGTGTTATTCCAGATATTTTACATTTTCCTTGAGCTTAAGGATGGTAAAAGTTAAAAATCCCCCACATTTCATGTCCTTTCTCATCACACATAAACATATGCATTATTACACATTACACAGTCTGAAAGTAGCATGACTAAGGCAGTCATTACAAACTATCAGTTTAAGTAACATATGTCTGACTCTTTGTCCAGATCTTACACACTTAGAGAATTGAGGAAAGCAAAGCACGTGTTAGCTCTGATGAAAGTAAGAATAAAATCAGAAAGACCATCTCCATCTTCAGTCACTACTTTTCCTGCTTCCTGTGGCACAAAAAGAAACCGTATAATCAATATTGCAGTAAAACATGATAAGATTTATTTCTGTAGCATAATACTGCAATACATACCATATTTTACAACTAGACGATGTCTATCATTCCGTTGTTTCCTTTAATAAGGGAAATGAATGAGAAAAATAGAAGAGTATTTTAGTAAACTTCACATATAAATGTACTGTGTGTTTATAATTGGGGATGCACCAATGTATCTGTAAATAATCTGTATCTGCTGATAAAAGCAATTATCTGCACCATCAGCCATCTGGTGAAAAACACGTCAGACTATCATTTCTACGTGAAGAAAACGTCTTGTGTTGAATTTAGGGCTGTTGAAGTTAACATGATAATGCATTAATGCCATCTCACCTAAAGACAATCACCTATAGCAAACCATAACAACAAAAATGGCTAAATTCTGAACATTTTATTATATTAATTATGTAACACGTTTGTGCAGTTATTATTACATTTGTTTTGTTATGTAATCACTACACTTTATTTCAGAAAGCAGATATTTCTGCTGTACCTGCACTGTTCACTGCTTACCTCCATTGGCTTCTGCATGTCCATTGCTATAGTTTTTCCCTGGGAAATCCAAAGAGGAATACAAAATATGATTAACACAGAACGCTTATTAATTTTAATTTACCATGAAATTATGCATCTCTTAAACAGGTCAAAGTGAGTGTTACATTATTGAAGTGGTGTGTTCATGTAAAATACAACAAGCATGTTTTAAATAGTGCTGTCAAACGGGCATCCAAAATAAAAGTTTTTGTTTACATAATATATATATGTGTGCTGTGTATATTTATTATGTATATATAAATACATATACATGCATGTATATATTTCTGAAAAATATGTTATGTTTATATATTAAATACATTTATTTATAAATTATATGAATATAAATATAGACATGTAAATACATGTAAATATTTTCAATATATATACTGTATGTGTGTGTATTTATATATACATAATAAATATACACAGAACACATATATTATGCAAACAAAAACTTATTTTGTATGCGATTAATCGTTTGACAGCATTAGTTTTAAAGTAAAGCAGACAATTAATTATACAAATAAACAATAAAAATAAACAATTAATTATATTTGGTGGTGGTGGTATCAGAAACTGGACTTTATTATGGTAACTGCTGAAATTGTTTATGTAAGACATTTATTTATAGTGGTCTAAAATGTGTTTATATAATAGATATTGAGTAAATTTTTTTGAACGTGTTGGCTAGGCAATTTTTCTAAAGTTTTATTTAGTAATACTAATTAACATTCTGCCATTAGTAAGTTGTTCAGTAGCTGCATCTTTCTTTGCGCTACAGCATCATCCCCTTTTGTCACTTCAGACTCCCCCTCTTCAGTGCTGCACTAGCGCCGTCTGTGCTCTTACGCTTTGGACTGAAATTTGCGTATATATGAAAAGAATATATTCATATATTGTGTATATATGAAACAAAAATAGAAGAGTATTTTAGTAAACTTCACATATAAATGTACTGTGTGCTTATAATTGGGGATGCACCAATGTATCTGTAAATAATCTGTATCTGCTGATAAAAGCAATTATCTGCACCATCAGCCATCTGGTGAAAAACATGTCAGACTATCATTTCTACGTGAAGAAAAGGTCTTGTGTTGAATTTAGGGCTGTTGAAGTTAACATGATAATGCATTAATGCTATCTCACCTAAAGACAATCACCTATAGCAAACCATAACAACAAAAATGGCTAAATTCTGAACATTTTATTATATTAATTATGTAACACTTTTGTGCAGTTATTATTACATTTGTTTTGTTATGTAATCACTACACTTTATTTCAGAAAGCAGATATTTCTGCTGTACCTGCACTGTTCACTGCTTACCTCCATTGGCTTCTGCATGTCCATTGCTATAGTTTTTCCCTGGGAAATCCAAAGAGGAATACAAAATATGATTAACACAGAACGCTTATTAATTTTAATTTACCATGAAATTATGCATCTCTTAAACAGGTCAAAGTGAGTGTTACATTATTGAAGTGGTGTGTTCATGTAAAATACAACAAGCATGTTTTAAATAGTGCTGTCAAACGGGCATCCAAAATAAAAGTTTTTGTTTACATAATATATATATGTGTGCTGTGTATATTTATTATGTATATATAAATACATATACATGCATGTATATATTTCTGAAAAATATGTTATGTTTATATATTAAATACATTTATTTATAAATTATATGAATATAAATATAGACATGTAAATACATGTAAATATTTTCAATATATATACTGTATGTGTGTGTATTTATATATACATAATAAATATACACAGAACACATATATTATGCAAACAAAAACTTATTTTGTATGCGATTAATCGTTTGACAGCATTAGTTTTAAAGTAAAGCAGACAATTAATTATACAAATAAACAATAAAAATAAACAATTAATTATATTTGGTGGTGGTGGTATCAGAAACTGGACTTTATTATGGTAACTGCTGAAATTGTTTATGTAAGACATTTATTTATAGTGGTCTAAAATGTGTTTATATAATAGATATTGAGTAAATTTTTTTGAACGTGTTGGCTAGGCAATTTTTCTAAAGTTTTATTTAGTAATACTAATTAACATTCTGCCATTAGTAAGTTGTTCAGTAGCTGCATCTTTCTTTGCGCTACAGCATCATCCCCTTTTGTCACTTCAGACTCCCCCTCTTCAGTGCTGCACTAGCGCCGTCTGTGCTCTTACGCTTTGGACTGAAATTTGCGTATATATGAAAAGAATATATTCATATATTGTGTATATATGAAACAAAAATAGAAGAGTATTTTAGTAAACTTCACATATAAATGTACTGTGTGCTTATAATTGGGGATGCACCAATGTATCTGTAAATAATCTGTATCTGCTGATAAAAGCAATTATCTGCACCATCAGCCATCTGGTGAAAAACATGTCAGACTATCATTTCTACGTGAAGAAAAGGTCTTGTGTTGAATTTAGGGCTGTTGAAGTTAACATGATAATGCATTAATGCTATCTCACCTAAAGACAATCACCTATAGCAAACCATAACAACAAAAATGGCTAAATTCTGAACATTTTATTATATTAATTATGTAACACTTTTGTGCAGTTATTATTACATTTGTTTTGTTATGTAATCACTACACTTTATTTCAGAAAGCAGATATTTCTGCTGTACCTGCACTGTTCACTGCTTACCTCCATTGGCTTCTGCATGTCCATTGCTATAGTTTTTCCCTGGGAAATCCAAAGAGGAATACAAAATATGATTAACACAGAACGCTTATTAATTTTAATTTACCATGAAATCATGCATCTCTTAAACAGGTCAAAGTGAGTGTTACATTATTGAAGTGATCACAATAAGTGTGTGTTTTAAAGTAGAGCAGACATTATACAAATAAACAATAATAATAAACAATTAATTATATTTGGTGGTGGTGGTATCAGAAACTGGACTTTATTATGGTAACTGCTGAAATTGTTTATGTAAGACATTTATATCTGGTGGTCTAAATTGTGTTTATATAATAGATATTGAGTAAATTTTTTTGAATGTGTTGGCTAGGCAATTTTTCTAAAGTTTTATTTAGTAATACTATTTAACATTCTGCCATTAGTAAGTTGTTCAGTAGCTGCATCTTTCTTTGCGCTACAGCATCATCCCCTTTTGTCACTTCAGACTCCCCCTCTTCAGTGCTGCACTAGCGCCGTCTGTGCTCTTACGCTTTGGACTGAAATTTGCGTATATATGAAAAGAATATATTCATATATTGTGTATATATGAAACAAAAATAGAAGAGTATTTTAGTAAACTTCACATATAAATGTACTGTGTGCTTATAATTGGGGATGCACCAATGTATCTGTAAATAATCTGTATCTGCTGATAAAAGCAATTATCTGCACCATCAGCCATCTGGTGAAAAACACGTCAGACTATCATTTCTACGTGAAGAAAAGGTCTTGTGTTGAATTTAGGGCTGTTGAAGTTAACATGATAATGCATTAATGCCATCTCAACAAAAGACAATCACCTATAGCAAACCATAACAACAAAAATGGCTAAATTCTGAACATTTTATTATATTAATTATGTAACACTTTTGTGCAGTTATTATTACATTTGTTTTGTTATGTAATCACTACACTTTATTTCAGAAAGCAGATATTTCTGCTGTACCTGCACTGTTCACTGCTTACCTCCATTGGCTTCTGCATGTCCATTGCTATAGTTTTTCCCTGGGAAATCCAAAGAGGAATACAAAATATGATTAACACAGAACCCTTATTAATTTTATATTTATATTCATATTTCTCAAAAATATGTTGTTTATATATTAAATAAATTTATTTATAATATAAATTATATGAATATAAATATAGACATGTAAATACATGTAAATATTTTCAAAATATATACTGTATGTGTGCGTATTTATATATACGTAATAAATATACACAGAACACACACATATATTATGCAAACAAAAACTTTTATTTTTAGAGTTTTAAAGTTCCAGTTTTAAAGTAAAGCAGGCAATTAATTATACAAATAAACAATAATAATAAACAATTAATTATATTTGGTGATGGTGGTATCATAGAAACTGGACTGTATTATGGTAACTGCTGAAATTGTTTATGTAAGACATTTATATCTGGTGGTCTAAATTGTGTTTATATAATAGATATTGAGTAAATTTTTTTGAATGTGTTGGCTAGGCAATTTTTCTAAAGTTTTATTTAGTAATACTATTTAACATTCTGCCATTAGTAAGTTGTTCAGTAGCTGCATCTTTCTTTGCGCTACAGCATCATCCCCTTTTGTCACTTCAGACTCCCCCTCTTCAGTGCTGCACTAGCGCCGTCTGTGCTCTTACATTTACACTTCGGACTGAAATTTGTGTATATATGAAACGAAAGATAGATTGTACTGCTTGTAAGCTTCCTTATTTTGATCTATGCAAGTCCACGTCATATTAAGATAACTTTGCGTTGCTCTTTGTGATTGTTCATTGGAGCTATGATTTTGGGAAACACCAAATCGTTAACCTATGTTGCTAACTTGCTTACAATGCTTCTGGGAACCGCACCCCAGAATGTTCATTATTAGTTCTGGAAAAATACAGATTCACTCCACTTATTCTCTGAAGCAGTTTACCTGGGAGAAGATTTTCATTTACTCCATTAGCATGATTCCCTTGTGGTGCTCCATTGGTTTCACTCTGTTTTCGGCAAGCTAGAGAGGATTACAAATAAATATGATAAATACAGTTGCAATCATTACTATCAGGTACAGAGATAAACGAGTAAGGACAGCACAACCAAAAATTGTTAATAGTGTGTATAGTTGTTAAACAGAGTTTAGTTGTTTGTCAACTTAACCACATGAATATAGATTTCAACTATTTCAAGATTTTTGTCATTCATACTGCCCACGTGAAATAGAGGTCTGCAAGCCCGTCGGGTCCCGACGGGGCCTGACACGCTGAGTCCATTCGGGCCGGGGTCAGGCCATTTTTTTTTTTTTTTTACAGATCGGGCTTGGGTCGAACTCGGGCTCATTTAGCTTATCTCCTTTTATTGTGCCTATATATGAGCAGAGCACACATGGCTACTGTATGAAATACTGATTATATTATTAAATATTGCTAAATATTTAAATACTGAATTTAGCATACTATTAGCAATACTATTGCTAAATATAATAAATACTGATAAATATTACACATCGCCTACGCAACGCATATTCGCACGTATTAGCATACAGGTGATAGTTGACCATGCAGAGCATCAGGGAGAAGTTGGAGCGTGGGGAGTTACTAAAAGTTCCAAATACTTCAAGAAAAGCTGCATTTTGGATCATCCATGCATTTGATGATGATCCTGACTCGTCGTCTCCTAATTGGATGCGCCTTTAGAGAGAAATGCATCTTTAGGGATTTTATAATGAAAGAGTTTTTGTTTTCGATTCGAATTATTTCGTTAATTCAAAGCTTTCTATAGATACTATATTTATCAAGTCAGTGAGGCAAGTATTCGCTCAGCTTCCACTCTCTGCACAAACGACTGGGTATGCGTCAGTGCACATTTATCTTGGTTAAGCATTTAAACTAACGTGGAACTGTTTTATAACTACAGATTTAATTGTAGACAAGTCGTGATGATTTGAGAAGGCTAAATTGATCAAACATGATCAACTCTGTCTGCTGCTGCCGCTTGGTCGTTACTTTAAAAAACAAAAACTTACATTTATCGAATAAAAAAAAATGCTCCAAATGTTTTTCTAAATTAACTTAATTAACAAAATACAATCACTCTGCTATTTCATACAAAACTGAAGTATTTTAATACCTGAAACAGTAGTATAAGCTGTTTTGGGAGAAGAGGAAAAAAGACGGGCTCGGGTCGGACTCGGGCCAGTAATTCTGATAAGCTGTCGGACACGGGCCGGGCTAGGGCCTGAGCGTCTCGGGCCAGGGCCAGGCTAGGGCCTATATTTTAGGCCCATGCAGGGCTCTAACGTGAAACAATAGTTTTTTCTTTGTCTGGAGCAGTCCTGCCAATTCTAATAGTTGAAGCACTTTCATTACATTTACATTTACATTTAGTCATTTAGCAGACGCTTTTATCCAAAGCTACTTACAAATGAGGACAATCAAAATCAACAAAAGAGCAATGATATGCAAGTGCTATGACAAGTCTCAGTTAGCTTAACACAGTACACGTAGCAAGGTTTTATTTTTTTAAATTATGTGATAAATAAAAAAAAAAAAACAGATAGAATAGAAAAAGAATAAAGCAAGCTAGTGTTAGTGGCCTTTTTTTGCTTTTGTTAATTGTATAATCAATAAAAAGAAAACAAATAGATAGAATACAAAAAGATTAGAAAAACTAGTGTTAGTTGTTGTTTTTTTTTTAAAGAAAACAAGCAGTAAATGAATAGTGCAAGTCTAAAAGGGACAATTTTTTTTAAAGAATAAAATTAGAATAGAGTAATAATAATAGAGAATAATAATAATAATTATAATAATAATAATATTATTAAAGATCTGAGTGGAGACGTGCTGAAATCGCGTTTGGTCTCGTACTGTATGGTGTACCTTGATAGTGTCTGCATTTATTGTGATTAACAGGAATGTGTGTCCAGCTGAATTCAATTAGTGATTTGTTAGACGGGTATAAAAAAGGTTATTATACCACGGCAGTGGTCGCGGTCGTGGCAGCCCTCGTGTAAAGACCGAATTGTGTAAAGACCGAATTGTGTAAAGACCATTGACTCTACCGGACAGGGACACCGGCAAGGGATAAGTATCGCTTTTCATTTATTCTCTTTCCTATTACTTGTTTCACTTCTCTTTCAGTTTTTATAACCGTTTCTTACTTGTATGTTTGGCACAGTTATTTTTTAGGATTACTGTTAAACTAATGTAGTTTGATTTGTATATGTTACCTATTTAAATTTCAGTAACAGTTGTAGTAATGTTTGTCATTTTATTAGTTTTTTCCATTATGTCTGTATAAGTTATTTATTAAGTTTTAGTTTTATTTAATTTGAGTTATATTAGTACTTCAACAAACTACATGGAAATGAAATAATATTGAATTTATGGATATGTCTGTGTGTGTGTGTACATACACGTAGTTGTTTTTGGTGTTTGACTTAGTTTTATGTTAGAATCATTATTACACTTATACCTTTTGTTCTCTTAATATTTTGAATTGTTTGTAGCTTTATTTTGTTTTCATTTAAATGTTAAGTTTAGAAATTTTGTCATGCATTTCTCAATTTTATTTAATTAAATTTTTTAATGTGTGTGTATATATACTATTTATAAAGTTTTAGCTTTTAGTATTGGATCAGTTTTAGTTGTTTTAATACTACAATTGATTGTTTCTGTTGTCCTCATTTGTAAGTTGCTTTGGATAAAAGCATCTGCTAAATGACTAAAGGTAAGTAAGTAAAAAGTAAAGTAAAGAAAAATATTAAAATATTAAATATGAATATTTAATATTAAAAATATTAAAAAAGAATGTGCCCAGAATCTGTAATCATGTTTTAATACTCACCAAGCCTTTTAGTCTTATAAAGGTAAAAGCAGATGGCTGCTGCAACAAGAAGTCCTACAACTACAACTGCAACTCCAATCGCAATTCCATTAACCAGGGTAGGGCCTTCGTTGCAGTTTGTGCATTTTCCGTCTGCAAAAAATAAATAAATAAATGCAATTGCACTGATATAATAGATGCAATAATATACTAAATTTAGAAAACAGAAATTAAAATTCCATTGTTAAGCCTTTAATCAAGAGTCATTTTAAGGGGTCATATAATTTTTTTGGTTTTTGTGTTGCTATGCACATTATAGAAAACAACATTAGCAAGCATTAATTTGAATTGTATTTGGTTGTAAACTGGTTAATTGTAAGCTTTTTAGTGCTATTATTGTATTGTAGATTTAAAATCGTCAGTGTTAATGTCACAGGTTGTGGCATTTTCTTACGTTACAGCTTACTGTAACGTAAGAAAATGCCACAACCTGTGACATCTCATAATTTATCATGAGTGTATGTTTTCACTTTTTAAGAGTAGTAGTGTTTTTAACCCTTTTTACCTTTATTCCAAAATAATTCTAATAATTCTGTTACAAATTTCAGATTTCAAAAACAATAAAAATCATTATTATTAGAAGTAGTAGTAGCTAAACTTTAGCAATATTTTATAAATGTGGATAAAAAAGTATTGCGAAATGATGGCATTTCCATTAACAGATGTTATCCTACTAAAACATATTTATTTTCCCCTCACAAGAAGTCATTGCGATGGGTGATGGGAGGTATACGTATATTGCAGGCTTCACAGCCACCACACTAGCCATTAATTTTAATCGTAGGAGACGCAGGCGTGCTTCTTTAGCAAAGCAGTGTTAAACACAAGCATTGACTAGAGTGGCCAATGCACCACAGATGTGTGCAGTCTAAATAAGGGGTTATCTAAGCATTAATGGCAAGGAAAGCCCCTTATACAAGCCTTGTGTAGTCAATGTTTGTGTAAGCGGCCATATATGAGGTGTTTTTTGAGGTTATAGTACATACAGGTGCATCTCAATAAATTAGAATGTCGTGGAAAAGTTCATTTATTTCAGCAATTCAACTCAAATTGTGAAACTCGTGTATTAAATAAATTCAATGCACACAGACTGAAGTAGTTTAAGTCTTTGGTTCTTTTATTTGTGATGATTTTGGCTCACATTTAACAAAAACCCACCAATTCACTATCTCAACAAATTAGAATACTTCATAAGACCAGTAGAAAAACATTTTTAGTGAATTGTTGGCCTTCTGGAAAGTATGTTCATTTACTGTATATGTACTCAATACTTGATAGGGGCTCCTTTGCTTTAATTACTGCCTCAATTCGGCGTGGCATGGAGATGATCAGTTTGTGGCACTGCTGAGGTGGTATGGAAGCCCAGGTTTCTTTGACAGTGGCCTTCAGCTCATCTGCATTTTTTGGTCTCTTGTTTCTCATTTTCCTCTTGACAATACCCCATAGATTCTCTATGGGGTTCAGGTCTGGTGAGTTTGCTGGCCAGTCAAGCACACCAACACCATGGTCATTTAACCAACTTTTGGTGCTTTTGGCAGTGTGGGCAGGTGCCAAATCCTGCTGGAAAATGAAATCAGCATCTTTAAAAAGCTGGTCAGCAGAAGGAAGCATGAAGTGCTCCAAAATTTCTTGGTAAACGGGTGCAGTGACTTTGGTTTTCAAAAAACACAATGGACCAACACCAGCAGATGACATTGTACCCCAAATCATCACAGATTGAGGAAACTTAACACTGGACTTCAAGCAACTTGGGCTATGAGCTTCTCCACCCTTCCTCCAGACTCTAGGACCTTGGTTTCCAAATGAAATACAAAACTTGCTCTCATCTGAAAAGAGGACTTTGGACCACTGGGCAACAGTCCAGTTCTTCTCCTTAGCCCAGGTAAGATGCCTCTGACGTTGTCTGTGGTTCAATACGACAACTGTAGCCAAATTCCTTGACACGTCTGTGTGTGGTGGCTCTTGATGCCTTGACCCCAGCCTCAGTCCATTCCTTGTGAAGTTCACTAAGATTCTTTAATCGATTTTGCTTGACAATCCTCATAAGGCTGCGGTTCTCTCGGTTGGTTGTGCATCTTTTTCTTCCACACTTTTTCCTTCCACTCAACTTTCTGTTAACATGCCTGGATACAGCACTCGGTGAACAGCCAGCTTCTTTGGCAATGATTGTTTGTGGCTTACCCTCCTTGTGAAGGGTGTCAATGATTGTCTTCTGGACAACTGTCAGATCAGCAGTCTTCCCCATGATTGTGTAGCCTAGTGAACCAAACTGAGAGACCATTTTGAAGGCTCAGGAAACCTTTGCAGGTGTTTTGAGTTGATTAGCTGATTGGCATGTCACCATATTCTAATTTGTTGAGATAGTGAATTGGTGGGTTTTTGTTAAATGTGAGCCAAAATCATCACAATTAAAAGAACCAAAGACTTAAACTACTTCAGTCTGTGTGCACTGAATTTATTTAATACACGAGTTTCACAATTTGAGTTGAATTACTGAAATAAATGAACTTTTCCACGACATTCTAATTTATTTAGATCCAACTGTAAAAGAATGATCATGTGACTTTTACCTATGCAAGGTGACCTGTAAATGTGAAAAAGCCATTTCCATTGGAGTTTTGTGAAATACTCCTTTTTCGAATTTCCAGAAAAAACTTTTTTTGCAATATATGGGAGTTTTCATTTTCATATTTCCATTTTCGATTAGCAGTTTCAATTTGGGAAATTTGAAGGGTAATGGAAACCCAGCTAGTGTTGCTGTTGTTGTTTTGTGAATTGATGTTCAGCTGTTCTTTTCAATAGTTAACTTATTTACCATCATCAGTCATCAAAACTGGGTAAATACTGCAGGTGTCGTGATGGTCACAGACATGTACCTACAGTATAGTTTTACCAAGCTGACTACTCACTATAAAACTTATAGATCATGTTCTTAAATAAGTCATTTCAAGTTTGATTTTGATGTGATGTAAAGTGATGATATGGTGGATGAGAGGGTGCTGTATACTATATACCTACTTTTAAATGAGTCTTCCCATTAACAATTTTTTAGCTATTCATTCAGATCAATATGTAGATGCGAAAATATTGCTGAAGGAAAGGCAGGATTTAATGCGTGAACAATGTAATTTAGACCAATCGAGGCTTGACTTTTCCATTGTCACTTTTTCACATTCATTCACTATTACCCTCCACCAAACCCACGACACACTTTAGGGGATCTATTAAAACTCAAGCGTCATTTCAATTCAAGGGAGATGCTGTACCTTTAATCTGTAACATTTATCTGTAACTTTTATTGCCAGTGTTGCTGTTGAACAGTTCTACTTTAGAAAATTTGTAATTTATACACTTTATACACTAATTTATACACTTAATTTTAAAATTTGCTTTATTTTTGTATTTTTTCATCCAATTTTTCAAGGAGGCACTGCCACCCTTGCTTCCTCTGAGGAAACACCCCTGCATTAATGATTGATTTCATGCTTTCAGTTTTGCCTACCCCATCTGCTGATAATTGGCTCTTTGAGAGTTCTGTGAGACACAAAACAATCATAATCTGCTTTTTCATCCTCCGGGATTAACACACTCTTCTTCAGCTGGAAGGTTCCATCATGGTTTGGCCTGACTCCTGTGGAAAACATCTCACGTTCAGGCAGAGATGTGCGATATTTTCTTATGGTCAACATCACATCTTTGGGGTAGAAGCCAGTGGCAAAACAGGTGAATTTGAGTTTGGTTTTGGTAGATTTACTTGCAAACACATGAACTTCTGGAGGAGCTGAGGACACAGAAATCAGTTTATCAGTGAGTTATATCTCAGCTATGACAGCTGGAGATCATCAGCAAATACAAATACTGTACATTTACTCACAGCCGTTTCTGAGCTCCTCATCTCCATATTCTCTGAACTTGTTCAGCCAGTCCACACACTCTTTCTCCAGGTAGCCCTTGGTGTACTGGTTTAGGATGGGCACATTATCCCATTTGCTCTTGGTTTGACGAGCTGCAGCAACAGGAGCGACCCACTGAGACTCCTTATCATCAAAAGACAGAAAGTTCTCTCCATCGTAGCTGTACTCATCAATGCCTTTGGAAAATTTCACTTCATTTCCCTGTTTCTCAATTTCACAACCATGTCTCCACTGAAGAACATGAACATCTGAAATAAGACACAAATTAAAATATTTGTGAGATGATGATAAAATATTTAAAAATGATAATAAAAATAAAATATGTTTTTATTCATATGCAGGGTTAAACTGTATCAGTATTCCTCACCTGATTCATTGTGTCTCATGCGTTTCATCAGAATGTCGACGTTCACATTAAACCACTGTTCTTTGCTCTTTCTGGACTGGGTGCCTTTTTCCCAGTAATCCTCCTGCATTTTCTGCTGCATCCAGGTCTGTTTGGGAATCTTTCTCTGTTCCTTGCTATTGTAATAGTCAATCTCTCTGTCATCCAGCAGACCCATAGCAGTGAACTGATAGATGCCCGGCAATTCGACAGGTTTGGACAAGGCCGTGTATATGTAGTACAGGGAGTGTTTCTCTGCAATAAAGAGAAATATTATATGCATTATATCAACTATTGAAGTAAATGTGATAAAAGGGGTCTGAAGGAAATGGCAGATAAAACATGACGTGGACTCTACAGTCTCAAAACATTTCAGTTACAGAAAAAGGCTGGATAAAGTGAAATTATGCCAGAATTCCCGTTTATCCAGAAGGATCGTATTCTTAATTAACACAATTAAAACATAACCCAGTTGAACCTGTACTTGTGTCTAATCCTGGTCTAGATCTTATGATCAATAATAAGGGTGTCGGTAAATATAGGCCTCTGCGCTGCCATGTTGATCGACGGTTAGGACTTCAAGTTCGTGGATAGTTGCTTTTAAGTTGACAAAACTCTTATACAATTATTTTTATGAGTATATAGATACACTTTTAAATGTATGAAGTTAGCATACATTCGTAATCAAATTTAAATTATGTCGTGACAAAGCCGTTTTAGACCAGGAAGCGTAAAGTCTTACTTTCACTTTCTTTCTCTGATAAGAGCAAAATGTGATCGTTTAACGTTACCTGTCTGAAGTGAGGGCTCACAGAGAAGAAAAACACAAAGCACAGCGAAACTCGTGGTCGCGACAGACGTGCCCATGGTTGGAAATCTTTTAATTATGTATCAAATCTCCTGATATTTACTGAGGTCTGAAATACAGCTGCGCAACAACCGATCGCAGGAGCAGTCTGGTGTCAGAAAATGGCGGATGATATGATGAAGGTTAACCATGAGTTTAACCAATCAGAAAATACTGAGCTATAATTTCAGTCGTATCTGGGCAGATGTACTGAAGCAAGAATCAGTGTTGCCAATTTAGCAATTTTGTTGCTAAATTTAGCAACTTTTCAGACTACCCTAGCAACTTTTTCTTATCACAGCACCTAGCTATTTTTATAATTTATTTGGCAACTTTTAGCGACTTTTGATAATTGACACACACAAAAAAAAAAGGCACAAATTTTCCAACTAAATCACACAAAAAGAGGAAACCAAAGATGTCTTGCAGTACACATATCACTTGAATTATGTTAGGTGCTATTTACAGTTGTTCAATTTAATAGTAATAATTGAATTAATTATTAACTTATGATACACCTTGTTAGTAGCTTGTACCTGTGATTGTTGATCAGTTAGTACATGTAAGAAAAATATCTAGAAAAATGGATAAGGCACAAGTAATTTTCCAGGACATTATTCTTTATCCATTATCCGTTGTAACCCTGTAACCCGAAAACACAAAATACAATGCGTAATTAAAAATGCAGGTAAAAAAAAAAAATCTGTGAAAAATCAATGCGGAAAATTTCTTCATATTGTGCCCTATTTTTACAGACTCTTAGAGTGTAACATTCTAATTACTAAAACACTGCTTGTAATTGTTGAGAATATAGTTTACTAGCTAATAAAAAAATGTGTAAGTGTTCAATAATTCAGTGTTGTATTTAAAAACACATTTATATTTGTAAGTCGCTTAGGATAAAAGCGTCTGCTAAATGACAATGTAAATGTTAATATCATATTATGCATTTATATTATTTTACGAGCAAATCTAAATGAACATATCTGAAATATATTTGTTGCCGAGTTTTGATGCAGTGACACAATTTTGCGCCGTGATTACGTGATGACGTCTTTGCACAATGACATCGCAACGTCATTTAGCAACTTTTAGCAACAAATTGACCTTTCTTTAGCAACTTCCCCTGAAAATTAGTTGGCAACACTGAGCAAGATTAGTAAATCAACAGAAGCCGTGGAGGTGCACAGTCTAGAACGGTTTATTACCTGTAAAAATGATAAACAGCGTGATAAACGATTTGTTCGATGATTAATAACATATATTAATGCTATTTTGACAATAAGAAGTTCTTCCACCAAGTTCACTTCTTGCTTAAAGCAGCGTTTTAGCGAGTGACGCAACATGGGCAAAACTATCCTTAGAACAAACTAGCTACATTTTTATTAAAATTCTATTCCAGCTGACAGTAAGTTTGTTTGGGCTTTGTTTGAATGGGTTTGAGTTTAAAAATGCATTATTAACCATTTAGACCACCTATGGCCATCTATAGTATGGCCCAAGTCCGTCTTTTTTCCCCCTTCTCCGAAAACAGCTTATACTGTTCCAAGCAATAAGCAAAAAGGAATCAACTAATGTAAAAACAAAAACACAGGCCTACATTGTAACGTTAAAATATTTTACAGAATAAGACATTCAATAGTGTTAGTTTTAAAGAAGCTGAATGAGAATACAGATTCGCTCTCTGACCGTAGAAAGGAAGTCAAATGGTAGTTTATTTACATGCTATCAAACAATCTTTCAAATTTTTGTATTCAATATGGTGTTTACCAAATAACACCAAATAAGATTCTTCTCTGGATTCTGATATAGTCACTTAGCAAAATAGTCTGTTCACCCTCAAAAGAGAAGAGAGGAGAACCACAGGAAAGGTGACTGGCTATCTTTGGGCTAGTTTTGAATAGCAATTGGGCTGGTTTTATTTCACAGATCTGGCAACCCTGATTAGAAGGCCTCTCAGTGAAAAAATGCATTGCATTGACATTATGCAAATATTCATGTCAGTCTAAACAGATGCATTAACCGCCATTCAAATTAAAAGTTTATCATACCAAATATTTGTCTTGATGTAAACAGGCCTGTAGTCTACTTTTGACATGTAATCAATAAAACCAACAAATTGTAGCAAATGTTAAAACAGATTCAATAAAAGACTTATAAATCATTGATTTGTCAACAAGGTCTTTAGCTTCCTATGTGAATATAACTGATTTTGAAACAATAACATTTGTTTTCCAGCCAGTTATCTTCTATCAGTGTATCAAGATATGAGTATTGATGTCAACCTCTTTACCAGCAATAATTAATTTCAATCCGAAAATGGTCCTCTGTGCATAAAAGTGTATTTTAAGTCTAAAAATGTACAAAAAAAAAAAAAAAAAAGAAAGAAAGAAAGAAAGAAAGAAAAAACAGCTTGCAAAATCACAGTAGATTTTATAGGCTGTTTTCTCTAAAAGACTCCACTAACTGAATCCCCATAGATCCCTTCCCATTTACTCCAGACACAGTTTTTATCCCCCTTACCCCTAGTAAATCTGATGTCTTATATTTCAGTTTAGTCTTCCTGATTTCCCTTTTCACTTCTTTACACTGCTGTCCAAAAGTTTAACACATGATATACAATTACAGTAATGTGGCGGTCTCATGGTAACCATAGTAATAACGCCTCTGTTTACAGAATAACATGGCATACTGTAATGTAAAATGCTGTATTTGATGCCATCTGTATAAACCGTAACCACCATATTAAGTGGAAGTGGGAGAGCTTTATTGTAATGGGATGACACCTGGTGAGATGATTTGGATATGTTAAACGGTCGAAAAATAAAAGAGTAACACTTGGTACCCTCATGGTCAAAAATGACTGTGGAAAAAATAGCTCATGAAAGCAATAAATATTGCATAGTAGCTATCATAAAATCCTCTCAAAATTCTAAATAATACTAAAAAATGTTATTGAGCAAAATTATGTTATATTTATTTTCCTGAAAAAAAAAAATTACATTTCAAGGCCTCGGTCGTCACTTTTGACCGTGAAGTGTGATCCAAAAATGTCGAGGCTGCAGAGGGTTCAGCATTAGCTGCACTGACATTCAGTTTTTCATTATCTGTCTTACTCATAAGCTCTTTATGTATAATATATGACTGAATCTATTCATTGTGTCTCAAAGTTCATCATAATGTTGACATTCAACAATTGTTCTAAACAGACTAAATCTATTATCTATTATAATAAGTTAAATAATAATATAAATTTAGTCTCAAAAACCCAAATTTAAAAGCAATGCCAACAGGATTAATCAAGATCCTGGATAAACTGAAATTCCCATTTTTCTGTTTATTTTATCAGAATTTCTGTTTATCCAATAGGGTCTTGTTTTGATAAATGAATTCAAGGCAAAACGTGAAACATAATCCTTTGAATACTATCTAATCCTGATATTAGGCTAATCATGTATACAAGTAATAAAAGTGCTAGATTGTTCAGTCAAAAATGAAAATTCTGAAAGAAGTGTATACAGGTTTAGAACAACTTGAGGGTGAGAAAATTATGAATTTTCTCACCCTCAAGTTGTTCCAAACCTGTATGGATTTCTTTATTCTGATCTTTATTATTATTATTTTAAATTTCTTTATTCTGCTGAACACAAAAGAAGGTATTTTAAGAATCTGGGGAATGCATTGACTTCCATAATATTTTTTTTCAAGTCAACGGGGACCAGAGCAACTGTGGATAGTTAGCTTTTTTAGCTAACAAAACTCTATATTAGTAGCTATGCTCTAGTTAAATTAGTATAAAACTAGATAAACTTTCATCATGTACAATGTTGTCATAAATTCATAATCAAATTTAAATTCTGTCAATACAACCCAGTTTTAAATAAGGAAGCATAAAATGTTCCTTTCACTTTCGTTCTCTGATAAACGCAGCAAAATTCATCCAGTGTATACTGGTACATTTCAATATCTGAACGCAAAAAACATTCCTGGTCTTCGGCCTGAGACACTAGGACAACCATAGGACAAGCAGTTTGGAGAATAAATGGACGGATAGCTGGAAACTTGCAGAAAATGTAGGATGATTCGGTTCTAACTGAAACTAAAAATGTACATTGATAATATCTGTATGTGGGCATAAGATGGTGGAGCAAAACTAAATCAACAATGTTGGATGAAACCCTTGCTCAAAATGTTACTTTAAAAAAACAACAGCAATATGGTTAATGAAGTCTTTAATGATAATATTTACAGTAACCAAGTAATTCCTATTGGTTTTATAAGACAAAGTGTATTCAACAGATTTAGATTAGCACACATTTATAGAAACATCAAACCATGTGGCTGTAAAATTATTTCCATGAAATCCTATGTACAACATTAGAAATCAGATTTAGGGTATTCTGACAGGAGAAACAACTATAATCTACTAATTTTTGACAGGTGAAACCATGTTTATACTATATATAGA
This sequence comes from Spinibarbus caldwelli, assembly GCA_039654775.1. NCBI lineage: Eukaryota > Metazoa > Chordata > Actinopteri > Cypriniformes > Cyprinidae > Spinibarbus > Spinibarbus caldwelli. The sequence continues at coordinate 32,298,813 of CM077244.1, forward strand.
CCTACTGAGATGGATAAATAGATCCCACAAAGCCAGCAGGCATTCATTGATACCACTGCTCCATTTGGTATCATGAAGAATGATTGTAATGATCATTGCCTGTATAAATGAGGTGTATTAAAATAAAATCAATCAAATAAGGTAAAACAATCACAATTTTAACTTTTTTTTTTAAGAGTAAGACATTCAAGAGTTTAAAAGAATATATCTCTTTTTTTATAGAGTATTCCAGATAATTATTAGTAAATGAGATCATTTCACTGGTATTGAAACTATCAAATATTTTCAATGATAGTAAATGATGTAATGACAGTAAAAAAATATCAAATATGATGAAAAAATGGTCTACCCTGGCCCTTTAGAAGTAGCAATTATAATAAGTCAGCTCTCTTCCTATAACTTAATCTGGAAAACATAATTCTCTCAAGCAAAGTGTTTAAAAATTCCAGATTATATGAAAAATGAATTTATTCAACTACAAGCAACCTCCAAAAATAAAATGATTGTCAGGACTGTCAGAATTGACAATGACAAATGTCACAGATCTGCTATTACAAATGTTCATTGATGCTCTCACTATGAAGACTGTTGTAGAAGTGATTGTCCTTCTGCAGGCTGGCTTTGACCACTGGAGTCCTCACTCTAAAACACAGACATAAATATCTGTTATTCAATTTACTATTAGGAGTGGCTAAATATTAGGCAACTGACATTTGGTATTTTCCACATGAGTATCTAAGGGACACTCAGCAAACTAGCTATCCACGTCCTGGTACTGTCCCTAAAAAAATGCTTTTGTTTGATTACTCTAACTTGCTTTGGGTTGTATCTATCCAGGTGTATGTCATCAAACATTTGCAGTTCATCCAGAAAGCTGCAGTCTCCGGCTGATGTTTAGACTTCCCAAATATGCACATGTAACTTGTCTCCTTTGCACCTTCTGCTGGTTCCCTATCCCTGCTAGTTCAAACCCCAGGCCCCATAATAGGGATAATCTTTTAGGGCTTAACCATTTTGTTGACCACATGATATTTTTCCTGTGCTACCCTAGCCTATGTAAAAACAGAAAAGTGTCAATGTGATCCCTCTGGCTGCACTGATATTACATGTAAAATATAGTTACCATGAGGTTCACTGCCTCCTGAGAGTTAGTGGGACTGTCATCTGGACTTGGACCAGCACTCCCTTTTCCTGTTGAGAAACAGTAAATTGTCAAAGTGTTTCTCCAGTGCTGTGCATGAGATGCCTTATTAAATAGGGATGCACCGATCTATCAATCAATAAAAAAATGGAAAAGGAAAAAAAAAAGCAGCATGTATGTGAAACAGCTTGCATATGCTCTGTGTGTGTGTGGTATGTGTGTGTGTGTGTGTGTGTGTGTGCGTGCGCACAATGAGATTAATAAGATACCAATTTGGATTATAGAAAGACAAATCATGCATTTAAAGATGCAACCTGATTTTGGTGCATTATTTAAACAAAAGTAGGAGATAGGGGCATATTCACCAGAGTCAGAGTCAGAACAGGGCTGACTTACTCCTATTACCGTGTTAGGTAACTCATTTAGATGTGCTGTAACATACAGATATTCAAGTTAAGGAGCAATACAAGTCACATCAGAGATTTTGGACTGCATAGTGAAATGCTTTATCTCCACTGGACATCTATCTCCAATGCTTGAACATTTACTTATATTACACTTTGATTCCACATTCTTTTAACAAGTTTACAGACATTTAATGAAAAATTTGTATAAAATTAACATCACCTTTTAAATGGAATATCTAAAACATAGTTACCCAAATTAATTACTCTTTCCTGAGATCCTGTTGAAGAAACAGTGAAATTTTAAAGTGTATTTTAACATAGCCACAACTCTAAACCTGTATGCCATATATTTGTTCAGTGGAACTCAAAAGCATCATATAATGATTACACCATGATTACATAATGACAGAATTTTCTTCTTGGGGAAAATTATCCCTTTGAAAACACAAAACTCATAATAAGAATGTGTGGATCATCATTAGTCAGTCCATACTCACCAGCAATGTTTCTCCTCCTCCTTAAGAAGAAAATCAATGCACCGACTGCCAGCACAACCACGCCTCCAATCACTGCTCCAATCACCATACCCATGATAGTGCCTTGAGTGCAGTCCTTGCATTTTCCATCTATACAAATGAAAAAGAAATATTTAAAATCATTGTGAACTGATCAAGGATACAACAAGAAAAAAGGAGGAAAAAGTAAGTTGACAACTTAAAAGCCTTTTGATTTGAATATCATGTGATATTTCTGTCTATATGCATTAATTACCCCATGGGATGATAACTGGCTCTTGGAGGGTGTTGTGAGACACAAGACAATCATAATCTGCTTTTTCATTCTCCTGGATGATCACAGACTTCTTCAGCTGGTAGGTCCCATCATGGTTTGGTCTGACTCCTGTGGAATCGATCTCATCTTCAGGCAGGGGTGAGCGATATTTCCTAATTAGCAGCGTCACATCTTTGGGGTAGAAGCCAGTGGCAAAACAAGTGAGTTTGACTTTGGTTTTGTCACTGGTGCACCTTTTCGCAAACACGTCAACTTCTGGAGGAGCTGAGGACACAGAAATCAGAGTATCAGTGAGTTATATCTCTATGACAGCTGCAGATCTTCAATAAATACAAATACTGTATATTTACTCACAGTACTTGCTGAGCTCCTGAACTCCATATTCTCTGAATTTGTTCAGCCAGTCCACACACTCTTTCTCCAGGTAGCCCTTGGTGTACTGGTTTAGGATGGGCACATTATCCCACTTCCTCTTGGTTGGAAGAGCTGCATCAACAGGAGCGACCCACTGAGACTGCTTATCATCAAAAGACAGAAAGTTGTCTCCATCGTAGCTGTACTCATCAATGCCTTTGGAAAATTTCACTTCACTTCCCTGTTTCTCAATTTCACAACCATGTCTCCACTGAAGAACATGAACATCTGAAATAGACACAAATTAAAATATTTGTTAGTCAGATGATAAAATAATTTAAAATGGTAATAAAAATTAAATATGATTATTGTTTTTGTATGCTGGGTTAAAATGTATCACTGTTCCTCACCTGATTCATTGTGTCTCATACGTTTCATCAGAATGTCGACGTTCACATTAAACCACTGTTCTTTGCTCTTTCTGGACTGGGTGCCTTTTTCCCAGTAATCCTCCTGCATTTTCTGCTGCATCCAGGTCTGTTTGGGAATCTTTCTCTGTTCCTTGCTATTGTAATAGTCAATCTCTCTGTCATCCAGCAGACCCATAGCAGTGAACTGATAGATGCCCGGCAATTCGACAGGTTTGGATAAAGCTGTATATATGTAGTACAGGGAGTGTTTCTCTGCAGTACAAAGGGGGAAAAATGTATAAATAGCAAATAATTAAAAAAAAAAAAAAAAAGTAATTTCCTCAGAACAAGGTGATATAAATTTAATAGACCTTGACTTGGAAAAACAAGACTGATTTTATTTATAAGTATTGGATGAAAATAGTTTAACCAGTAGGTGGCGACAACTGCAATTAATTCAAGTAGGAACACCACTGTGGGGGAGAACTAAAACCAGCCTAAGATGGATTGCTAAGTATTAGCTGGTAGCCTATAAAGCCTATAAAGGCCAAAATGGAGTTAGCTGGTGTAGCTTGACAGTCTCCCAACTTAAAAAGGCTGACTACACTGGGAGATTGGCTAGGATTTAATTTTAGATTGTTTACTTGTTTGTTTTAATAAACACTTTTTATTTATTGAACCATATAAAATATCACTTGCAATCTAGCTGATATTTGGAACAACAATAGTCCTTCTCTGTTCTATTCTATTTCAAGAAGTAGAACACTAACTCAAATTTTGTTATTTTTTAACAAATGTTATTTTTTATCTCTCAAAATTAGTCCATAAACTTTAAAGTATTACTGTAAACAGAAGATCTCTTTATGATAGCCTATTAAGAAAATTATTAAATTTAATAATAGCTACTTTTTAACAAATTGATAGAATCCTTTAAAATGGTTCCAAATGTCCGTAGAACTTGTTAAATTATTATTATTATTATTATTATTAAAGCAACACGTCATACCACAATAAAATAACTGTATTTTAATTTAAGTAGGCTAAATTACGAAAACTCGCAGGTAAATATTTCAACCTTATTATTCAATAATTTTAAGTTTTGTGGAGTACGCCTAATAGATCCGTCGAGATGATGTAACTCGTACACTTGTTTTTCAAGGAAGTTCAACAAACCGAAAGTATTTCTGTACCTGTTTACCAGCGTCATTTTAGTGACACACCTGGACACCAAACCAGACCTGAACTATATCAGTCGGGAATATTTCAGCTTCAGTATTTTGAACACTCATTATATTAATATATATTATAGTAAGCATATTGAGGAACTGTATTAAATGATGACAACACAAACTGGTTTTACTTTCAGTTTTATGATGATAAAGTATATAATAAAGCGCTCTTTAGCGTCGAAGCAGCAGACTCACCGCTCCAGGCAGGTACAGCAGCACCGAGCAGAAACACCGAGCACAAAACGGTGAAAAGTCCCATTTTAAAGCCTGTTAAGGCTTCAGAGCCTCTCCGTGTCTTCCTCAGCCGACGGTTTCTGTTGAACTGATACCAGTCCGACAGGTTATGTAAAAATTCCCCCTCCACACCCTCCAGAGATCTGATCCAATGCTAAAACAGCGCGCGCGGCGTCACTAATAACCACCATCCAGTGGAGTGCGGAGTTTCTGCTCCTGTTTCTGTTGTGACAGTATAACTCAGCTACGACCTTGTTCTGTGAATGTCATTTCAAATAAAGTATGCAAAACAAATATGCTAAATTAAATTGGATTAAATTAAATAGCATTATTTAAATAGCATATAGTATTTATTGGTTCTACGACAAGATATACCTACAGTAGGTCTAAGTTATTTGTAAACCATATACATTACATCGCGTATTTCTCTAAGCCAGGGCTAACTCTTCATTTAGTGTACTGTTAAGATTTAGTGCAAAAACTTAACAGTAGTCTACACTCAGGGTTGAAGGTTCAGTCAAAGGTTCTTTAAAGAACCATCTCTTTCTTGCCTTCTTATAATCTTCTTATAATTCTTTCGCCACAAAGAAGCTTTTGTGAAACAGAAAGGTTCTTCAGATGTTAAAGGTTCTTTATGGAACCATTTAGACAAAAAGGTTCTTCTATAGCATCATGAAGCACCTTTATTTTTAAGAGTGTATGCAGCTAAACTAAAAGTATTGACACAGCAATATATTTCATACAAAATATTTCATTTGTACAATCAATGTTTATTAAAGAATAGGCATTAATGTATGCAAATATTAAAAAGTGGGAAAACCAAAAAACAATTAGACTATTCACAGCTAATTTCCCTTTTTAGCTTAAGACTGAGTATTGTTTCATCCAATTTATTAATATCATCTATTCAAGCCCATCTTTCTATTGTCTATATGCAGTCCAGTGGCCATGCATTTACCACAATCCTCTTTCAAACTATAGATGTCAGGTAGAGCAACATCAGTAGCAATCTAGTTAACACTCTGCATTAATTTTGGCCTAAATTGGTTGTTTCTGTCTATGACATTCCCTTTCATATTCATGACCATAAAAAAGAAAAAGAAAAAAAGGTAAGAAATGTCCATGCTGTATACTGATATTTTTCAATTCCAGGAAAATTATAACGCCTCAAATGCAGGTTTGTACTTACTAAATATTTCTGTTTTGTTTTTGTTTTTTTCTTTTTCAGGACATCACTATTTTTTAATATAACCTTACATTTAGTGATTTGTTTATTGCAAAGCAACCAGAAGTTGATTTTTAATGATAGTTGCCAATTTGAGGTGTCATGCAGTTACATTGGCAACATACATCAAGTTGAGTTGAGTCACATAAACATCCATATCACTTTAAGTGAGAAAGATGTTTTGAGGGGGAAAAAAGTGAGGACTACAGAACATTTGTTAACAGTTTTTAATAAATGTCATATAATCTGCATTTTTCCCATGAAATAAACATTATTTCTTTTATCCCCACCCCACAATTTTCAAAGAACATTCCTAAAGATTTAGATTTAGCTCACTTTTAGGGAAAATTTTGTCTCCAAATATAGCTACGTAAATAATCCACACACACAAACACACACACACACACACACACACACACACACACACGCACGCACGCACGCACGCACACGCACACAAACACACACACTCCTTCCCCTTCACTTTCTGCCAAATCGAAAGCCAAATCCTCCTTTCTGTCTGCTGAAGGCTTGCAAACCTCCCGCGATGGAAGTGAGCGCCTCATTCCTCTTCTCTCCACCCTCCTCCTCCTCCACCTCTCCCCCCTGTGGATAGGGCACAGCCACTATATTGTTGTCTGGGAATGTCCCCACTGGTCTCCGTCCCAGCTCCTCTCTCTTCTGGCCCTTCACCGTGTTCCTCTGTCCCAATCCCAGCTCTGCCTTTGCTCTTTCCAGAAGCTCCTCAATCAGAGCCCAGGGCTGGACCTCGGCTGCTGCTCTGCCACCTGGAGCTCCCAGTAAAGCCTGAAGCTGGAGGAGTGCAGCTTCCAACTCAGGGTTGTCCAGCGTAGGCAGGTAAACCATGGGATGGTGTGGCAGCATTAGACCTCTGGGAGGCTGGACCAGCAGCACCAGCAAGAAAAAGACTGTGGTTTGAAGAGTGGAAGAGAGATGGAAAACCTGGAATTTCATCTGAAATTTAAGAAATAAATAAAAGTTGAGAGAATTCCATCTAAAAAGAGACAAACATCATCCTGAACTGACTTAATTTTTCACATTGAACAGATTGTAAGACTTACCTTGCAGAGTGCTCTGATTCTCCTTGAAGTCGTCTCCTTGCAGCTTCTTTAAATACCCTACCCATGCTAGATTTGTCCATTGTCAATGAGACAGACAGCTGTTTGTTAATTGGTTAAAAAATGCCTGTGATGCACAAACCCATCTCCACAATGTCATCGAAATTCCTTTAACTAGGATACACAGTCAGCTTAACTGGCAGAGGTGAAGTAGACAATTACTGAAAATCAGACATGTATGTAATCTAACACACACACACACACACACACACACACACACAGCCTCAAGTTTGTTTTGAGTTTGCACCTCACCAGGAGGGCTCAGAAACATGAGAAAGAATTTCACAGTTGTCAGTATAAAGTTCAGATCATTAGGCCATGTTAGCATCCATCCATCCATCCGTCTGACAATGTATCTATATTTACACTCTCTCAAAAAAAAAAAAGGTGCAAAAATTGCACCTTTAGGGGTACAGCAGCTTGTCACTGGGTTCAAAGTAGTAAAAAGATTAGGAAGGATTACTACCCCAGGGTACTAATATGCACCTTTTAGGGGTACGAAGTGGTCCCTTTAATGGTACTTCCCCATTGCCAAGCTGTTGTAAACTCCTGAAAGGTTTTTCACATTTTTTTTTTCTGACAGTGAATATTCAGCAAGCAATATCAGCATTCAAGAAAATACTTGAACACATTACAACCACATCAGATGGACACCTCACATTAGGCCGGTCATCATATTCATTAAAGGTGGGAAACAGAGACACAGCTGATGTCTAAATTACTTGTAATACACACACACATTATTAAAGGGCACCTATTATGCAAAATCCACTTTTACATGGTGTTTGGACATAAATATGTGTTGGCAGTATGTGAACATAACCATCCTACAATTATAAAAATCCACCCACTTTTTATTTTTACATCCCCATTACTATGGCCCCTGACTATGCAAACCTTTATCTTGGTTATCTTGAAGATCAATATATTTTCAATAACAATCCTTTTATCAGCAATTTGCTTTGGTTCAAAAGATATATTGATTGTTTTATTTATAAAGGTTGTGCTAGTGATTTTGAAATCTTTGCCTTATATATAAATTGTCTTAGATCATCCATTAAGTTCACCTATCATGTGGGGACAACAGATATTAACTTTTTAGATACACATATCTCTGTCATTAATGGCCAACTTTTATCTTCTCTGTATGGACAAGAAACTGCAAAAAAAAAAAAGAAAAAAAAAAAAAAAGCCTTTTACATACAAAGAGTGCTCATCCCTTTGAAACGTGGCTTGCCGTATAGTCAGTTTATGGAGACTTTTTCGTATCTGTTGGGATGATGTTAAAGCTAAAGCCCAGACTTTATATAGTGACTTCAGATCTTGGGGATATCCAATCAAGTGGCTAGATACTGCACTAGACAAAATTAGATCGTTGCCAGATAATACCAATTTGACCCCCCAAAATGAGAAGTTTTTTTTTTGTGTATTTAAATCTACTTTTAGTCCCTTGAGTCCAGAAATCAAAAAGGTAATCAATAACCATTGACATATCATACAGAGTGATTGGGATCTGTCAGGTTTGTTCACTGAGCCACCTCTCTTTGTTCACTCCAGGCCTCCAGATCTACAGGATAAATTGGTGCATGCAGATACCTACAGTACATCCCCACTCCTGGGACCCTCTTGATGCCCATGGAAATTTTCTGTGTAAAGATTATGTTGCTTGTTGTCATTATTTAAAATGTAAATCATTTACAAATCCACTAACTGGCAAAATTTACAAAATTAAACAATTGATCACGTAAAACAACAAGTGATATACATAATTATGTGTTCCTGCCCTTTACTTTATGTTGGTAAAACGAAATGTGCATTGTGCACTAGAATTGTAGAACATATGAGTGCTATCAGGAGACAAGATCGCACTTCTCCAGTTTTTCGTAATTTTGAGTCTGCAAAACATTCTTTTTCTGATTTCAAATTCCTGGGCATTGAGAGTGTTCTGTTGCATAAGAGACAACGTGATAGAAAACAAAGACAGGCTTTTTGGATTTTTGAGTTGAAATCATAAACCCTGACTGGATTAAATTAAGAGATGTATCTCGTATGTTTTTTGTAAAGGGAAATTGTTGGCTTGACAATTCAATTCAATTTAATTCCATTCAATTCAATTCAAGTTTATTTGTATAGCGCTTTTCACGACACAAATCATTGCAAAGCAGCTTTACAGAAAATTTTAAGTTTCTACATTATATTTAGGAGTAGGTTATTAGTGGTGACTATGGCAGTAAATGGCAGAAATGTACAGTAAAAATCATGCAGTTAGAGATTACACAATCAAACAGACGGTGAACACTATTAACTGCAATGATTATATGTTGCAATTAAACTTTGTGATTGTGATTAAATGTTGCGATTAAGCAGAATTGAGTAGTTTTACAATTATCCCTCATTGATTAAGATCAGCTGTTAACAATTTGCAACTGTGCATATAAAAGTGTGTTGTTGCTTCTTGCCTCATGAGGACTGAAGAAAGCATGGGCTGAAACGTCTGCTCTTTGCTCTGTTTTTAAGTCACTTTGTGCTTTTGTCACTTTTGCATATGGAAAATAAAAGATATTTATGATAGACCTTTGGTCTGGTTAAATTTTTCCAGTGTGCGGACAACTTCAGTTATATTCCCATTAAACCAAATCAGTCTCAGACCTGCCGTATTGATTCTCTGAGCAAAATGACATCACATTGTTTAGGCCCCATCCACAGCCCCTGACTGACAGTCCTGCATTTCTCCACACTCGAGCAGCTGTAACATCAACAATGTCTCTTAAGCAATCCCTGTGTTCTGTGTTTGAATGTAACATAAGAGTCTTCATTTTCTCCCAACATCTGAGCCACTGAGGATTCAGTGGATTACTTTTATTTTTGAAGGTAATGCACCTCAAAATCACGTTGTTATAGTACTAGCTAATGTTTTAACTGTATTTGTGTGGATATCATTTCATTAAAGCGCATAGCGAACGTTATCGAATTATTTGTGAGTATGTGTGTTGCTCATCCGTCATTGCAAATGGGCTGTGAAAACTCAACAAGTACATAAATGTATCAAATAAGCATTGTGAGATGGTCCTGGTTCATTCTCATAGGTGCTTCTTCTGCCGGAGTCTCTCCATCTGTGTCTGACTCCAGTTCTCTCGCTCTCAGTCATGTTGCTTCTACCGGCTGTTTATTGTTGTAGGTATGCAAAGCAGAGATGAAGTATGCACTCTTCTGAAGATGGGGCAGGGAATATGCAGCTCATTTGCATTTAAAGTGACAGCTCTTTTTTTAGACAGGCCCCAAAAATCACATTTTATAATAAATGATCTGTGGGGCATTTTGAGCTGAAACTTCACAGACACATTCTGGGGACACCTGAGACTTGTATTACATCTTGTAAAATGGGGCATAACCAGTGCCCTTTAAGGCAGTGTTGCCAACTAATTTTCGGGGAAAGTTGCTAAAGGAAGGTCGATTTGTTGCTAAAGGAAGGTCGATTTGTTGCTGAAAGTTGCTAAATGACGTTGTGAAGTGATTACGTCATTACGTAATCACGACGCAAAATTGTGTCACTACAATATCTCAGGAAAAAATATATTTTATATATGTTAACTTAGATTTGTCCGTAAAATAATATAAATGCATAATATAATATTAAAATATAAATAACTATTTTTAAATAAAACATTGAACTATTGAACATTTACACATTTTTGAACGATTACAATTTAAGTTTTATATTTTATTAGCTAGTAAACAAGTAAAACTACACATTCTGAACAATTATAGTTTTAAGCAGTGTATTAGTAGTTAATATGCCACACTCTAAGAAAAGTCTGTAAAAATAGGGCACAATCTACATGTTAATACGAAGGAATTTTCTGTATTGATTTTTCACAGGTTTTTTACCTGCATTTTAAATTACGCATAACATTTTGTGTTTTTGGGTTACAGGACATGCTCTCAAAATAAAACTTAGCAATAGGGCTAAACAATGGGTTACGTAGGTAACTTGGTTCTGTGAATGAAGTCAACACGCCACAGTATGGGTCAGCCTCGCTAAAGATGAGCTGTCAGGAGACGGTATATCAAATGAACCACGCCCCGCTTGCAATCACGGTCTATAAATACAGGTGCAAAGCTTTCTCTTTTGCCGACTAGTGAAAAAATGCTCCCCGAGTGACCACGCCGTGTGGCATGTTGACTTCATTCACAGAACCAGGTTACCTACGTAACCCATTGTTCTATTTCATCTCAGTCAACACGCCACAGTATGGGTCAACTGTGTACAAGATAAGGTCAGAAGGGGAGAAAGACCCAAGCGGGGTAATAAACTCAAGGAAACCAATTCATGCTAACAGAACATTTATTAGATTTCCTGTCATTTACACAGTCAAATCAGAGGGTTTTCAGCACCTTGATATTGTCTACATAAGGCAGATCATGCCTGTTCTGCTGTTTGCAGGACAGTCTATGAGACTGTCGTAACAACATCCAGACGATAGAATTTGGCAAATGTCATAGATGATGACCAACCAGCTGCTGCACACACATCCTCCAGAGAAGCCCCTCTAAACAATGCCCAGGAGGCAGCCAGTCCTCTTGTAGATTGGGTCACCACTCCCTGTGGAGTAGGCATCCCTGTGCTGTGATAGGCCAGCTCTATCAGCCTGACCACCCATTTTGCCAGCCTCTGCTTGGACACCGCGTGGCCTTGCACATTGTCTCCATAACAGACAAATAGCTGATCGGTATGCCTTATCTGTTGTGTGCAAGAGATGTATCTTCTCAGTACCCTGACTGGACAGATCAGATGCAGTCTGGCTGATTCCACTGAATTGTGAGGAGGTGGATGGAAAGGTTCTAGCACCAAGGGCCTGGAAACAAAGGAACGGGGCAGAACTTTTGGCAGAAATTAGGGGTTTGGAAGAAGTGAAATAGATGAGCCTTCTTCTCCTAATCTTAAACACGCAGGGTGCATGGAGAAGGCATGAATTTCACTCACTCTCTTAACTGAAGAAACAGCCAAAAGAAAAGCGGACTTCAATGTGAGAAATTCCATCCCTATTTCATCTAACGGTTCAAAAGGTGGCTCTGTCAGAGCCTTCAAGACAACACCCAGATCCCATGAGGGAATTAGCCGAGCTTGAGACAGACGCAGTCTGCGAGCCCCCTTCAGATAACACCTGACAAGAGGATGAAACCCAACTGTGTAACCGCCGTAGCCTTCATGACAATCAGATATTGCAGCTACATACCCTCTCAAGGTTGATTCTGTTACTCCAGTCTCCAGCAGGAATTGGAGAAATGACAGGATTGAATCTACTTCACATGAAAATGGGTCTATCTCCATGGACTGACACCATCTAGAAAACCTTTCCCATCTTGAAGCATAAAGTCGCTTTGTAGATGGGGCTTTAGCTGCCTGCAAAGTGGTTAGAACTGCTTCTCCAAGATTTCTGGCTGACTCCCGTCTAGTGGCCAGACGTGTAACCTGTACTTCCCTGGATTCAGGTGGGAGATCTGACCTCGGGCCTGAGACAGCATGTCCTGTCTGACTGGGAGATACCATGGCAACACTCTCAGCAAAGCGATTAGATCCGGCATCCACGACTGTTGAGGCCAATCTGGTGCCACCAGCAAGACATTGGCCTTCAAAATTCTCACCTTGGCTAGGACTGCAGGCAGAAGTGGGAAAGGAGGAAATGCATACAGGAGTACTGGGGGCCATTAGTTTGCCAGAGCATCCACCCCTAGGGGCCCTCTGGGGCCCACCATCGAATACCACAGGGGACAGTGTGTGTTTTCCTGTGTAGCAAAAAGAGCTACTTTGGCCTTCCCGAAATGAAGCCAGATGGCCTGTATCACAGCTGGGTGAAGTCGCCATTCTCCTGGCCTGGGACCCCCCCCTTGACAAGAGGTCGGCTGCTACGTTGTCCTCTCCCGGCAAGTGTACAGCCCTCAGGGACACCCCTCGAGCATGTGCCCATAACAGGAGATCCCGGGCCTTCCTGTGTAGGGATATTGAACGTACTCCGCCCTGGTGATTTATATATGACACGACTGTTGTGCTGTCTGAATGAACAATCACCTGCTTCTCCTGAAGCCGAGGAAGAAAGTGGATCAAGGCCTGAAATACTGCCTCCAGCTCCAAGAGGTTTATGTGTGCTCCTATCCACGAGGCATCCCATTTTCCCTGTACTGGATTGCCTCGCCAGACAGCACCCTAGCCTGCCTGTGAGGCATCTGTTATTATGGTCTCTCTTGAACATAACGGGCCCAGCCTGACTCCCTCCTTCAGGCCTGGAGTTGAGAGCCACCACTTGACTGCTGGAAGACAATCCAGGTCTCTTGGAATCAGTCGCTGTCCATTCTCGTATGGACTCACTTTGTACTTTGCTAACCATTGCTGTAATGGGCGCATGTGAAGCAGCCCCAATGGCACCACCTGACTGGCTGCCGCCATTAGGCCAAGCAGTCTCCGACCAGACCTCACTGTTACTTGCTCCTTTTTGAGGAACTCGGACAGGCACTCCTTCAACACTGACTGCCTCTGTGGAGTCAGAGATGCTCTCATTATAAACAAATTCAAACTCAAGCCTAGGTATGTCACTACCCTTGTGGGAGTGAGACAACTATTTTTGCTGTTCAGAGTCAACCCCAATTTCTGCAAGTGGGCTAGGACCAACTTTGTGTTGCTCCTGGCTTGCTGCTCTGTAGGAGAGCAAATTACCCAGTCGTCCAGGTAATTGGCAATACGTAGGCCCTGGCGACGAAGAGGAATGAGTGCCGCATCCATACATTTGGTGAAGGTGCGGGGAGCCAACGACAGAACGAAGGGGAGAACTTTGTACTCGTAAGCATTGTCCTGAAAGTAAAACCTGAGATACTTCTTGTGGTCCTTGTGAATTGGGATGTGGAAATAGGCATCCTGGAGATCCACTGTTGTGAACCAGTCCCCTTGTCTGATGAAAGTTAAAAGGGTTGAAAGACAAAGCATACGGAAGGGCAGACACTTTAAATGATGACTGAACTTCCTGAGATTCAGGATGGGCCGAAGACCCCCATCTTTCTTTGGAATCAGGAAATAGGTTGAATAAAACCCCTGCCCTATCGATCCAGAGGGCAGGCGTGTTATTGCTCATTTTCCTAAAAGAACTGACACTTCGTCTTTCAGAGACCTGTACTGCATCTCTTCTCTCAAAACAGTAGGAACAATCCCTTGAAATTGGGGTGGCTTGGATTTGAATTGGAGTCTGTATCCGAACTCCAAGGTGCTCAGCACCCATGGACATTGAGTGCATTGGCACCAGTGGAAGAGATGTTGACTGGAAAAACGTGGGACCGGAAGTTGATAGCCGTCAGTAACGGTTTCTTCCGCCTGGTGCACGTGTGCTGGAAGACTCTGCCTGTCGTGTCCTACGAAAGGACTGGCAGACTCCTTGGGTTGGTCTTGTGGGTGCCCCTTGGGCAGCAAACCGGCGGTGACCTACGAAGGCCTGGATTGATGATTCTGCCCTAGCCCAATTGCTGCTCCCAGCTGATGTTCGTAGCCCACGAGTAGCTGGTGCTCTAACCACTGATCAAGTCAGTTCTCTTGTTCTACGAGACTGCTCCAAGGCTGCTTCTGCAGGGGGTCCAAAGACCTCCCCCGGCACTAATGGGGCTGCAATGACTGCCATGCAATCTTGATCCAACGAATTAGCTTGAGATAGCCATACCTGACGACATGCTTTAACCATATTGGCCATGGATTGCCCCAGGGCTTGGGCATGCGCACTTGTTCCTCGGATCAACATGTCAACCACTCGCAATGTTTCTGGGATGCTTTCCTCCTGCAAATCCTGCAGCAGACTCTCTAAATAAACCAAGAGGAGAGAGTTTGTGCATGCCAGTCTTGCCGACAAGGCAGAGGCATGATAGGCTTTCCGCAGCTGACTGTCAATTATTCTACCATGCTTGTTAGGGTGTGTAGCATCTCTTCCAGTCCTGGTCATAGCCCCATTCAACATAGCAAATGTGGGTCCGATCTGAGGAGCTGTAGCCAGCCCATAAGTTGATGCCCCTGTCAGGTTCTCCAGCTGTGTCCTAGGGAGTGCCATAGAACTAGAGGCCTTCCAGGAAGACTGCAACTCCGATATAAAATCAGGAAGTATTGGCAACCCCTCTGATTTACGATGCTGAGGGCCTCTATCAAACACTGAGGTTGATGTTGAAGCAGCCTGGGAAGGAAGTTTTGCACGCTCAGCTGCTCTGGAAATCACTGCTTTGTCTGAAGGGTCCAGTGCAATAGCCTCTGAGGCCTCAGAAGCACTATCCCCCGTTTCTGACTCAGAGATGTCCTCTTGTTCTGAAGGAACATAATTTTCATCCCTTCCAAACACTCCAGACGCTGCCACTGAAAGCTCATCAGGGTGGTGGCATGGCCGTTTTGATAATGGCAGCCCCAAGTCTTGAGGTTCTGCAGCCCATTGCTGAGCCTCTAACAAAGTATTCAGGGGCTCCTGCATACCTTGCATTTGCTTCTGAAGCTGACCCATGTCCCCTTCTACATGCATTGTGTTTATGAGCTCGTTTACGTCTGATCCCTTCCTCCTGAGGATCACGTTCAGACCGAAGTGGCTCTTTGCCTGCAGGCATCTCAGAGGGTAAACCAGTGGTGTTCTCCTCTTGCATGATAAAACAAGCAAACTTGAATCAGTTAGATGGCTTTCGTCTCCAGAGATGAAGAGGCCTCTTTGTCTGAATTACAATAAGACTCCCACGCTATAATCACAAACAGCTCTCCTCTCTCTGGCTGTTTGTTATGAAATACCTATGAAAATACATATATAAATACAATTAGAATTAGAATTATAAATATAAATATAGATATAAATTTAAATATATATATATATATATATATAAACATACCTTACGTTTTAAACGTGAAACACACACACAATCACAGGTAGCATTCACCCTCACGGGCGAAGAGGCTCCTTTAATCTCACAATGCGCTTGTTTACAAAAAGCACGTGCCAACGCAGCAGTTTAAACCCTCGCGGGTAAAGAGACTCCGGTCAGCCAAATATAACCTATAACCTATATAACCTCCTACCTATTTCATGAATAGGTAGGAGGCAAAAAAGAGAATGCGCTGGCTGCTTCGCACCTGTATTTATAGACCGTGATTGCAAGCGGGGTGTGGTTAATTTGATAAACCGTCTCCTGACAGCTCATCCTTAGCGAGGCTGACCCATACTGTGGCGTGTTGATTGATATGAAATAGAACATATAGATATCAGGAAATGTAATAATTATTTATTTTGTCTTCCTAAATACTTTATATATATAATGTATATGTACATATACAGGGGTGCACATAAGTGGTCCCCAGGTCCGCATGCGCGACCAAAATTAAAAATGCGCTGTGTAAATAAGCTCAGACAGCGCATGTGCGTACCGACATGGATGACAGCTGTTAATGCACAGTTACCATTTTAGATCGACGAACTGTACTGTATAAGATTTCTATTCAAACTGAGAGCATAATCTAGGCTAGCCGCTGCCGTTTTCAAAGCAAAACTGTGACATTTCATTCACTGATGTTCTTCCAACAGCAGCGCTAAATAAAGTGCAATAATATTATTATCACTATTATAAATTTATTTTTTATAGTTATATTTTATGGGTCACACTACATGCCATGGCCCGTGTGAGGACCAAACCAAATCTCCAGGTTCTCATATGAGAAGCAGGCTGAAAAACTTATGTGCACCCCTGTACATATACATACATGTACATAAGGAAATAGAAACATGACATCAACACATTACAAAACAACTTGAAGAATGTTTGAAAAGATGTTTATGCTGTTACTGACACTGATAGAGCTCTCCGTCACATGCTCTTGTTTCCTTTCACACAAACAGGTTTGCAAACAGCATGACATGAGTGCAGTGAACATTCATTTAATACATAAAGCACGACAGGCATAAAATTGTTATGTTCTTCGCTGGTCTAGGAGAGTGAGGAGTGACTAACAAAGTAAAAATGGAGAGACTCCGCTCCAGAGTTAAACAGACCATACTTAAATGGTTTATTCTCTCTGTTGTGAACAATAAACCCAAATATCTATATCTGAATTCAAAATGATGAAACATATTTATTTCTATGTATTTTATCCTTCACTACATTGTATCACAACACAATTTAAAACAAAATGTGACCCTGGACCACAAAACCAGTTATAGGTAGCACAGGTATATTTGTAGCAATAGCCAGCAATACATTGTATGGGTCAAAATTATAGATTTTTCTTTTATGCTAAAAATCATTAGGATATTAAGTAAAGATCATGTTCCATGAAGATATTTTGTAAATTTTCTATCGTAAATATATCAGAATTTAATTTTTGATTAGTAAAATGCATTGCTAAGAAATCATTTGGACAACTTTAAAGGCAATTTTCAATTATTATTTATTTATTTATTTATTTATTATTTTTTTGCACCCTCAGATTGCAGATATTCAAACAGTTGTATCTTGGCTAAATATTGTCCTATCCTAACAAACCATACATCAATGGAAAGCTTATTTATTAAGTATAAATCTTTATATGTATAATTGAGATTTATATGTATAAATCTTAATTTAAAAAAAATTTACCCTTATGTGGTTTTGTGGTCCAGGTTCACAAATTTGAAAGTTGAATCATTAACACCATTCACTACAAACTTGCTTTACACTCACTGATCTCTATATATACGCCACTCAAAAAAACGAAGAGAATGCTTAATCATCATGGTATAACACCAAGTCAGTTAAATCTCAGGGACAGACATCAGTTAGGAAGCATATTTCCATTTTTTTTTTCTTTTCATTTTTTACTTTAATTTTCAGTGTGATTTTGAATCGAGCGCTTGAATCGAGTCTTTTTTTTCCACTGACCATTATCACATAATTTTGTTCTCTACGATTTACACAATTTATACAAGTAAAGATTTTCAATTTGAATATTTACAACCCCAAATCATAAAAACTTGGGACATTTTGTAAAATTCAGTACAATACAGAATCTGTGATTTGTTAATTCTCTTTCATCTTTATTTAACTTACAAAAGTACAAAGAAAGATTTCCAAAAAAGATGTATTCTCTGACCAAATAAATTATATTCTGTGAATATAAACAAAATTTTGATGGCTGCAACACATTCCAAGAAAAGTGTCACATCACCTGTCCTCTGATGTTTCTGAAAATCAAAATTGAGGATATTAATTGTAAAATTTTTCCAAGCAAAATTTTTGCCTCCTTTTCATAATGGGCCTTACACTTTCAATAGGAGACAGATCTGGACTCGAACACATTTACTCTGTATCTGCAAAACCACGCTGTTGTAGCACATGCAGAATCAGAGCTGGCATTGTCTTAACTGTGGACTTCCCATGAAATTCCTTTGATGGCAGTATATCTCTGTACAATCCCAATATATGGCTCCATGTCAATGGTACATTGGCAAGGCAGCATGGTGGTTTCTTAATGCCATCCGAGGGCTCAAAGGTCATGCACATTCACCTGAGCTTTCCTGCCTTGCCCTATCAGACTGAGATTTCTCTGGATTCTCTGAATCTTTTCACAATATTATGTATGGTAGTTGGTGAAGTACCTAAATTCTTCATGATTTTGCATTAAGAAATGTGATTTTTGATTTGGTTGACACTTCTCTCATGAAATTTTGCACAGACTGAGATGCTCCTTTTATACTCAAACATGATCCCCTCACCTATTACCAAATCATCTGTGGACTCTTTCAAAAGCGTTTAATTTGGATATTCTATAACCTTTTCACTTTTAATTTGCCTCTGTCCCAACTTTTTGTGGAGTGTGTTGCAGCCATCAAAATCAAAATTTGTTCATAGAGGTATTTACAAAATACAAGTTGGTCAGTGAAAACACTGGAAATCTTTTCTTTGTACAGTACTTCAGTCAATTAAATAAAAGTCGAAAAGAATTTTAAAAATCACAGATTCTTGATTTAATTGCATTTTACAAAACGTCCCAACCTTTTCTGATTTGAGGTTGTGGTTCATTGAGATCCAATGTGTGATGTAAGTGTTCGCTTATTTTTTTTGAGCAGTGTACATTATAGATACAGTATATGCTATTATCTATTTAATCAGCCTTATAGAGCCTTCAAATGTCAAAACTCTGCATCATTCGGAAATTAAGAGTTTCCCAAAGTTTTGTACTTCATTGTAATTGAAATAGTGATGGATAAGATCAAGTATACCGAGTGAATTTGACATTTTTTGTATTATTCCTCACCTCCATATCTAACTTCAGGAGTAAATCCACATTGTTGTTCAGGGGACATTTTTGTTGTTCATTTTAGCACTACTGTAATTACGCCAGTTTCTGTGGAGTGTGTAGTTAAGTGAGATTGTTCTTGTTTACATCATCTGAGATCTGGCTGAATACAGCAAGCTTAAGGACTACGCTTAGGAAGGGTAATAAAGATAACAGACTTTAATTCAGGACGTCTGAAGGGTCAAGGGTTGCTGTTTTTTTCAGTATAGGTGTGTCACTAATGTACTTTGGACAACAAAAGGCCTCTGGCACTATTCAGCCACATTTAGCAAATGCTTGTTTGGACTAATTCTTAGATATAGTATATCCAGCTACATTTTTATTTATTTATTTTAAATGATTTGTAATTTATTACCTATATTTATTATATATATCACATATTTTGTTAAAACATATATTGTCAGTGTATACCTCGTTTTCAGAGATGCGTCTGTGAAATAGTTTTATTATTCAATGAATAGGAATTCTGATCAAGTCTACAGACATTTAATCTCATATTTAAACATTGATTAACAATGTATATATAACTGTATGTTCATTTAATGTAGAATCTGTAAGCATTGCTGCCAGCTAGAGGACGACTTTGTTCATGTGTATTTGGTTCTTGTAATGAATCTTGCCCAATCTTTAAAAGTGTTATCTTTACTGAAGATATAAATGAAAAATTGATGCCACAAGCTAAAAGAGAGGTCATGAAGTATTTTCCATATTTTATAACATTTCAGGGTAAATGTAGGAATTATTGTGATATACGAATACAGAATCTCAGAACTGTGGGAGAAATCCATGTAAATCTTCCATATGGTGTTTTGCACTTAACACTTGTTGATCACCTCTCTGCGTTTCAGCTGTGTCCTGTGATATAAATCAATTTTACTATTACATCGGCGGAAAACGAATATTCCCACAATAACCACTTTAGCTTTAAGTGTGATATTTTTTTTCATATCTTTTTCTTCAGCTCATGAAAATACTGATAAAATATTTGTGTCAGATAACTACTTTTAAAAACTGCATCACATCAAACTGGAAGCAGGTCTTTAATGCCATAAACATACAGTATTAGCTTACATATTAAATTCTGGCTCATAGCCTTCATAGTGTTAGTACTTGACTAACTGGCTTAACAAACCATCTGCTGACTGCCTTGGGATGTATATAAAGTACAACACATACCGACTACATCACCTTGCTACTTTATAACAGTCTCTTCCACAAAATGCCATACAGAAAACACTTGTTATCCTAGAACTAATTAGATTTCTAGACAGCTTACATTATGAAAAGAAAACATTATATATAATAGATAAATATTTACTAAAGTTCATCATTTTCATCAAAAGCACAAATTTATATATATATATATATATATATATATATATATCAAACATATTTATTCTGTCTCTTTTTGCATAGAGCTGCACATATCTGGATAAACTGAGACTTTGTCTTAATAGATGTTGTGGCTCTCTCTCGGTTCTGAAGAAAAAAACATTACTAAAACAACTAAACAAAATCTCATGGAATTTATGAATAGAATGATTCAATGACTTACTCAAGGTTTACTTGTTTCATTACTGGATGAATCAGTGTATTTGAATGAATCTCTTGAATGAATGATTCAAAGACAAATACATTTTTAATAGTCCCTTTTCACCACCTTAAAAAAAATAAAATAAAAAAAGATGCACACACAGGTATTGACAGGCGGAACTGAATTTTTAATTTTGCAAGTATCCAATTCCTGATCTTAAGTATCCAATTCTGGAATTGGAATTGATTTTTGATTCCCAACCCTAACTGTGGCCCTCCAGGAGTTTGGCACACCTAGTCAAAATGGTTGTCACCTGATATCAGTCTCTTTGCAATCCTTCCTACTCCTACAGTATCCTTCCTTGGCATACTGTACATATCCTGCAGGATCTAGACCCTGCCAGCAAGATATTCAAAAGTGAAACATCACAGTGCTGTATTTATCCAGATAAAAACATGAACTCCTGTATAATTAGCTTTTGATAATGTGGTATTTGGGAGTGCGAGGATTTGCCACAGTTTATGTTAGCAATCCATGTTCAAAAATGTCAAGAACATAGACAATAGTTTATATTATAATTCTAATGCAATTTAAGAACCAAGCTGATTAAAACACTTAAACATTCTGATGTTTACTGGCCAAAGAGCTGCCAACACAAACTGCAATACAGCAAATATCGGTTTATTTTCGGCAAACATCATCAGAACAAACATCATCTTTGCAACTTTACAACACAATATAAAATGTTTTATATTACAATTCTACAAAATGTTTAAAAATTGGTTAATTTCATCAACACACTACGATGCCATATGAACATTTGGTTTCTTTGGCTGCACATATGCAACCGTTTGAACATTTGATTGGAGGTCTGAAAACAGATTACATGCCACCAAATATAGAAAGCGTCCATACATTTCTGTCTGTACAGAACTTCTTTAAATATTAAAAAAGAAAGAAACAGAAAGAGAGAGAATATCCAACTTCACATGTTTTCAACACCTCTGATTCGCCGGGCGAGTTGTATGTCTCGTGGAAACAATGTCACCCTCTTTGCATGAATGGCACAGAGGTTGGCATCAGAAAACAGACGGACCATGAATGCTTCTGCAGCCTGAAAGCATATGAAAGAGCCAACTTATGTACTGTAATTGACGACAATATAAAAAACATAAATAAAAAAATAAAAAAATATGACAATGTGAATTGTGGATGCAAGAAATTCATCGTGAGAGTTAATCACAATGTAGATTTAGTTTGTTTTTCCATTTAAAGCAGTAATGCCTAGACGCATTACATTTCCACCTGGTATTAACATGTATTAACATGCTGTGTGAACACATGTTCGGATTTGTTATGACACTGCCTCTATCATCACACACACAAAAACAAGAAATTCATTGCATAACTGCAGTTAACATGCATAACTGTTTTGTTTTGCATGCAACTTAAATAACCAATGTGAAGTCTTGATTTTCCGCAAAAAGCAATAAACAAATTCATAAATGGTTCTAAGCTTGTTTTGTCTGTAAAAATTTTTAACATTCATCAGACTTTAAAAAATAACATCTAATTTAAGTGAACTTAAAAGTCTTCATATAAACTCATTATAATAAATGTCATATTTACTTGCAAGCAGCAAGTAGGAAATATACAAAAAAAAAAAAAATTTAATAAAGTTATCAAACACTAAATTCTAAATTAAATATAGATGAATCCTTAAAGCTATAAAAGTTACTGATTTCCTCTTTTTTCTTTTGTTCTTTGACATCACAGCAGCTGGATAATGTTATTTGGCTGCTATTACTTTAAGAGCTGCCGCTGCTGAACGTGACGCGGATCTGATACGCATGTTCAGTTTCCTTTGCGTTTTAAAATGAAATGATACAGGCTACAGCGCGCACCACCATTTTTGTGCATGCAACTGAACAGCACGCGCTCCAAGCACAGTATATCTGCTGACAGGACAGGAATATTAATTTTTAACTGACATATGACCTGACAACATCTCATTTGACCGCAGTTCACTGTTGTTCTACTGAAGCTCCTCGTCACCTGTACCGTTTCCATGCTTGTTTGTCTAACGCCTGGTGCTGAGGCAAAGTGGAGTGCGCCTCTGAAAAGTTCAGAGGTGGACAAAGTACACAACTCTATTGCTTGAGTATAAGTACAGATACTGCTGGTTAAATATTATTCCATTACAAGTGAAAGTTGTAAAGACAGATTTTATTTAAGTAAAAGTACAGAAGTACTTGCTTTTAAAAGTACTTAAGTACCAAAAGTAAATGTCCTTTTTTATGTCAATGCACTGTTTTATTATGGTTTTAACAATTGCAATACCTTATGCATCTGAAGCAACTTACAATACATTACACATACTGAATATATACTGAGTATCTTTGGACTGAAGAGCTTTTAGAATGTTAAAAACCTACAAAAATGAAACAAGTCAGTTGAAAAAAAAAAAAAAAAAAAAGACTCCCACAAAAGCAGCATGGTAGTGATCTCACACAGCTGAGATGTGTTCACACATCTAGGTGTAGCCATTCATCCACATTTGATCCGAGTGGACAGGGAAATACCTGTAAATACAGACTGATAAGGAGAAAAAAAAAAAAAAAATCAAACCTGCTTTAAAACTCAGCAACACAACTGTAGCTGTATAATTTTACAACAGCAACACTGCTTTAACAAAAAAGCAAGATTTTTTTTTTAGTTAAAAATAAACATTTAAAAAAATGCTCTCTAATCGCTCTCGCAGTACTTCATTGTCATACACAGTGCAGTCTGTGCAGTGCTGCTTCAAGTCAAACACCTACTGTGTTTTGTTAGGAGACACACCACAGTTCTTCTGTGGTTTTATAGGAAATATTTTTATTTACACAATTTTGCAAAATCAGATAATATTGTTTCTCATAAATACCACAATATTGTTATATACTAATATACTTTTTATTGAATTGTTGCAAATAAATATCACATTTGCAACTGGTCAGTTTTCAAAACATGCTGGGAAATCACTTCACGTAACACTACAAGAGAGATTACTCATAGGCTGTCAAAAAAATTTGACTTTCAAAGCTGCTACAAAGTAACAACTTTCTACTTCGAGGACGTTTATAGAAATGTAGTGGAGTGAAAAGTATATTTGTCTTTCAAATGTAGTGAAGTTAAAGTCATGTTTCCAGAAAAAATAATAAGTAAAGTACAGATACTCAAAAAGTGTACCCAAATACAGTAATAAAGTAAATGTACTTCGTTACTGTCCACCTCTGGAAAAAATCACCAATTTATGTGGTTGTAAAGATCTAAATAAACACAATTCTTGTCAAGAAAAAGAGACAGAAGCTGCAGCTGTGAGTGGGGTGGCCAACCCTAGCTTCGCCCCTGTGTTAATTTTGACAGCACTATAATAAATATGTAATTAGGGCCGGATATTTGCACATGTAGGGGGCCAAATTACAATAAAAAGATAATACGATAAAAAGAAACAGGCCATAAAAACATTGCGAAAAACCCTGACTAACATACTGGTTATCAAAGCAATCGCTTAGTGATTATTTACTGATTACTTGGTCGTGCGCTGCTACAATAAAACATTAAATTTGGAAAGCAGCAAGGCCATTATCATCAATTAT
Source organism: Spinibarbus caldwelli (assembly GCA_039654775.1). Lineage (NCBI taxonomy): Eukaryota > Metazoa > Chordata > Actinopteri > Cypriniformes > Cyprinidae > Spinibarbus > Spinibarbus caldwelli. Next base: position 32,323,241 of record CM077244.1, read on the forward strand.
CAAAAGAGACATTAAAGGTAGTAACTATTCATATTAAATTAAAGCAACACTGTCGGTATGTGCTTTATAATAGCACCTCAAAAGAGTAAAACGGTTAAGCCGACTAAATTTGGTAAGCTGTTTATATTTTTAATGCTGGGGCTGGTTTGGAGTTAATACTATATAGTAATAGCAAAGAGGTGGGGGGGCAAAAACTCTTTTCAGAATAAAAGGTAAATCTGGCCCTGACTATAATGAAAATGAACATAACTGTTTAATAAATAGGGGAAATATCTCTGTTCCTGGGACCGGTGTTCATGCTGAGTTTTCTCAAAATGACAGCAGAAAGAAGCGGTCTTAGTCAGACCATGTCCATCAGCTGCTTTTCTTGCGGAAAAAAAATGATAATCATCAAAAAAACATTAGTAGGATACAGTAAAGAGTTGTTAATTTTATGGACAATCAGTATGTTTTATAAACAGAATGTCCAGAGGCTTTATGGACCATTTTGAAAAAGGTTTGACTTCTTGAATAGTGTAAATGTTAAAGTGCAACAGTGAAATTCATTAAAAACTTGAAACATTTTTTTTCTTTTAAACATGTACGTGCAGTTTGTGCTTAGCTTGAGTGCACTGTACACTGTTTCTGTCTGAATGTTTTAGTTTTGACTTCTTTAAAACCCACCTTTCAAAAATCCCAGTCTGCTCTGATTGGTCATCCGCCCCCAGTCTGTTGTGATTGGTGTGCTGCTTGGAGTGTGTTTCAGAAAAAAACTGTATGTCCATGTAACACAATACCCAGCGCTACCCAGAATGATCACATATTAGGTGAGTGGCAATAAGTACAGATCTGGGCCCGTATTCACAAAACATTTTATCTTAACTTCTCTCTATTCCTTAGTAAAAGTTAGTCTCAGCAGCTTTGTGAATAGGTTTTAAGAGAAAACTCTTAGCTAAATACTTTTATTGCTATTTAGGAGAACTCTTTGTGGTAAGATAAAATGTTTTGTGAATATGGGCCCTGGTTTCTATAAGGGTGCTAAGAGCCCTCAAATGAATGCAAGAGCACTGTCAGGTGAAACATTATAATGGCATATTGGTAATGTATTTGGTACCCGCTTATAGACTGTTGCTTTCAAATGCTGCCATGTGTATTTGTGTTTGCGCTCTGAGAGTGAAAAAGGGTTCTATTTGCAATGCATTTCTGCAGCATCAATCAATGTAGCCAATCCAGCACATAAACACAATGGCCAATTAGAGGTGTTTAAGTTAGTCAGAATCCAGTAAACACTGCTCAGAACGAACGAGTATGCATTCAGCGTGAGAGCCTGCATGCTCGCGAATCCTATTGTTACTGCTCGGAGTGTGTTTCAGAAAAAAACTATGTCCATGTAACATAATACCCAGCCCTACCCAGAACGATCACATATTAGGTGAGTGGCAATAAGTACAGATCTGGGCCCGTATTCATAAAACATTTTATCTTACCACTAAGAATTATTCTAAATAGCAGTAAAAGGTTTAAGCTAAGAGTTTTCTCTTAAAACCTATTCACAAAGCTCCTGAGACAAACTTTTACTAAGGAATAGAGAGAAGTCTTAAGCTCAGAGTAAGGGGGCGGGGCTGACCTCGTTGCTATGGATGATGTCAGCATGCTTACTAACTGTGATTGGCTGATAGTCTGTGTCAGAGATTTGTTCATAGAAATATTGTGGAGCGTGTTATATTTTAAATAAAGGTTTAAAAATAAAAATTTTAATTGCCACATTCAAAAACAGATTTGAAAATGCAGGCTAAGTGTTACTAATTAAGTGTATGTTCAGTTAAGTGTCAGCCTCTTACATGTGTGCTTCTCAAAAACAATTAGTGGATATGCATATAAACAGCCTTTTAACTAACAGAGTAGAATAATCATGACTGATAGTAAGACATGCAAACATAAAAGTAGATGCAACAGCTGTTACTTCTTGCCCAACTGGTTAATGAAAACAAGGATATAATCAAAGGAAAATTTGGAATTGGGATAACCTCCAAAACCAAAGTTGATACCCTTTTAAAAGGCTGTAAATCGACGAGTTATGAGCTACTTTTAGCCTTAAGATATTTTGTGAATATGGGCCCTGGTTTCTATAGGGGTGCTAAGAGCCCTCAAATGAATGCAAGAGCACTGTCAGGTGAAACTATTATAATGGCATATTGGTAATGTATTTGGTACCCGCTTATAGACTGTTGCTTTCAAATGCTACCATGTGTATTTGTGATTGCGCTATGAGAGTGAAAGAGGTTTCTATCTGCAATGTAGTTCTGCAGCATTAAACAATGTAGCCAATCCAGCGCATAAACACAATGGCCAATTAGAGGTGTTTAAGTTAGTCGGAATCCACTAAACACTGCTCAGAACGCGCGATTAGGTAATCAGTGAGAGATCCTGCATGCTCGCAAATCCTCTCGTTACAACCAGCAAAGTGCAAACACAATGTCAATAAGATGTACATTATGCATTGTAGTAGTAGCTGCTTTGATTTTTTTAGCAGGAGCGTTGAAATCCATGAGCTCGTGTTAACTGTGACTGACAGTTTTGTTATTCTCTCACTTTCTAAATACTAAAAAGTCACAATTTGGATAAAAGTTTTGGGAGTAACTTTTATTAATCAACCTTCTTAAAAATATTGATACCATAGCAATGGATAGGATGAAAAGCATAAAAAAGTGCAGTGGTCTTGCTAATTAATCAATTTGTCTGCATTTACACTGCAGTTGGAAAGTTACATGTTAACATTACTTATTATTAGCACAAAAATAAAATAAAAGAGTTAAAGGGGATTTTTGCTGTGGTACTGCAATTGGTACAGAACTAATTATGTAAAACTATATTACCAATGCACCAGATTTCTTATCCTGCGGGTCCCTCTAGTGGACAACTTTACTATTACAGCCTTCACCTTTATTTGAAATGAAATTACAATAATGAGAATTATTACAGTGACTTTTACCTTTGTCTTAATCGCCTAAAAATATGCTTCTTTTTCTTAAAAAAAAAAGTTTTATTTTTTTCATTTTTTGATTTGAGAACTGCACATTTTTTGACATTCACCTTCATACATAATAAAAATACCAAAGACACACATTTTTATAGTTAATTTAAAAGTTCTCCACTGTGTGTGCTGCGCAGTGATTTAGATATATTAGCAGCTATTTCCACGGACCAATCAGCATCCAGGACCGGAACTCTTCATTTTATAATACAATGTAAATGCTAAATAAATCCTTTTTAATTGTCACCTACCTCCTGTAAAGCCATTAGAGCATATCCCTGCCACATCATGTGTTCTCGACTAAATGTCTGACACACCTCTCGAACCTGTCAGGAGGAAAAATAATGTGTACATCAATAAAACAGCTTGGCATTAAAAGGCTCTCAAAAGGCTTGTCTGAGGTGGTTACTGAAGGATGCACAGAAGCAGTAGTACCAGTCGTGAAAACGGGGCCTTGCGCAGCAACAGATCCGTAGACTTCTGATATTTGCGTATCTCCATGAGAGCTCGAGTGCCAGGGCGAAACCTGTGTTTCTTGCGCGGGGACGCTTCTAGCACAGAAAGCACATAAACAGTAGTTATTTAGCTAATGCATTGGCATACAGTAGTTCACTTTGTACATGTTCAGTTCACCTGAAGAGTATTCCAGAAACAGCAGGGTTAATATAACGTCCCACAAGACATTCTCAGCAGAGCTCTGAATCTGTGAGTTACTATGAATACAGATGCTAAAAAGATTTAGGGTAGAGTGGGGAAATCATCATTCCCCCCCATCATATAGTATTCACTATATATAAGCTTATTAGTATGCACTATTTAAGAAACCGCCCCCTTGGTACAAATGTAATTTTTGTTAAAAATCTAATAACACGAAAACTCTGTCACTTTTCTGAATGCATTTAATTTTGTTTCACATAAAAAAAATTACAGTTCGTAAGCGGGGTGTTTTCCCCCACTCTACCCTACATTCTTAGTGTGTGGTTGCGCAATTTTTTAAATAATTTTTAAAAATTAAAAATCGCTTGTGTAAATAATCACATGATCAGAATAGCAGTTTACATTATGCTAATGATGTCAATGCTAATTATGTCTTTAAGCACTACGTTACCCACCTGACCCATAAACCACATGAAAACATTTTGTAAGTGATATTCCCTGGAAGAAAGTGTGGTCATTACCTCACAAATACTTTACTACTAACAAAATGAGAGAAATAACATTTAAGTTGATTCATAGATTTTACCCGGATAAGAATATTAATACCAACTGTACTTTCTGTTTAGAAAACCCAGAAACATCTTTACATTTATTCTGCAATTGCTCTTACACAACATAATTTTGGTGTGACATTCTTGATTTTATCAAATGTTATGTGAATCCTAATTTTGAGTTTACTTATAGAAATGTATTTTTTTGTTTTCATGAATGTGAAAAAAAAGGTGATACTTATTTCATAAATCTTATTTTCCTGTTAGCTAAATATCACATTCATAAATGTGACCCTGGACCACAAAACTAGCCATAAGTAGCACAGGTATATTTGTAGCAATAGCCAACAATACATTGTATGGGTCAAAATTATTGATTTTTCTTTTATGCCAAAAATCATTAAGATATTAAGTACAGATCATGTTCCATGAAGATATTTTGTAAATTTCCTAAAGTAAATATATCAAAACTTAATTACTGATTAGTAATATGCATTGCTAAGAACTTCATTTGGACAACTTTAAAGGCGATTTTCTCAATATTTAGATTTTTCTGCACCCTCAGATTCCAGATTTTCAAATAGTTGTATCTCAGCCAAATATTGTCCTATATCCTAACAAACCATGCATCAATGGAAAGATTATTTATTCCTTATTTTGACCTTAAGACTGGTTTTGTGGTCCAGGATCACCAATGTAAATTTTCCAAATGCAAAACTTTTTTTTTTTTTTTGAGATTCAAACTTGAAATGAAAATGTATTTTGAATCAATTGAATTCTCTACAGACTTAAAAGCAATAAGAACAATGGCTTTGCTAAAGGACTTGGCACTTCCTCTGGACTGAAAGACTGAATGACCCTGGACTGTTGTTGCATTGTTATGATTTGACAATGATGACAATTGTTATTGTTTTTCAAGCATTCAATAAAAAAAGAAAGAAAGAGCACATTAAGTGCACATGCATGAGGCACACAGCTAAGAGAAGCGCGCCGATGTGAGCGGGTTTACCGGAGGGTCCGCTGGTGCGCCGGGCTCTGGATGATGTTGCCGGTGTTGGCCGCGGCTCTGGAGGAGATCTGCGCCTGGGGGTCGACGGCTTTCGCCTATGAGCTGATTTATTACGCCGCATGGCCACACAATATCAGATCATCAGCGCTAGACTGCAACACACCAAAAACAACTGTTAGTCGCGTGCAAACGGATGCGTATCACAGTAACATTACTCTCTTATACACTCACTAATTATCGGAAAACGTATTATCTAGCTCACATAACTTTACAAAACTATTAAAACTGAATGCAAAACGACTGCGCGACGTCAGACACTTTCTCTCTCTATTCTGGGCCCTATATTTCGCGAGGTCTACAAATTTCAGGCAATCAAAAGTCTAAAAACCAGCGCATTATTTACCAACACCGTAGTTTTGAGGTCTTCGATCACGCACGAATTCAAACAGTGCTGCACGCTGCCAACACAGTTCCCTGGCCAATGAGGGAGCGCATAACGCATGACGTCACGAAGAGACATTTGATTGGCCACCCCTATTTACTTATAAAAAAAATTACTTATTTTAAAGGGATGTTTGCTACAGCACAATTTTATTATGGTGTGTACTACCAAGTACTAGTAATAAAGTATATATTGGTTCCTTTTCAAAGAAATAAAATGAGAGCTAGAATCAAAGAGCAATGGAAAAAAGCTTATCCATATGATTCTCGTTACTTTCCTCAGCGCTTGGCCAGATGCACCAATCAGAGTTGCCCCTAATCGGTTTGCTGAAGACGTTTAGTGAGGATTTCTGGCCCTTTGAGGACATTTAAAATATCAGATTACAACACAATTTCAGTTTCTCTTACAATTTATATGTGTTAAAATATATCATGCTCTCTGCCAGATGTTTCTGTGAGTTTGCCTCTATGCAATCCCTCCTCCCTTCTCACTTTTCTTCTGATCGCTCCCTCCTCCCATACGTGTTTTTCCCCATTCTCTCTGTGTCTCACTCCCTCCTCTCACTCCCTCCTCTCGCTCTCTCTCTCTCTTATGTTTGACTGTATCTCTCTTATCCTCACATATATACATCTTAAATGGAGTTCAAATGTTCAACTGAGGAGGGGGCCTCCTAGCTCAGCGGTGACTTGGCATATCGACACTTGGCATAAAGATGTAGTTCTCTCCGTCCAAGCGTATCCCTAATATGTCCAGAACTTTCTTTGCCAGACTTCCATTTTATATAACGTATATTTCTTGGCCTGAGTACCACAGATGTGGTGTATAATTCTCATTGGATGTACCACTGCACCACCCCTAGCAATGAAACTATATAATGTATGGATGTAACAATAAACTTGGAAGAAGTTTGTGAAAAGACAATTGGCATCTTGTTCATAATTCTTTCCATGGGCCCATGTCTTCATGAATGCAAGGACTGAGAATAGTCGGACGGCATCGAAAGATAAAGAGCTAAAACATTCTTAACAAATGGGGGCTCGTCTTTCCGGGAATTTCTACAGACAGGTGAGAAATAATCTTTAATGAATTATTCTTACTGTCTGTTAAGAAATTGAGCACATTTTCGTGCCGTGAATTTACACTCTACCATATTTGGCAGAGTGGGTTATCCTCGTATTTTAAGATATACGGGACGTAGGCTATAGTATGGGATATCGGATCGCGACCGATTGGTTATCCTCACAATTTAAATGTGGGAAGGAGAATAGATGTTTTGCAAAATACCTTTTTCATTACCCATTCTTAAAAAAGGAATGGGTGCTTCGTGAAAAGCTATCTTTGTTACCTATTCTCACATTGAGATTCTCAGTCCTTTCAAGATTGAATGATTTTCTAAATGCGATAAGAAAATTGGTATAGTGAAGTCCTTGCAAGGCACTAAAACAAATAAACTGCTAAATAACAATTTTTCTAATTGTCTATGTCACTTGATCTGGACAGGACGGATGAAACAGCAGATTAGTATGTTTCAGAAAATTGTTTAGTACAAATTCAACTGGCTATTTGCCATTCAGTTCACTAGGATTAAGTGAAGTTTTAAATGAATCTACTCTTGCTTTGTTCCGTCTCTGCTGTGTTAGATCAAGTGCGCTGCTATTTTTGAAAGCATTGTCAGTCACCAGCAAATCTAAAATTAGGAGACAATACGGTTGAGTATGTGGATGACAATGTATAGAGCAGAGATTTACAACTGTATTTAGATAACTTGGCTGAAAAGATTTTTTTCATGAGATTTGAGTTATTTATTGGCTCCGAAAAGTTAAAGGTTATACTTTATATGAAATGTGGGAGCCAGAAGAGAATTATGTTGATAACTTAAGAAACAGTATAATGCTAAATACAGGTCTTCAAAGATTTAGTTTGTACTACATCTTGTTATCTTTAGATGTATGAAGTTTGTGTCCGTTATCCCTGGGGGACAGCTTGAAATGTGATATAGTGCAGAGATTAAGACTTTAGCTTGTGTTAACTGAAATAACTTGTGCATTGTGATCAATGAGAACAAGATTGAGTGACTACTTTAAACGGCCGTTTTCAGCTAATAATAATCAAAAAGAGAACAGAAGAAAATTATTTTTTTTCTTGACTTTGCCACATTTGCTGGACTATTTACAAGATTTCAGTCTGAAGTTATAATACAATGCATCATGCTGATGTATTTATAAGGGCTTATAGAAATATGATATGCTCAGATCAGACAGAATAGGTTACTGCTCTTTTCTGCATTCTGCAAAGAAGGAATTATTTGCTTTTTTCTCGCAAAGAAGAACTTGCTTTATTAAAATGACACAAGGAACTGCTATATTGTTAACTGGATGAGATTCCTTAAATTTTGGACAGTTGCATAAGATGACTGACCATAGCACAGATTGCTTATACGCAGTTGTGGTCAAAATTTACAATGCGGTTCTCTTGAGTGTTCATTTTATAGAAGAAACCAGATGACTTCTGGGACAGCTGCCAATGGGCGACGCAACATGAAGAAAGAGACATTATGGCTGTGGAGAACAGGAAAAGCTGATGGGCGATCAGCTAAACCCCCCTATAAGAGGAATCCGACACTTCAGGGGCTAGAATGGAGAAAGACTGAGAAACAATGCAGACATGAAAAATCTGCCATGAGAGGCAGAGAGGAAGATAACTGCATTCCGAGTCAAAACTCCGCTGCCCCACCAGATCCTCATCACCGAGTGTCAGACCGGAAGACACTGCATGAAGAGAGAGACGCTAAAACAGCCAAAACATGTTCAACTGACTGATGATATCAGAAACTTTCATCTCTTCCCTCGTGGGCAGGTACTGCATATACAATGATCACTACAGAGACCGCCTCAACTTTTGATTTGTCATATTAATTTGCAACTTGATAATTCACTGGTTTTATAGCAGTTCTTTGTAATCTGTTCAACTAACAACACACTGCTTTCTTTTAATAGGCACCAGTCCAACACCATAGAAAGAAGTAATGTGTTTGCCTGATTTCTCGATCAGCTAAAATTTGGACTGGATTTAGCGTAGAGAGGAGATACTGTGAAATATAGAGAGTTTAGACTCTGATTTAAAGACAGAGCTTCTTGTCAAGCTGATAAACATTCCAGGATTCCTTAAAAAATAAATAAATAAGGGAATAGAGGGGCACAAAGTGTCCAAGATCAAAATATGAATGGTAAAACAATGGAACTGGTCACTCCATCTTGGTTAATAGATATTTCCTAGGGCTGAATATCAGTAATAATACTAAAAATTCTAAATTCATGAAATCACAAATGCTGTCCTACCCAGAGATTGCGGTAACATGATGTTAATGTTATTGGCCATGGATCCAAGTTCATGTGGAGATCTCCAATCTTTTAGAGCAGCTCATGAGCAATAGGAAGAGATAATAAAGACGAAAAGTGCACAGTTGAATAATGAATTATATTTCAGAAATTAAAATTGGTTCTTTTAATTATGGCATGCCTAGGCCTAAAAGTTTATTTGGAAAAAAATATTGAAAACTTTGGAGTTCATGACCGCAAGATGAAATTCAACCCCATTGTGATGGACATCGTCCAGCTGTTTTAGTCCAACGTTTAGACACTGTCGCAAGGGGAAAGCCACAGTGCCTACGTTGAGTAGTGTCTGTCATTATCGAAATTGTTTTATTCTAGTAGACTTGGTGGTATTCCACCTTAACAACATACATTCCCCATTCAGTTTACTGTCTTCGGAGGCAGTGACAAAAAGAGATGATGCTCTGGCCAGAGGTGGGGTGTGTGAGAGTGTGTGAAAGTGTGTGAGTGATGGTGCACCAAGGCAGACAAACTGCCATGAACAGCTGTTTTCAAATTTTCAAAGAGGGCATACAATGTAGATTATGCCCGAGAAATAATGGCTATGGATTAATTTGGCTAATTATCCTGACCTGGGATATTTTTGTGGCAGAAAGAAAAAGTGCCACACCTGCGCAGGGTAAAGCATGGGAAGGCAGAGCAAGAAGGCTTGCCCTGTCCACCCCATATTTAACTTTTTCCCTTTCAGGATGTCATGATGGACTTCATCAAATTGATTCTGTGTCAAATGTATGAAATACATTGTGTTTGTTAACATGTTACATGTGGGCTGAGTGTTTCACAGAAAAACTGATATTAGTGAAAAGCCTGAATAAAAAATGTAATGTTTAAGAAACTATTTGATGAATAGTTAGACACCTTTAAACAACAAAGACATAATTGAGATGAATTTAAATTTAGTGTATACCACTTAGACGTGGTATACAGGGGGAATATGAAAGAAATCAGATAAGATTATAAATGATATTGACTGAAATTGGAATGATATGGGTTCCAGCCCTGTCAATCTACTGGTGTTATAGGAAAAATGGACAGCCCTCAGGCCACAATCATTTTTTCCTCACAGGTCACTACAACAAGGATCGACTGGGTGAGAAGTAAACATGTGTTGTCCCTAACAAAAGCATTTTAAGATCTCCTTTCACAGGTAGAAGTAGTTCTTCTGATATCAAGGATGGTTTACTCTGCTAATCTGGACTGACAGAGTGAGATACATGGTTTCGGTGTTACCTTAACGTCGTTGAAAGGAGAAACACCCTGAGTTCACACCAGGCGTGCCTCTAACCCTGGCAGGGGCAGAAGAGTCCCCTAGGGGGACCAACGAGGAGAATGAGCAAACTCAACTGGTGGCTTAAAAGCCCGCCGTTTGCTCCAACTGATAAGGAGCCAGCCGGAATCAAGGATAGATTGAGGAGCAACTCAGTGTTCAGTAGAACAAGGAGAATGCAAGAGAGACTGATTAAATAATCCTGATCCTGACCTCATTCTGATACAGCATGGAATGAAGATTGCGAAGTGGTTTAGATTGATTGTCTGTTTGTTTGACAGTACTGATAATGTTGTTGTTTTAGCCGACTCGAGTTACTGCATAGGTCTATAGTATTGAAATAGACTTTAAAAGTTAATTTGTTAGACTAACTTGACACTTACACTGGATACATTACTATCACAGGCTAAAATTAAAATGGTAGCATACATTATATGTGTGGAAAAATCTGACCACATCTAGAAGGCCTCCTGACACTAAAAGCCTGAGAGCTGTAGTAAGTCCAGGAGACATAGGGGTTAGTTCTTATATTGGCCCAAATCTGATTGTCCTGGTTAAGGTCTCATACCTTACGAATATCTAGTTGGTAATAAATAGGTATTCATAACCTTTTAGAAACCAAAGATGTGAACAATGTAATGTAAAGCATTGAAATTTTGCAATCTAAAATATAATGTTTAGATAGGGAATTAGGTGAAGGAAATTAGAACTTGCAAGACTATTACTAAAAGTATTAGGCCATGGCTGCAAAACTGGTAATATGCCTGGCTGTACTGAAAGCCTGCTCACCTCTACATAGTTCTTTGAAGAGATGGGTGAGGAAAACTGGCTAGATAATGAAGATATACCATACATCTGCTATGAACGTGTTAGTGACCAGCCAACCATATTGTTAAATCTGAGGCCAAGGAAAAGCTACAAGGCTTATGTTATCGTAGGAATATTGTGTTGCATACATCCCATACATCCCTGATACGGATGCTGATTAATGAAGGTTTACTGAATATGTCTAGGAATGCTTAGGAATTGTAGGCAAGGGAAGTAGCGAATACTTCAGAATGATTTTTGTCTTGATTTACAAGTTGGTAAAAGATGCTCGTAAGTGTCTTGATGACTAGAACTGTTATATGTGCTGATTTTAAGTGGGATGAAAAAAATGTTGATTGAATGTTAAGAGAAGGGGAATTGGGCAGAGAGCCTTTATGGTGTTTATTATATAAACAAATGGGGGAACTGTTAAAATATATCATGCTCTCTGCCAGATGTTTCTGTGAGTTTGCCTCTATGCAATCCCTCCTCCCTTCTCACTTTTCTTCTGATCGCTCCCTCCTCCCATATGTGTTTTTCCCCATTCTCTCTGTGTCTCACTCCCTCCTCTCACTCCCTCCTCTCGCTCTCTCTCTCTCTTATGTTTGACTGTATCTCTCTTATCCTCACATATATACATCTTAAATGGAGTTCAAATGTTCAACTGAGGAGGGGGCCTCCTAGCTCAGCGGTGACTTGGCATATCGACACTTGGCATAAAGATGTAGTTCTCTCCGTCCAAGTGTATCCCTAATATGTCCAGAACTTTCTTTGCCAGACTTCCATTTTATATAACGTATATTTCTTGGCCTGAGTACCACAGATGTGGTGTATAATTCTCATTGGATGTACCACTGCACCACCCCTAGCAATGAAACTATATAATGTATGGATGTAACAATAAACTTGGAAGAAGTTTGTGAAAAGACAATTGGCATCTTGTTCATAATTCTTTCCATGGGCCCATGTCTTCATGAATGCAAGGACTGAGAATAGTCGGACGGCATCGAAAGATAAAGAGCTAAAACATTCTTAACAATATGTTACTGTTATATGTTAAATAACATAAGAGAAGCATGTATATGAGGGTATGTTATTTAACCCCAGAGGTTTACATTCTGTCATGACAAAGTTTTAGATTGAAGGTTGAAGGGTCTAAATTGGTTATATTTTACACAGAATTGTCTATTACGTGAAAGTGAAAAAGTAATTGAAAATCTTGAATTCATTAAAAAAACATTATTACTAATAAACATAATAATGTAACGTTATTACAACAAAACAGCCATTTATTTCCAGTTTCATCATTTCATCAGCATCAAAATACTGATTACAGATTTAAAGCTAAAAGGTATATTATTGGTACTTGATTACTTTAAAAATCAATCACATAGCTGGTCAAAATTGTGAACAGTGGGAAAACACAGCCTCGTTTTTAGGTGATTGATTGAATCATTTATACATTAATTGTCCTTTTCCCTCACAATTGCATGCATTTAAAATATATTTTAATGATCAGATGAGCAAAATGCTCAAAATGAAGTCCAGGTGGAGTGAGGATGAAGATCAGACAAAGGTCTGATCTTCATCCTCACTCCACCTGGACTTCATTTTGTTCTTCATCTGACCAGTACATATCCAACAAGTGTTATTATATTCCAAAGCCAAGGCAATGCTTTGCTTTGCTTGCAATTACTGCTTTACAACATTGCATGTGACATTAAAAACCCTAAAATGAAGACAATCTCTTATCTTCTACTTATAAAGACAAAAATCCCTTGAACTAACACAATCATTCGATTAAACAACAAGAAAATGTGAAGGTACTGTAACTAATTAACAAAAATAGTAACATTTATAAATTATTATATGACTAAATTGAGTAATTAATTGACTGAATATTATTAAATTAATAATAATTTTAAAAAATGGATCAGAATTACTCTCTTAAATCATCACACACAGGTTGTTGACAATCCTTAAATACTTCTTTATAAAGTTTGCAAAATTATAATGAGTCTTGACAGATTTTAAGCTTCCCACTGGTAACAACTGTGACCAAAAATATATCTCATGCTTTCACTAACTTAAAAACAATAGACATAATAATATATTCACTTACAGTAGCTGGAGAAAATGATATTAAATGGGTTAAGTGTTTCAGTTTGGGTTTGGGATATTTCCCATCATGTTGGAATATGTGGCTATAATTTTTTTCTTTTTAATAAATCTATAAATCCTTTTATTAGTTAATATTCACCAATGTGAACTAGTAGTAGCCTATCATTTCGCCTTTGCATCCAACAAATGAATATTTAGCTCAGTTAAAGAAATGTCACATTGCAAAAATGACACTCTTTCCTTTTGTAAATCTCAAATTTTATTAAATGAACTGTAAAACTACACAAATATCTTTTATCTGGTTAATGACAGTTGTAAGGAAATGTCTCATTTAGCATCCATCAGGTCTCTTCAATATTTTACAATGTTTGCAAAACAGTTTTGAGCAGCTCAAATGCAAATGACTGAATACAGGGGAAAGGTACAAAACATTTTCAAACCACAAAGGAAAAATACTCTTTTCTTTCCTTAATTTCAATGTTTAAACTACACACATACAGTATGCCTCATATTTCCAAAGAGTGAAGCAAAGAATGTACTTCATGTCTCATTCTGTGTCCATCACTTGGACAGATTCATCCACAACATCCAGTGTTAAAGGAGTCACTGTTTTTGTGAGCACAGCAGTAGTGCCAGGCTTGTATCTGTACGTACCCTCCCTGGTTTATTGGAAGAAAGAGATCATATTTAGTTGAGTCTTAAGATATTTTATTAAAACATATCTATAGCTGTAAACTCAGAAGGTTATTAAAAGACCATGGCAGTTTTGTATTGAACAACAATTTCTTTTCAGCTGGATGAGAGTTGATCAGGGGTATAATCCAGAAAGTATGAATTTTCTAAGGTTATTTGTGTTATCTGGCATCTGAGAATGAAAGTCCCTCCTCCTCTGGTATGTAATTAAACCTATGAAAGGTTGAGTGCATAGCAAGTGTCCAGCGTTCATTTAATTTTCTCATTTAAGTAAGTAAAACAAAATCAATCAAGTCACAATTCTGAAGTGCACTTTTTCTCTTTGGAATTTACAGAGAACACACTATTTACTCTATTTATACAAAAATGGCATAGAATAGTGCTAAGTACACAAATAGAGTGCTACAGGGATGATGTGTTTTTGTAGGCCAAAACCTGGAAACAAATTAGCATCTTAGCACTTCTGGTTCCATTATACCAAAGTCAGTGAGTTTTCTAAATGTGTTTTTGGTTAAATGCCTAAAAAATTTGGTCTGTGGTTAACATAAGCTTTATGTATTTTCAAATTTTATTCTGTAACACAAAATACATTAATAATACCCTTTTGTGGTTTTTAAAAAAGCTTTTACTTTTCTTGAAAAAGGCAGTTGTTAACAAGTGGTTAAATGGGACTATAGAGGTTTTCATATTACGCTGAACAGGAAAACTTATCTACTTTAGTCTGCTTTCACAGCCTCACTGTGTTTATTATCACACTCTTGCACTGCAAAAAATGCTTTTCTTACTTAGATTTTTTGTCTTGTTTTCAGCCAGAATATCTAAAAATTCTTAAATCAAGAAGGATTTTCTAGACAAGTAAAAATTATTGTCTTGTTTTCAGAAAAAACAAGTCAAAATTAAGTGAGTTTTTTGCTTAGAACAAGCAAAATAATCTGTCAATGGGGAAAGCAAAATAATCTTATTTTAAACAGAAAACAAAATTATTTTGCTTACCCCATTGGAAGATTATTTCAAGCAAAAACTCACTAATTTTTACTTGTCTAAAAATCTTTCTTGATTTAAGAATTTTTAGATATTCTGGCTGAAAACAAGACAGACAATTTAAGTAAGAAAAGGATTTTTTGCAGTATGCGAACAATTGAAGAGTTTATTTGCAAAAACAGATAACTCCGTTTTTTTTTTTAATTTTCAAATATCATGTTTTTTATTATGTTATCATGTTTTTATTGTGTTTTATTGTGTTAGTTAGCTGTATTTTTTTTTTTTGTTATTTTTAACCAAATCAAAATAGCCCAACTGCAGTTTAATTGAGATTAATTGGTATGCACAATGGAAAAAACATGATTTTTGAAAATTGTTAAAAACTGAGTTATCTGTTTTTGCAAATGAACTCTTCAATTCAGTCAAAATTTCAGAGAAAATGTTTTTTTTTAAAAATCTGAAAGCGTTGTTGGAGTTTAGTGATGGTGACGCTGAAGTCATACGACCAGACTAGTTCATTTATATTTAGCTTTTTTCTTCTGGTGACTGAATTTAGTCTTCAAAATGAAAAGTTGTGTTTATTTATGAAGATTATAATGAACAAAACATGTAAGTAAGAATCATAGTTTTTGTTGGTCGCAGAGCTTATTTTCTGCAGTAATCCAAAAGCCAACAGAAAAATACTATTGGGTTTTTGTAATTGGAACCAGGGTGATGCTAACTTCAGGGTTGGCCTACAAAAGTACATCATCACTGCAGATTTCTATTGGGACCCGCCTTGTGTGTAAACGCCAGTGACGGCCAATTCACACCAATCAGACGAAACCCAACAAACTTGTTTGTTGCTGTCGTTACGCCTGTCGGCATCTATTGGCATTGGTTGGGGTTTGTTTTCACCCGAGTGAATGTTCAGTGTTTGTCAGTGTCTGTTGGGGCAGTGTGAACACGACAGTTATTTTTCATAAAATTCTCAATCCAACGGCCAGCTGGTGTTTGTCAGTGTGGTGTGATTTGGCCTTCAGGAAGACCACGAGTTTGTGGTTTATGTGACGGCAATTTGACCCTGCTTTCTCAGGAAAATGTGTATATGGAAAAAAAATCTGATGGTAGTCTATATATCTCACCTCATTCCTTTCTGAACAGGCTGGTCATATCCTCTCAGATAGTCCACAGCTTTGTCTGTGATCACACACAGGTCTACATTGCTGCCGGAGCCCAGATCACAGAAGATGCCTGCGGTGATGGCATCTCTCACCAGCTGCTTTGCTTCCTCTAGCTTTTCATTCCCATGTGTTTATGTAGAAGTGGGTTGGAAAGAACAAATATACAATATGAGTTTTAGAAGTGGGATTAAAAAAAAGCACATTCAGGACAAAAATTTGTTCAAAGAATAATTATTTATTTTGTTTTGTTTTGTTTTGTTTTGTTTTAATTGATTGATTGATTGAATATTTATTTATTTATTTTTGCAGAATATAATAGAAAAGAGAAATAATATACATATGTGTGTATGTATGTATTCATATTTTTTCCCCCATATATAACGTTTTAGGGGGAAAAAATATTTTAAAATATGTTTATCATAAATATACTGTAAATCAGTAGTTTTATATTATACTGTTCTGTTATTCACAATTATTCAGTGGACTGTAGTTAATTTCAAATTTAAAAAAAAAAAAAAAAAACATTCTTCTACCTATGTCGTTTTATTAGATTTTTATATTCTTCAGATTCAAGTTTCAAGTTCAAGATTTCAGACATAGTTGAATATATATATTTGAATAGGAAAATACCTGAACCAAGGTCACTAAAAATAGATCTATGACACAATCTATGACACACTGATTCAATCAATCACAGTATTTGCTATTACAGAACATTCTGTCGTATTCGCATTTTTATCATTCGCTTATAGACGCACAGTGTCAGGTTACTGAATACAACTGGCTCTCGTGTGCCTGGTCACGCTGTGGCAAGATTAAATATATAGTGCAAAGGAGTTTTTAAAGCCACAGTATGGCCGAGGGGAAGATTTCATTGAATAACAAATAGTCTGTTCCTTACACAAAGCTGACTTTACTGCACACAGGTCATATGCATTACTTTTAGGATATACTTTATGGTGATTTTTATGAGCTTAAATGGCTCCATGGTCTTTATATGCAATCACTGTACAGAAAACAGCAGTATGAACATTATTCAAAATCTCTTCTTTGTTCCATGCACAATTAAGACGTTTAGAAATCAATCTTAAAAAACATAGAATGTTTTTATATTTTTATATATTTTTTATGTGATATCAGTCCACATATCCCCTTGATTACAACTACAATAACAAGAAATATGCAATACCATGTGTGAAAATATAATAGTTGTCTGACCTCCATGTTTGGCTTGTAACGATCCTCAAATACAGAAATGGCAGAAGCTGCTCCAGACCCTGAAATATATGTTTTTGCTAAATAAGGGCAGGTGGTGAAAACAGTGCTTTTTTTTTTTTTTTTTTTTTAAAGATCAGCATTTTGTTAGATTGTGTTCATTCAAAGAATGGAGGAAAATTTTAAGGAAAAAGTAACTGTACCCATGGTAAGGAAAGGCAGCTTATCATAGGAACCATGAGGGTAGATGCTATAGAGCTGTGGGCCGTTAACATCCACACCTCCCACAATTAGAGAAGATCCAATGTGCCCCTGATACCTACAACAATGGGAAACAATCAGTCCAAGTCATAAGACTATTTCAAAGTAGTCCTTCAAGATAAACAAATATGTGACCCTGGACCACAAAACCAGTCATAAAGGTCAATTTTTGAAACTTTCCATTAATGTATGGTTTGTTATGATAGGACAATATTTGGCTGAGATACAATTATTTGAAAATCTGGAATTTGAGGGTGCAAAAAAATCTAAATATTAAGAAAATAGCATTTAAAGTTGTCCAAATGAAATTCTTAGCCATGCATATTACCAATCAGTAATTAAGTTTTGATATATTTATGGTACGAAATTTACAAAATATCTTCATGGAACATTATCTTTACCAACGCTATCTCACGACCAATTTGTATGTATTTTACGAGGTGGCTAATTTGTACGACCTCACTCGTACGATTTTGTACGATTTGTCTAAACCCCAGTGATGGGTAGGTTTAGGGGCGGGTTTAGGTGTAGGTGTAGGCCATTCATACAAATTCATACGAATTGTCCAACTCGTAAAATAGGAATTTGAATATGAATTTGTACGAGTGAGGTCGTATGAATTCTTACAAATTCACCACCTCATAAAATATGTACGAATTGCTGTGAGATCGGGCTGTCTTTACTTTATATCCTAATGATTTTTGGCATAAAAGAAAATCAATAATTTTGTCCCATACAATGTATTGTTGGCTATTGCTACATATATACTCGTGCTACCTGTTTTGTGCTCCAGGGTCACATATTATCAGTTAACTAGAAAGCAATAATTTAAAGACAGAATGATGTATCAATCATTCAGTCAAATGAATTGAACTATATGGCAAGCCCTCCTTCACCTAAACAGCATCTGTTTTAGCTGCCGGGTCACCATGGCGACAAGAGGAGGCCGTCCTGTGCTGAGTGAATGCAGTTCCACGTTTGATGACATCATTTGAGTCGTGACCTCTGCATCTGCTGCAACACCTGCACCGCAACAACTTCAGTGGAGAGAGGACAAAATAACAGGCAATGTAAAGAAAGGTTTAGATCAGGGGTGTCAAACTCAATTCCTGGAGGGCCGGAGCCCTGCAGAGTTTAGATGCAACCCTAATTAAACACACCTGATCCAACTAATCAAGTCCTTCAGGCTTAATTGAAAACTGCATAGTATGTGTGTTGGAGCAGGGTTGGAACTAAACTCTGCAGGGCTCCGGCCCTCCAGGAATTGAGTTTGAGACCAATGGTTTAAGCCCAAGACACACTGCATGATTTTCAGTTGTCCCAGACAAAAGACTGGCATTGTGAAACAATCGTGGCGAATCAGAAATCGCCGCGATAGTTTAACAATGCCACTCTTTCATCTGGGGCAGCTGAAAATCGTGCAGTGTGTTTGGGCTTTAGACAGAGACTTATGAGCAACCAAGGAACTGACTTACTAGATTTTGGGAGCTATGTAATGGATTTTCATGCAGTTTTTATCAGCAACGACCATATCATCTGTGGCTCTGGTGTCTGCGCCTAAAATCACTCCATTCTATAAAAGAAAACACATTTTTTATTTCTTTGAATTAAATATTATACACCATTTTATTAATTTATTATTGCAGTGTTTATTTACAATCAGTCGATAACATAAACATCATAGACTTAGCCTAATTTTTTTCCCCCTCACTTTATTTAGATTTTCTCCACCTCAGCAGGTTACACCATAAAATTACAAATATAGAATGACTGAAGAATGATTGATGAAATGTATATGTACTTAGACTTCGTTCAATATTTAATTGGTAATAAATGGTGCTTTGATAAAACAGACTTTGAACATCAGGCCTGCGATGGTGGTGCCAGTCTTCCTGGCGTTTGGCGCACTGTAACCTTTCTCTGATAAGTTTGCTTCAAGAACAGCATTTCTGTGAAAGCATATAAACATCACAAACATAACAGCATGCATATTAGTAAGATACTTAGCAATCATAGTAAATTATATTTTATGTCTTGATCACGTTGTTATTACCTAACGATGTCTCTCACCTGCGTGTGTTCTCAAAGGAGAATCCTCCGCTCGGTGTCTTTGTCGATATGTTTAACATCTTTTACCTGCACTGTATGATATCTAAAGTTATAGCTCTAACAATCAGTCTGGAGTAAAGCGCTTTCTAAATACTGCTTTTGAACGTTTACTCTCCTCGCTTTACACAAAGAGTTCGTGCGTCAGCGCTTTTAACGCCCAAAACTGCAGAAGATCCTTCTTTCACTTTCACTTCTGACACATGATCGCTTCTCGGTCATTCAGTCGAAAGAATCGGTTACTGGACGGTTAAGGGTTGTTTGTTAATTTATTATACGCTTTAAAAGTGCTTTTTGTGTGTTAAAAAAAAAAAAAAAAAAAAAAAAGGTGTCATTTGACTAAATTAACCTGTGGTTACACCAATAAAAGTTATATTAAATAGAGATAGATCCTTGCTCTAATTTATATATATATATATATATATATATATATATATATATATATATATATATATATATATATATATATGTTTATATACTATAGTATATAAACATATACTATATATTTTTATTTTAATACAATAATGTAATACAAATTCAGATCTTTAATTCATTTTGTTGGGCATATTCGAAAACTGAATATAAAAAAAATAAATCAATTTATTTACAATATAATATAACAGAATGCATAACAAATCAGCTTGTTTGAGATGAGCAAAATGCGCAGAATCAATCACCGGTGGTCGCCGCGAAATGCATGCCGGTTGTCCGAGTTACGTCCGCCTTGCTCTGATGTCATGCTGACCTGTGCCAAAAAAAAAAAAAAAAACTCTCGCGACACCGAGGCGGCTGTGTCGGATTGCGCAGTCGCGCGCAGTTAATCTCCACCTACCAAAGAGTTTGCACCTACTGAGCTGACCAAAAGCATGATGGGAAACGACTGGCTGACGACACAGTGTAACCCATTTGTGCCCATTTTTTTCTGAATGGTATCATACATATAGTCATGTTACTTAGTGTCCTATGTGAATATGTTCTGCATTTATTTTCCACAGGTTTTTCAGCTTTTCAGCATATGTGGGCTTGCATTCTCTTCATTTCCTTTTTTGCACTAACTCTACTTGGGGAGCAGAAAACATCTATCATATTAATGAAATGCATTTCTACGCTGCAAATAAGGCTTTATTTTATTTGACAAAAACATCTTTCATATTGGCAAGCTTTGATCTTAACATTGCATAAAGTGACATTCTCTTACAGGGAAAACAGCTTTTCAGCATCTGTGGAGCTGTGGTCTATTCTTTCAGTCAGGAGCACTGACACAGTGCAACTGTTCATAGAAACGCTAAAATAAGCTGTTTGGGCATAGTAGCACTAACATTACTTGAGGAGCAGAAATCATCTAACACATTAAAGAAACGCCTTTCTGCATTGCAAATAAAAGTTTAATTCATTTGAAACCAATATGTTTAATTTTGGCAAGCTATGATCTTAACATTGCATAAAGTGACATTCTCTTACAGGGAAAACAGCTTTTCAGCATCTGTCGAGCTGTGGACTCTTCTTTCACTCAGGAGCACTAAAATAATGCTATTATTCATAGAAACGCTAAAATAAGCTGTTTGGGCATAATAGCACTAATTTTACTTGAGGAGCAGATATCATCTAACACATTAAAGAAACGCCTTTCTGCATTGTAAATAAGACTGTAATTCATTTGAAACCAATATCTTTTATTTTAGCAAGCTTTGATCTTAACATTGCATGAACTGACATTCTCTTACAGGGAAAACAGCTTTTAAACATCTGTGGAGCTGTGGTCTCATCTTTCACTCAGGAGCACTGTCACAGTGCCACTGTTCATAGAAACGCTAACTTAAGCTGTTTGAGCATAGAGGAGCACTACCTTTACTTGAGGAGTAGAAATCAACTAACACATTACAGAAACGCCTTTTTACATTGCAAATAAGAGTTTATTTAATTTGAAACCAATATTTTTCATTTTGGTTAGCTTTGATCTTAACATTGCGTAAAGCGACATTCTCTTACAGTTAAAACAGCTTTTCAGCATCTGTGGAGCTGCGGTCTCTTCTTTCACTCAGGAGCACTGACACAGTGCCACTGTTCAGAGAACAGTGCTATTTGCACTTAGTGTAAATACAATATAATTGCTATTTACACGATGTAAATAGCATCTATCATTATTTGCACTTAGTTTAAATAGCATCAATCGCTATTTAGCCTACACTTAGTGCAATATAGCCGCTGCCATTATTTAGACCAGGAATAGATTATTTTGAGGAGCATGCGCGCACCGTCTGAGCGCATATGATGAATTTTGATTTGCGCAGATCGATCAGCGTCTGACTTGAAGCATTGTGTGTCATCAAAGTAGGCTACAGCAAGAGCGATTCGCAAGCAGACACTGATTACGACCATCACAATTTCTCCAGCGCGGCTGGCTGCAAGAGCTCTGATGACAGCTAATTCACGATTTACCAGACTCACCGTATTTCATGTCGTGCTTTAAAAGGGTTACAAACGCTTTTCATATTAATTAATATTAATGCTAGCGTATTGTGTCATGTTCATAAATAACCGATAAAAAAGTCAATTTACACACAAAAGATAGGCACATTGTTTTAATTTTGCCAACATTTCTTTCATTATTCCTGGATGAGACTCCCGGCCAGGCTGAAATTTTGTCCCAGACCGGCATTAAATTAATATTTGTAAATATTTGTGGCTTGAAACAGCTAAAAAATTAAAAGTGTACTGCAGCTCTGTGGATGTTTTGCCATTTGGGTAGGGTTATTAAAGTTAATTAAAACTATTAAAAACATTTCTGTTATAAAGATAAATTAAAGTAACATAAATATAAGTAATTATATGAACGGAGAAAAACGGAATTAAATCACATATATAAAATAAATAAATAGTCCTATTCGCGAAATATATTTGACTTAAATAATTCACTGAAACGAAAGAAAAACTGTGACAAGTTCTATATGCTGAATTTCTGTCCATTTTTCTAATGCAACAAGTTCACGGAAAGGAAATCAAGCCTATATGGCAGAAAGCGACATCTATTTGTTTTCTTTATTTTATAAAGCATAGTGTTTTGTTGTTATTGTGACTGTACACAAATAAAAGTATATCCTTTATAGTTTTATATGATGTCTCAGTCTTATCTTTGTTTGTGCTGTCATAAGGAACAAAACTCAAATGATCGCGCAGGCGCACACACAACATTAGTTATAACATAGCAGCCTGTTCATTATGAAAATAAAATAAGCCAACCAGACATATAAAAGGCTACACAACTCAATTTAAATAGTCCGCGTTCACTCACCAAACATTGCACATGTGAAGGATGATTTACATGCAAGTTCAAATCATAATACATAATAGTTTAGTATTCAAATAAGTCATGAATATGGAAAATTTTTGAGTGGATTTGGGCAGAATATGAGAGGTAAGCTATGTGAGCCTAAGGACCGTTCCAGTTTCAGCAGCAATTAATTCGTTTTGAGTTGATGTTGTAACCTACTTGTACTATTTTTCATTAGTTTTCTGAATACCGTTAAATTTAAAGGATTTGTTAGCCTATGGAATGAGAAGAACTAAAATAGCTTTTAGTAATGTTTATCTGGATTATTGCAAATTGCAATAATATTTTAGTTCAAAACTTTAGTAATGTTTATCTTTTAGTAATGTTTAGCTTTTAGTAATGTCCTTCAAGATGGCTGAGCTCGATCGGTTTCCGGGTCAGAGGATGGAGGACGGAGGAGCGAGGAAGCGAGGAGGGATATTCGGTGCGTTCCAAACGGGATATATCGCCCTCCGAAGGGCACTTCGGAGTGAAAACAATCATGGCCGCCATATTGAAGGGTCGTTCCAAACCGAAGTGCTCAAAACTAGCCACTTCAAAGGGCCCTTCTGAATGAAGGATTTCGAAGGGTACAACTGATTGACACTTCGGGCTCCCATGATCTCCCATGATGATTTGCACAGATTCTTTGCATGATGACGGCGCTTCCGTATGATGACGTAGAAGGGCACTTCAAGAAACAGTTGTTTGGTCCCCTACACCCTTCAACCCTTCGAAGCTATCACTCCGGAGGGTAAACCCCTTTGAAGGGATTAGGGCATAGAGATGAGCCCTTCCGAATGGAACGCAGGGATTGAGAAGCACCCACTTTGAACGGCTTTGTGAAACGATTCAGTTGTTCATTTTCTTTCGGAACGGCGAACTCTTCTTCCGAATTAAGCGCCATTCACGAGACCAGAAACGCCGTGTAATCCGCCCCGTTTGAAAGCGCGACATTTTACCGTGGCTTGTTGTTAGTCACGTTTAATGTCGTCTTTTTACTTCACGGGACAATTACAAAAGTTTCCACAAGCGAAAACCCATTCAACACTCCCATTATTGTGTTATTTTACTTTATATTATGATATTTAGTCCATATGGTAATATCTTACTTAAAATATGATGTATGTTCAAGAATGTAATCCATATACTGATCGATATGCTGAACTATTCCAATGCTGGAAGTCTTAATACAGATTGTAAATCTTAAAGGGCCATCCATTGGGCAGTACTGGTATTTTTCCATAGAAGTATACCAGTGAATTTAAATAACACAATGAACTTTGGTGATTTCCAGAATATGACAGGAACAATTAAACAAGTTTGATGTACGTCTCTTTGGATCACCTCCAGCCAATAGGAGGCCGAACCAAATATGGTTCGCTTAGACAGACGTAAAAGTGGATGCCCCGACAGACAGAGATTAGATGCGGCGGTCGTCATCTGGGCTTTATTGCTGTGTTCAATAAAGTCTTATTTTGGCATCTGGAACTCTGCTTCTTGAGCTTTATTGACAAATTTGAGAAGACCACTTTTTTGTTCCACAACACCATGTTAACTTCAAATGAGCGCATTACTGTGGTTTACAATTAGTTACATGGCTCGTAGATTTTGGTTAAGCATAATGGAGAAAGACCGCGTGATCTCTTCATTATCTTTTCACATCACGGAAACACACACACACACACACACACACACACACACACACACACACACAAAAAAAAAAAAAAAAAAAAAAAAAAAAATCATATAACATGCCAAAATTAGCTAAAATTCATTATTCAAATTCAAACAGCTTTTGACATTGTGTTTTATGAATTAAACAAGGTGAAAAACCACATTCCCTTCACTAATTTCCCTCAGACATATCATACAACGCTTATTCGATGTTTTTATATGTTGTACGTTTGTGTATAAATATATACATTTTAAATAAAACATTCACACCTTTTAAATATACGTTTTGATAAAATTCAGTCTAACTTTAAGTACAAATATTTATTCAGTGCCACTTGACTTATCTGACGCCTGAACTTGACATACACAGTCTTATACCCACTTTTCTTCGGACATATAACTCATAAAACACTTTCTAAATGTCCACTCAAAAAAATCGAATATGTTGCATGATTTTTGCATGAACTTGACAAGATGGCGGCGCTGTTTCTCCCGCGAAGTCACTCAGGCTCGTGCACATGCGGAATGATCTCAGTGTTGGCTGGATAGCATTCTGAATGTTGACTTGATTTGAAAATAACCATTCATTTAATGGTTTTAAAATATATTTGTGCAGACTTAATATAATATGTCTTCTCAACTAAGCCCAAGCAATAAAATTAGTTCAACTTAAATATTTTTGCCCTTCCAACATTTTGTTAATTGTATTTTTTACAGTGTAGTTGCACAAACTGGAGAGAGAGTGCTGTTCTGGGCACTATGTTTTTGAAGTAGTCTAAGTCTTTGGTTCTTTTAATTGTGATGATTTTGGTTCACATTTAACAAAAACCCACCAATTCACTATCTCAACAAATTAGAATACTTCATAAGACCAATAAAAAAAAAAAAAAAAAAAAAAAAAAAAAAAAAACATTTTTAGTGAATTGTTGGCCTTCTGGAAAGTATGTTCATTTACTGTATACAGTATGTACTCAATACTTGGTAGGGGCTCATTTTACTTTAATTACTGCCTCAATTCGGCGTGGCATGGAGATGATCAGTTTGTGGCACTGCTGAGGTGGTATGGAAGCCCAGGTTTCTTTGACAGTGGCCTTCAGCTCATCTACATTTTTTGGTCTCTTGTTTCTCATTTTCCTCTTGACAATACCCCATAGATTCTCTATGGGGTTTAGGTCTGGTGAGTTTGCTGGCCAGTCAAGCACACCAACACCATGGTCATTTAACCAACTTTTGGTGCTTTTGGCAGTGTGGGCAGGTGCCAAATCCTGCTGGAAAATGAAATCTGCATCTTTAAAAAGCTGGTCAGCAGAAGGAAGCATGAAGTGCTCCAAAATTTCTTGGTAAACGGGTGCAGTGACTTTGGTTTTCAAAAAACACAATGGACCAAAACCAGCAGATGACATTGCACCCCAAATCATCACAGATTATGGAAACTTAACACTGGACTTCAAGCAACTTGGGCTATGAGCTTCTCCACCCTTCCTCCAGACTCTAGGACCTTGGTTTCCAAATGAAATACAAAACTTGCTCACATCTGAAAAGAGGACTTTGGACCACTGGGCAACAGTTCAGTTCTTCTTCTCCTTAGCCCAGGTAAGACGCTTCTGACATTGTCTGTGGTTCAGGAGTGGCTTAACAAGAGGAATACGACAACTGTAGCCAAACTCCTTGACACGTCTGTGTGTGGTGGATCTTGATGCCTTGACCCCAGCCTCAGTCCATTCCTTGTGAAGTTCACCCAAATTCTTGAATCGATTTTGCTTGACAGTCCTCATAAGGCTGCGGTTCTCTCGGTTGGTTGTGCATCTTTTTCTTCCACACTTTTTCCTTCCACTCAACTTTCTGTTAACATGCTTGGATACAGCACTCTGTGAACAGCTAGCTTCTTTGGCAATGAATGTTTGTGGCTTACCCTCCTTGTGAAGGGTGTCAATTATTGTCTTCTGGACAATTGTCAGATCAGCAGTCTTCCCCATGATTCTGTAGCTTAGTGGACAAAACTGAGAGACCATTTTGAAGGTTCAGGAAACCTTAGCGGGTGTTTTGAGTTGATTAGCTGATTGGCATGTCACCATATTCTAATTTGTTGAGATAGTGAATTGGTGGGTTTTTGTTAAATGTGAGCCAAAATCATCACAATTAAAAGAACTAAAGACTTAAACTACTTCAGTCTGTGTGCATTGAATTTATTTAATACACAAGTTTTACAATTTGAGTTGAATTACTGAAATAAATTAACTTTTCCACGACATTCTAATTTATTGAGATACACCTGTATATATTCCTATAGTTCAACTGGCAGAGCTAAGAATGGCAAGTTCGTAGGGTCCATTTCTAGGAAACATAAAAGTGATTAATTGTATACCTTTGATACACTATAAATAGACTGTAAATGTTACAGAAGCAAAATTGAATAGTAGAAAAATACTGCATTCTTGAATAATTATCAGAGGTGGGTTTATAAGCAAATGAAACATTTTGACATTTATTATTTATTTTTCACAGTATATGCACACTTTTGAGTTTAATTATTGTACATTAATTAATATTAGTGTAAACGATGTGTACGATGGGAACCATTATGCCCTTGTTTGAAAAAGAAAAAAAAAAAACACTGTAATCAACAAATCTATTGCTGCATCAGGTTAACCCCACAATGCAATGTTGTTGTAGTTTTATATTGAGTGGAGACAAATAAATCTTTATCTGTCTATTCACCACAAGAACCCGGAAGATCCTGTCATAGATGACCATATATGGACAAGTAAGAGTGATGCCTCTGCTTAACTGAGTTGCCATTGGCTTTGAAGTTCCCTTGGCACTCGCAGACCTCACTGTGATTGGACCCAAATTAAAAAACGCTTAATGTTGCAAAGTACGCTTTGTTGTTATTATTACATCAGTAATACCTTCAGCTAACAATGCAGTGTTGCTATGTCGTGAGAAATTACTACTTTCCTGAGATAATAACCCTAACCCTGAGCGTAACTGCATTAAACTACAAAAACCAGCACTGCGTTCTATCGATAGAATGGCAGAGGCTTATGGGTAATGTAGTTTAAAATGTTTTATAATAAAATGTTTAAAAATACAATCTTTTTTGAACAAAGGTATATCTAAACATGTTCACTGAGCAAACATCTATAACATATGTAAGAGGCAGGCTGAAATTTGGTATTTTACTAAGAGCACTTTTTAAAACACCTTTATACCACCTTTCCATATGTGTCTGAAAACTGTCCAACGTTATTTAATTAACATAGCATAAGTAGTTGTCCTGACAAATTTTTCTTTAAAACTATAAATAGACTTTGACTTACAGCCATTTGAAATGTATTTTTTTTTTTTTTTTTTTTTTTTTTGCTTTTCCAGGGGATTCTACTGGGCCCTTGGGTATGGAAGGGCAGTAAAACATACACAGATCTATTCTCATCATTCACAACAAACTGTGCTGAGTCACATTTTTTACATTGTCTTTTCAACAACTTGTCAATATGTAAGTTGCAAGTCATAGTTATCTTAGAATAAGAATAGACCCCCAAAAACAAACTACATCAGTGCCTTTTTGGAATGGGCTCCATTTATTTCATTAGATCAGGAGCAAGAATACAGTGTTGACAGTAAACAAAGACACCCATTTAAACAATCAATACATACTGTGACACTTCATTGTACTATCACACAATGCCAATGTGCCATTCAGTAAGACAAGGTACAGACAGTGTGTGGTTTATGGTGCAAAAGCCATACAAGTCATGCAATTCAAAGAATCATAATATAAAAGACCTAATTTGTATCTCTGTGTCAAAAATGTCTCTTCTTTGTCCTTTCCAGGTGCTAAACATTAGTAATGTGCACATCTTGCTAATAGTAGCTACAGTACAGGATTCATGTTGTGTCATGTAGCAGGCTCGGATTGGCTGATCGGGAGCAGCTGATTGGCATGTCACCATATTCTAATTTGTTGAGATTATTGCTTTGGTGAATTATATGAATTGGTGGGTTTTTGTTAAATGTGAGCCAAAATCATCACAATTAAAAGAACCAAAGACTTAAACTACTTCAGTCTGTGTGCATTGAATTTATTTAATAAACGAGTTTCACAATTTGAGTTGAATTACTGAAATAAATGAACTTTTCCACAACATTCTAATTTGAGATGCACCTGTATTTCAACAACAAATAAAAATTTTATAATAATTACAATTTTAATTATAATTTTATAACTTAAAGTTAATTTAAAAACTGCATGTGCAATATGCAATTTACATGTTTGCAGAAGTTGAAGTGTTGAGTGTTGATTAATATATTTAAAAATAAATAGTAATTAAATGTAAGTTTAGGCTGTCACGATTAGCATCAATGATTATATGTTGCGATTAAACTTAAAGTGATGTAAGGATAATTTGTTAGTTTTGTATATTGGTTCAGGGTTGCCGTCATCTGAGGTCCTTAGAGGGGTTGGCATCATCTCTTCTCAGGTGTTACTTCTCAGGTGTCATCTCAAGTTATTATAAGAGACTGGATCCAGAATGAAGCTTAAGTAATTCCAAGTTAACTCAGGATGCCAATCCCATGGCAGAAACAGAAAAGCAGATAGAGAAAAATTAGTGTAGCTGCTGTTCAAACCATTTCAAGCAAAGAATGATAATGTGCATTTGATCTGATATAACTGGAGTACAAGGTTAAAAGATACATTATGTGAATGCTTGGCTAAAGAGATGTCTCATTATCTAATGTGTTTTTTTTTCTTTCCTAGATTTAAACAGAGAGAGTGTGTTTGAACTCTGAACATTATCATGAAGGCTATCCATTGTGAAAATGAAGTATGCTTAATTGCATTAAACGTGTACTTTTAGTGTACTTCAAATTTTAAAAGTATACATTTTAAAAAGTGCACTTGCAGATAAAATAATATAATTTAAATTAAAGGCCACTTAAGTGTACTTAAAGAGAATGACAATAGGTCTTAACATACTTAAGTGCACTTTTTAAAATGCACTTTATAATAATGTCTAATTAAGTATTACTTAAACATACATTTTACATAATTATGATTTTATTGCGTTTTAAATAAGTACACTTACGTCTGCCGAACGTGACGTCTGCGTCTGCCACATTACAGTTCGTCTTCCGGAATGTCACGTCTGCAAGGGTTCCAACACATTCCATACACTTATTCGTGCTTTATTATCAAGTCAAGTCAAGTCGAGCTTTATTGTCATTCTGCTACATGTGTGGACATATAGTGGAACGAAATGTCGTGTCTCGCAGGACCACGGTGCTACATACTAGTTAAACATAAGATAAACATACAACAATGCAAGTATAGGAAAAGCAATAGAGCTATACAACAGTTAACTATCTGACTATACATATACTAAAAATACTATAACTGCTATACCTAGTTGTCCACACATACACAAACTGAGACTGTACAAAAAAACTTTACATAAATACTGTACATGAAATTGTGCAAAAGAGATATATGTACATGAAATTGTGCAGAAAAAATATATATTTTGTACATTATTGTGCAGATTTTGTGGGAGACAGTGCATAGTGCAAAAAGATTTTGTAGTGCAATGCTCAAGTAAACATGTATTATTTTGTAGTGCAATGTTCAAGTAGACATATATTTTCTTAAGAGTCTTTGTGGCAGGGAGTGTTTGTAGAAAGTGTCTAGTGTGCATATAGTGGGATGAGTGCGTTACTACAGGTGGTTTGTATAGCCCACTCACCTGTGTGTAGCACATTCAGGGGTTTGGTCCAGAATTGCACTTAGTAATATTGTCAACAGTTTTTAATGAGTTGGGGGGTGGGAGGGCCGAGGTGTTCATGGTTTCAGAGGGGGACAGGGGGATTGGAGTTAAGAGCTCTCACAGCCTGGGGAAAAAAGCTGTTGAGCAATCTGACAGAGCGAGCTCTGATGCTCCGGTACCTTCTACCTGATGGCAGGAGCTGGAAGAGGTTGTGAGAGGGGTGGGTGGGGTCCTTCACGATGCTGGTGGCCTTGTTGGAGCATCGTGAAAGGAAAATGTCCAGGATGGAGGGGAGAGGGGCACCAATGATCTTTGCGGCAGTGTTCACTGTCCGTTGTAGGGTCTTGCGGTCAGCAGCACTGCAGTTCCCATACCAGACAGTGATGCAGGTAGTCAGCACACTCTCAATGGTGCCCCTGTAAAAAGTGGTGAGGATGGGTGGAGGGAGACTTGCCCTTTTCAGCCGGCGGAGAAAGTGGAGGCGCTGTTGTCCCTTCTTGTTGAGTGACGTGACGTTGGTGGTCCAGGTGAGATCCTCTGTGATGTGCACTCCCAGGAATTTAGTGCTGCCGACTCTCTCCACGGTTGAGCCGTCGATGGTCAGCGGGGGGTGGTCAACAGAGTTTCTCCTGAAGTCCATCACAACCTCTTTCGTCTTACCCACATTGAGGGACAGGTTGTTAGCACCACACCATTCAGCCAGCTGTGCCACTTCCTCTCTGTAGTGCGTTTCATCGTTGTTGCTGATGAGGCCTACCACAGTTGTGTCATCAGCAAACTTGATGATGTGGTTGGAGCTGGACTTGGCAGTGCAGTCGTGGGTCAGCAGCGTGAAGAGCAGCGGGCTGAGCACACAGCCTTGTGGGGCACCTGTGTTCAGTGTGGTAGTGCTGGAGGTGTTGCGGCCGACACGGACTGACTGAGGTCTTGCAGTTAAAAAGTCCAGGATCCAATTACAGAGGGAGGTGTTAAGGCCCAGCAGGTTTAGTTTGTGGATGAGCTGTTGTGGGATTATTGTGTTGAATGCTGAGCTGAAGTCAATGAACAGCATTCTTACATAAGAGTCTTTCTGTTCCAGATGGGTAAGAGCTAGGTGGAGAGTGGTGGATATTGCATCGTCCGTGGAACGGTTTGGACGGTATGCAAACTGGAGTGGGTCCAGCGTGTTTGGAAGACTGGACTTGATGTGCTGCATGACTAACCTCTCAAAGCACTTCATCATGATTGGGGTCAGTGCTATGGGACGATAGTCATTCAGACAGGACACAGGTGACTTCTTTGGTACTGGAATTATGGAGGTGGATTTGAGACACGTGGGGACGACTGCCTGGCTCAGCGAGATGTTGAAGATGTCTGTTAGGACATCCGTCAGCTGTGCAGCACAGTCTTTCAGTACACGTCCAGGTATGTTGTCAGGGCCCGCAGCCTTTCGTGGGTTAATCCTGGATAGGGTCTTCCTTACGTCGACTGGAGAGAGACAGAGTACCTGGTCGTTTGGAGATGTGAGTAGTTTCTGTGCAGGTGTGTCGTTCTGTATCTCAAATCGTGAGTAGAAGTGGTTGAGTGCCTCTGGTAAAGATGTGTCATCATCACTGGCCTGTGGCAGGGGCTTGTAGTCAGTGATGGTCTGAATGGCTTGCCATAGGGTCCGAGTGTCTCTGCTGTCTGTGAAGTGATTGTTGATTTTTTTAGCATACTGATGTTTTGCCTTCTTGATGCCATGAGACAGATTGGTTCTTGCTGTTTTGAGGGCTGCTTTATCTCCTGATCTGAATGCTTCATCTCTGGTCTTTAGCAGCCCACGAACCTCTGCTGTCATCCATGGCTTCTGGTTGGCACGTGTGGTGATGGTTTTGGTGACTGTCACATCATCTATGCACTTTTTGATGTAAGCAGTCACAGTTTCGGTGTACTCCTGCAGGTCTGTGTGGTTGTTGTAGGTGGCCGCCTCTTTAAACATGTTCCAGTCTGTGTCCTGGAAGCAGTCCTGCAGTGCTGAGGTGGCATTGTCTGGCCATACTGTGATCTGCTTTTGAACCGGTTTGGTGAGTTTGAGAAGTGGGCTATATGCTGGGATTAGCATAACAGAGATTATGCCTATTCATTCTCTGTTATTGTTTTCTCTTATCCTCAATTATGTTTAATTAGCAATTAAGTACTTTTTTACCTTTCTTATGTATAGATTTTTATTCCAAATGGTAAATTCTGTATGCCATTGCTTCTTGTCCACATATCCACAGATACCCACATGAAAAAATACTATAGTAATTTCAGAATCAGAATCAGAATCAGAAAGAGCTTTATTGTCAAGTATGCTTGCGCATACAAGGGATTTGTTTTAGTGACATAAGCTTCCAGTACTCAGAGACATCAACACACAGACAATAAAAATAAGATGAGAATAAAAAAAAAAAATACCCATATGTAAATATAAATAGAGAAAAATTGAAAAATAAATAAATTGTATGTGCAGTTGTGCTATAGATGATAGAATGGAATAGAATGAGATGCAGGGATGTGTTAGGATGGAGGTGCTAACAAATAAATATAAGGTTATTGCACATTTTTATTGCACAATGGGGGGAACATTTAACTGTTCATAGGGTAGATTGCCTGGGGGAAGGAACTGTTCAGCCAGATGGCAAAATTTCAAAAAGGGGATAACTTGGATATGAGGGATCCAGAGTGATTTTCTGAGCCCTTTTCCTCACTCTGGATGTATACAGTTCTTGGAGGGTGGGCAGGGGGGCACCAATAATCCTTTCAACAGTCCGAACCGTTCTCTGTAGTCTTCTGATGTCTGATTTTGTCGCTGAACCAAACCAGACAGTTATTTATAGTAAAGTGTATTATACTGTATATATTACAGTATTTACAACACTTTGTTAATGAATGCTACAGCATACTGTAGTATTAACTATACTGAACTGATAAACTTTAATAAATACTGAAGTATACTTTAGTTTTTACTACAGTAAACTGTAGTGTATTGTAGTATAATATACCCTATAGTTGTAGAAAACTTAGTACAGTATTGGATAAAGAAATTTTATATTACTATAGTTGTTCTATTACCACAGCAACTATAGAATTACCACAACAAATTAATTCAAGTATTTTATTATAGTATGGTTCAAAAACACTATAGCATTTACTATAAATTACTATAGTATTTTTGCTCATAAAAAAGTTGTTCTAGCATGTATGGAAGGATTTTCCAGACTATTTTCAAATAGAATTGCAAATTGTATTTTCAATTGCGTTTTCCATATGTGGACGCGTAAATTGTGACATAATCCAAATGCAATTGCAAATCTTGCATTTTCGCTTTTGCGAACGCACAGTGACTGCCACATTTCAAATGAAAAAGCAAAGTCCATTTGCAACTGTATTTCCCATGTCTTACGAGTTATGAGCAGGGCCGTGCACAGACCTTTTGAGGGGCATGTGCTGAAACTGAAGAAAGGGCACCCCCCACCCCTCCCCCTCCCTTTTTTTTTAATTGCTTCAGAAAAGATTTAGATTTATTTCCTTTTAATAACAATCATATTAATAATATCTAATATACAGTAGTTATACAGCGTTTCAGGGCTTCTTTAAACCTATTTCAACACCAATCTTCTATGAATCATGTGCTTGAAGATGTTTATGACTTCACTGTGATCCATTGGGATGTCCCTCTCTACATATAAAGTTCAATAAGAATATGTTTGAAGAAAAAAGTTTTTTTCTTAGCTATTCTGCTTGGCTTTATAAGCTAATTTGCATCATTTGGTTAACATGTTTATGAATGTCATTGAGAAGAGGGGAAGGTAAAGCAATGAGTATTTTTGCCTAACTATTTTGAAATATAATTTAAATAATTATGTCTAACACTATTTCAGTCAAAATAGGAGATTATAGCATATCCAACATGTATCCGCCTACCTGGCAAAAACTTGATACTGTGGAGGACCAGGGATGTTGGTCTTTTGAAGGTCTCTTATTAACTACACTTTTCCTTAAATATGCCAGCAGTGAAAAAATAATACAATATTGTGAAAAGTACAGTTGCAGTGAAAAGTTTGAATTGTGCCAGAGCTCTCCCTCCTAATCCTATATATCTGCATGGTAAAATATAAAGATTTCACAGTGATCTGATTCTGTAAGGTTTTTTTTTTTTTTTAGTTACTACAACATTACTGTAGTAAAACCATGTTTATACAAGACGACGAGCTAGATTCAAAAATTAGCTAGCTAGAGAACACGTGCATATTAACATTGTTTAACCATGCGACCATATAATGTGATTAAATGTTAACAAACTAAGTGTATCAGCAATCATAAATCAAAGAAGAATTTTTTTATGATGAAAATATCCCTGCTGAAAAAAACAGCTAAAACCAACCTAAGCTGGTTGGCTGGTTTTAGCTGGTCAACCAGCTTGGTCTTAGCTGGTCATCAGGCTGGTTTTAGAGGAGTTTTGGCCACTTCTTTAGCTGGTCAGGCTGGTCTTAGCTGGTCAGGCTGGGAGACCAGCTAAAACCAGCTACTTCTAGCTTAAACCAGTTAAGACCAGCTAACCAGCTTAGGCTAGTTTTAGCTGTTTTTTTCAGCAGGGATATTTTACCTAGGTGACAAGGATCACTCAAATGCTGTTACGGGGTTTTTGACCAGCGAATGTGTGCAAATGTGCATTTCAATCCTTCATTAAAACGGCAACATCACATTATGTTTTGCATCAACAGGTTACAAAGTTTGTTGTAGCTATATGGGTACTCAGATTTTCCTGTTGTAAAATACATTTGCCCAAAAACTCATTTGATTAAAGATGAATTGTCTGCACAAGCTATTTAAGTGTAGGCTATTGACTATAAGATGGCAAATGCTAGCCCTGTCTCTCGTGTCCCACCTGTCTCAGACCTCAAATACATAAAATATAAGCCTTTATAGACATAGTGTTTCTTGCGTAAAGAAAATGCTGTACTTATTCAAGCAATAAGATATTTAAGACTTTGTTCAGCTGCTGTGCAGGGTTGCCAGGTTTTCACAACAAAACCCACGCAATTGC
Organism: Spinibarbus caldwelli; assembly: GCA_039654775.1. NCBI lineage: Eukaryota > Metazoa > Chordata > Actinopteri > Cypriniformes > Cyprinidae > Spinibarbus > Spinibarbus caldwelli. The sequence continues at coordinate 32,358,718 of CM077244.1, forward strand.
AACTCAAAAGTAGCCCAATCGCGTTTCGAGGAGGGTCCCCCTAAAAACCGCATTCTAGGGGGTACCATACATGTTTTTATTGGCGGGCTTCCCCTGGTAAATTCGCATTCCAGGGGCCAAACATCGCGTTATTGAAGTCGCTTCAACCCGCGGACATGAAAAACATCCCGTGGACTTGGCAACACTGCTGCAGTTGAACTTCAGTTCATTCAGTCCAGATAGAGGGGTTATGAGGTTTTACTGACAGTTTGAGCGGATCCAACAAGATTTTAGTCACAAGCTCCATTTAATACGTTTCATAAATACTAAATATTTGTAAAACAGACAGACAGACGTAAAGGGTGACGAATAGCATTGATTTATGGAAGAAAAAAAAACACCACCACCAAAAAAGGGCACTTCGGAGTATAAGGGGAAAAAGGGCATGTGCTGTGCACAGGTTGAGCCCTACCCTGATAGCACACGTACATCTCGGAGACGTCTATTTGACGTCTGCATTTACAGTCTATAGGATGTTGCCTTTCAGATGTCAAATAGACATCTATTAGATGTCTTTAAGATGTTTATGATTTAGAATGTATGTAAAACTGACATCTGAAAGACGTCTGTCAGACGTTTGTACACAGCAGATGCTTTCCAGATCAAGAGATCTTTAACAGACATCTTGCAGATGTATGTGTGCTATCTGGGTACCTGTGCACGTGCCTGTCTCATTCTATTGGTTTAAAAAAGAATAATACACCACCCAGCACTAATATGACCCTGGAGCACAAAAGCAGTCATAAGTAGCACAGGTATATTTGTAGCAATAGCCAAAAATACATTGTATGGATCAAAATTATCCATTTTTCTTTTATGTCAAAAATCATCAGGATATTAAGTAAAGATCATGTCCCATGAGGATATTAATAAATTTCTTACCGTAAATATATCAAAACTTAATTTTTGATTAGTAATATGCATTGCTAAGAACTTCATTTGGACAACTTTAAAGGTGATTTTCTCAATATTTAGATTTTTTTGCACCCTCAGATTCCAGATTTTCAAATAGTTGTATCTCAGACAAATATTGTCCTATCCTAACAAACCTAACAAACCATACATCAATGGAAAGATTATTTATTCAGCTTTTGTGCTCCGGGGCCGGTCACACACACACACACACACACACACACACACACACACATATATTTATATTTCAAATGGAAGTAGGAATAAGAAATAATGAAACTGGATTAAGAAATTTGGAAGAATCAATACTAACAGGAATAAGAATACAGGATTAACCCCTTTGCTGTCACCCCCATTTTCAGCATGGAGACACAAATGACATACTCAAAATAAAAGGTTGCTGCTCATGAGTCTTTCTGAGATACATAATCAACATATGTTCACAAAGCTGACACTTCATAGTTTACCACCCCACTGAATAATGTGGAATGACTGAAACGATTGCATATAGAGAATGTAGGCTAACAGAGAAGGACAAATGGAACTATTAGCTGTACGGAGATCAAAATATTAGAATAACTTTTTCCTAGCCATTAAGGCTTCACACTTCAGTGGATAGAAGAGATACGACCTTTGAAATCAGTGATTTGTTCAGATTCATGTTCATCATTAGTTTACTACACAGTCACTCGGAAAGTAGACCAGACATTTTAATGGAAATAATTCAAACGTTATACAGAATTCAAATGATGAATATTACATCGGTATTTTTATGGGTGCCTGCACATATTGGTATCCAAGGAAATTAAACTGCAGATAAAGAAGCAGTTAAAAACAACGACATTAACTTAATTGTTAATCTAAGTAAGAGTGAAATCAAGAGTATTATTAAGAAAAGACTGAAGGAAAGGTGGTAAAAACAATGGGATAAGGAGAAAAAAGGTCGATGGTTTTACAGAATTCAAAGGAAAGTGGGAGAGAAATGCAAGGAAAAACAGGAGAGATGAAATAGTAATATCAAGCATGAGATTTGAACACAAGATTAAATAGTACACTTTATAAAATGTGTAAACATGATACGGGAAGGTGTGAATTTTGTGGGCAAGAAGAATCAGTGGAACATGTTATTTTGTACTGTCAGAAATACGAGACTGAAAGAAGGATTCTAAGGCAAAATTTAGAAAAAATAAAAATCCAATTTATACCGAGAGATATTTTACAAATTAACTCGAGGAATGAGTGATATAGTTTTATTTTTCAGTACCTTAAAATAACAAATTTGTGAGATGGGAATTTAAAAGAAAAAAATAAATAAATAAGAGGGAAGGGAGTAAGTAATTTTGATCCACACTCCATACCAGTTGGTGGCGGAAATACACTATACACAAGAAGAAGAAGAAGAAGAAGAAGGTTTGCTCACTGTAACTCACTGTAAACGCGAGAAGAAGAAGAACGAGCAGCGCGGACACGTAAAATAAATGTTGTTTTAGTAATTTTAAGAGATTGAGTTTTATATGGTCTTTTTAAATTTATAGTCAAGATCGCTTCGGGACATAACATGGTAAGTTATTACAGCATTACTGACACAATTACAGTCTGCACTGTTTTTATCAATCACGAATGTTTGACACGTTATAAGTCACTATTTACGGGAGAATCTGGTATAATTCATAACCTGCTAAACTAACCAGTTGAAGAGAACTGAGCTGGATAACACCACCGAATCATCAATGAACTGACTTTAACTGAAAAACTGACTGTTTTCTATTGTCCTCCTGCATTATTATCACACGTTTTTCCTGTTTAACACTAATAAAGCTGCTTTGACACAATCTATATTGTATAAAGGTGACTTGACTTCTCCCACTGAAATAGCAACGGGATATTTTATAAGACTGAAAACAAAATGATATTCACCTAAAATCCATTGTAGAAAATGAAACCTGCAAATTTATTTGATCCTTTAACAAGAATAAAACAGCTTGACTCTGTTCTGTATACTTGTAAAACACATTAAACTTGGAGTAAAACATTTATAGATGGCTTAATGAGTTTTTTTTCTTCTCTCAGATTCCTGTGTTATCAAAAAGTTCAGTGAGCATGAGGGACCCCAAGAGGGTGGAGCAGATATTAACATCCATGAGAAATGCTGGACCTAGCACACTACAGGTAATTATTTCTCCTTGAAGTGTCAAGCCTGTTTTAGCACTGGTCATTCACACCTCAGATTTGAAAAAGCCTCAAGAAATGGGTATGTAAAGTAGCAGAAAACTGGGAGCATTGAGGGTGGGAAGACAACAACCAGCAAAACACAAACCTACAACACTCATTATACAGTAATGTATGTTAAAATGTGAGTATCAGGGCTGGACTGGGGCTAAAATCCGGCCCACGAGTACACCTGTGACAGTTTTGCTGGGGTTAGGGCCTTAAATTGGAGTAAATTAATTACTGTCGTCTTAATGTGTTTCTCTGTAAAGATAACTTTGGAAATGGGTCCAAAGTTCGCATAAATACATAAAAGCATACATAAACGCAGTTTATACAACAGTGATCACAAACGAGATATAATTTGAAGGCAGGTCAGGCATTTCTCTTTATAAAATTTTCTGCAATAATTTGCACACTGCATGAATTGAATAACCACTAGATGGCAGTATGACAAATGAAATATTCATTTTCAAATATTCATCAAAATATGGAATCAGTAATAAAATAGAACAGAAACAAATAATGATAGATATTATTGAAATTATGCTTAATGCAGTTTTTGCACATATAAATGCAAATGACAGTAAAGTGCAGAGGATATGGCCAAAAAATTCAGTTGATATAATTATCACGATAAATCAGAATCAGAATCAGAATCAGAATGAGCTTTATTGGCCAGGTATGCTTACACATACGAGGAATTTGTTTTTGTGACAGAAGCTCTACAGTGCAACAGAAAGACAGCAACAGGACAGGGCACAGATAATAAAAGAATAATTTACAAATAGGCAATGTACAAAAAGCAAAAACACAATATATAATATAGACAATTATGGTGTACAGGTCTAATATGTGCAAATCTGAAATGAAAAAAATAAGTATGTGTGTTGAATAAATAATTTATAATAGTGTTGTGTGTTCCACTTTAATGTCAAGTGTTCATGAGATGGATTGCCTGAGGGAAGAAACTGTTCCTGTGTCTGGTCGTTCTGGTGCTCAGAGCTCTGTAGCGTCGACCAGACGGTAACAGTTCAAAGAGGGAGTGTGCTGGATGTGAGGGGTCCAGAGTGATTTTGCCAGCCCTTTTGCTCACTCTGGATGAGTACAGTTCTTGGAGAGTGTGGAGGGTTGTACCAATGATTCGCTCAGCAGTCCGGACTACCCTCTGTAGTCTTCTGAGGTCAGATTTGGTAGCTGAGCTGAACCAGACAGTTATTGAAGTGCAGAGGACGGATTCAATGATGGCGGAGTAGAACTGATTCAGCAAGTCCTGTGGCAGGTTGAACTTCCTCAGCTGGCGAAGGAAGTACAACCTCTGCTGGGCCTTTTTCACAATGGAGTCTATGTGATTGTCCCACTTCAGGTCCTGGGAGATGGTGGTGCCCAGGAATCTGAATGACTCCACTGCAGTCACAGTGCTGTTCATGATGGTGAGTGGGGGGAGTGCAGAGGGGTTCCTCCTGAAGTCCACGATCATCTCCACAGTTTTGAGCGTGTTGAGCTCCAGGTTGTTAAGACTGCACCAGACAGCCAGCTCCTTAACCTCCTGTCTGTAGGCAGACTCGTCACCGTCCTGGATGAGGCCGATCAGTGTGGTGTCGTCTGCAAACTTCAGGAGTTTGACAGAGGGGTCTTTAGATGTGCAGTCGTTAGTGTACAGGGAGAAGAGCAGTGGGGAGAGAACACAGCCCTGAGGAGCTCCAGTGCTGATGGTGCGGGTGCTGGATGTGTATTTTCCCAGCCTCACTAGCTGCTGCCTGTCTGTCAGGAAGCTGGTGATCCACTGACAGACGGAGGTGGGGACGGAGAGCTGAGTTAGTTTATTCTGAAGGGTGTCCGGGATGATGGTGTTAAAAGCGGAGCTGAAGTCTACGAACAGGATCCTCACATAAGTCCCTGGTCTGTCCAGATGCTGCAGGATGAAGTGCAGTCCCATGTTGACTGCATCATCCACAGACCTGTTTGCTCTGTAGGCAAACTGCAGGGGGTCCAGTAAGGGTCCAGTGGAGGACTTCAGATAAGCCAAAACCAGTCTTTCAAATGACTTCATGACCACAGATGTTAGAGCCACAGGTCTGTAGTCATTAAGTCCAGTAATTTTGGGTTTCTTTGGGACGGGGATGATGGTGGGAGCGTTTGAAGCATGAGGGGACTTCGCACAGCTCCAGAGATCTGTTGAAGATCTGTGTGAAGATGGGGCCAGCTGGTCAGCACAGATTTTTAGGCAGGCTGGTGACACACCGTCTGGGCCTGGTGCTTTCCTTCTTTTGTTCTTCCTGAAGACCTGGCGCACCTCATCTTCGCTGATCTGAATTGCAGGTGTGGGGGAGACGGGGGTTGCTGGAGGTGTGAATGGTTGTGTGAATGGTTGTGTGGAGAGGTGTCCAGGGCGGGTGTGGGGTGTTTTTTCAAACCTACAATAGAACTCGTTCAGGCCGTCTGCCAGGTGTTGATTCTCCAGAGTGCTGGGGGATGGTGACTTGTAACTGGTGATTTCTTTCATACCTTTCCACACTGAAGCAGAATCACTGGAAGAGAATTTTTTCCTTAGCTTGGCGGAATAATTCCTCTTTGCCACTCTGATCTCCTTTTCCAGTGTGTATTTGGCCTGTTTATACAAGACTTTATCCCCCTTTCTGTAAGCATCTTCTTTGGCTGACGGAGCTGTCTGAGTTTTGCAGTGAACCATGGTTTGTCGTTGTTGTAAGTTAGATGAGTCTTGGTAGGAATGCACATATCCTCACAGAAACTGATATAGATGTTACAGTCTCTGTGAGCTCATCCAGATCATTTGCGGCAGATTCAAAAACAGTCAATCAGTAAGGTCGAAACAGGCTTGTAAATCCCACTCTGTTTCATTAGTCCATCTTTTAACAGTTCTTAATACAGGTTTTCCAGATTTGAGTTTCTGCCTGTAGGTTGGTATAAGATGAACCAAACAGTGATCAGAGAGTCCTAGAGCTGCCCGTGGAACAGAGTGATATGCGTCCTTTATCGCTGTGTAGCAGTGATCCAATATATTACTGTCTCTGGTGGGACATGTAACATGCTGTCTGTATTTTGGCAGTTCACGGGAGAGATTTGCTTTATTAAAGTCCCCGAGAATGATTAAAACAGAGTCCGGGTGTTGTTGTTCTGTCTCTGTGATCATATCAGCGAGTTTCTGTAAAGCTGAGCTCACGTGCGCTTGCGGAGGAATGTAAACACTCACGAGAATGAACGAGCAAAACTCCGCGGCGAGTAGAAAGGCTTGCAGTTAATGAAGAGCGTTTCTAGATCTGAACAGCACATCTTCTTTAACACAGTTACATCTGTACACCACCTCTCATTGATGTAAAAGCACGTCCCGCCGCCGCGTGATTTCCCGTTGATTCTGCCTCACGATCCGCTCTAAACAGCTGAAAGCTCGGAAGATGTAACGCGCTGTCTGGAATGGCGTCGTTCAGCCAGGTTTCCGTGAAACACAGAGCAGCAGAGTTTGAAAAGTCCCTGTTTGTCCGGGAGAGCAGAAGGAGTTCGTCCGTTTTGTTGGGTAGAGAGCGGAGATTCGCGAGATGGATGCTAGCAACGGCGTTCTAAATCCACGCTGTCTGAGCTTCACGAGCGCGCGGCTCACTTCCCCCGTCTGCGCGTCCTGAAGCGTTTGACCAGAGCTATGGCTCCGCCAACAACAATGTCCAGCAAAACGTCCGAATAAGCAAAAACCGGTAAAAGATTCTGTGGTGTGTTCTGCCGAATGTTCAGCAGATCATCCCTAGTAAAACTGATGGTGTTTGAGAAACAAAAAACAGGAAAAACGAACAAAAACAGTACAAACACTGAAGAGCAAAGCACAGTAGCTGCCATCTGCGGCGCCATCTTAGGTAAATGTCAGATCTTTATTTCTTTCAAGATAAAGGCAGATTTTTATTGTTTTAAACTACTTTAAACTTTTTTTTTTTTTTTGTCAAAAACATGATAAACACTTGCCAAACAGGTTGAACATTTGAGGTACAGATCCTAAACATTTATAATAATAAAATATTTTCTGCATGTTTTCTACATCAAAATATGCATGTGTAAACTTAAGTAAAATCCTTTCTCAGTCTTTTTTCCTTAAATTAATAATAGAGAAATTAATTTCTTAGTTTCTGCATGCTCCAATGAGTGATATTGTTTCAAATCATAAAACAGGTTTGTGTTGCCTGACTTTGATGGCACGATGCCGATGTAAATTTATCTTCATTAACAAAAACAGTTACGTCTGTAAAAATTGTCACAACCTCATATTTATAGGGTGCATTTTTAATATTGACTGTGAGTTATGACTGTGCTTTGGTTAAAATTGATCCTATAGTATCACGCAATTAGATCACGATAACCAAAGGTAAAACCACATATTGCGCCTCACTACCATGGTAAAGTGTAACTATATGGTTTCTATGGTATTTGTATGAAAAACAGCAGCCTAAATACATTTAGTATAAATATAAATGCACAAATGTTAGAACTTAACCATTACTCCTTTTATACATATCTACATTAATAACATAATTAAATTCCAAATGTATATGCCACAAAAAAATTATGCAGTTAGCATTACTATAATAAATGGAAAATCCATATAAGCCTCTAACGGGATTGTTTGTGAAACAGTGTTTCTCGTGTTTGTCAGTGATTTGAGAACGTCAGTGCTGTTTCATCTGGCGTCAAACAAAATCACTGAGACATTTGTGTTCTTTCACTGAATTCAAGCTGTTGTGGCTGGTCTCTATGTCCCTTATTCCATTTAAAAACTACCGTGCCTATAGAAATCATCATTCCCCTTCAAAAGACTATTCCATCTTTACAAATTTTTCATCAAAATAATGGAAGAAACCAACAGTTCTGAAAAAATAAATAAAAAAATACTGAAAAACTAGGATGACAGGGTCGGAAAAGTCACCAGTCCCCTGATTTAATGTGTCTGTACTAGCTTTGCACACCTAGATTAGAGAATATTTGCCCATTCTTCCTTGCAGAATTGCTGAAGTTCAGTCAAATTCCGTGGTGAGTGGCATGGACTAGGCTGCAACAAACGATTGTTTTGATAATCGATTAATCTAATGATTATTGCAATGATTAATCAACTAATTGTTGATTATTTCACAGATTAATCAGTAGGCATTTTTTCTATTATTCAGCTTTTACAATTAGTGAAAATATTGAGTTACACACATTCTAAATAATAAATAAAACTATTGTAAAATTACAGTTGTTATACAATAATTTTTTACAACACTAATATATTTGGCACACAAAATGAGACATTCTCATTCACCATTTAATTAACTCTATGAAAAAGCAATTCTTTTCAACTTCTTTTGTAAGTCATATGGAACAAAATAATAGTAACTGATAAGACATTTTATTCAAAACTTTATCTCTCTTAAAACACCTTATAGCGTTATAATAAATTGTTCTGAGCTAGATTAAGCTTTAATCAATGCAAATCAAACTATCACTCTAATGTAATAATGTTTTATTTATTTTTGCATTTACTAATAAAAAGATTTTACCATTAGTTTGCTACACAATGGTTAGCTGCTTTATAACAGAAAATCAAGTTGTAATTCTAACTGAAAGCATCACTGACACTGTTTTTTCATGTTAAATATTTCATGTTGTATAAAGCGCTATATGTGACCCTGGACACAAAACCAGTCTTAAGTCGCTATGGTGTCAAAATATCCATTTTTCTTTTATGCCAAAAATCATTAGGATATTAAGTAAAGATCATGTTCCATGATGATTTTTTGTCAATTTCTTACGTAAATGTATCAAAACTTAATTTTTGATTAGTAATATGCATTGCTAAGAACTTCATTTGGACAACTTTAAAGGTGATTTTCTCAATATTTAGATTTTTTTTTGCACCCTCAGATTCCAGATTTTCAGTTAGTTGTATCTCAGCCAAATATTGTCCTATCCTAACAAACCATACATCAATGGAATCTTATTTATTCAGTTTTCAGATGATATATAAATCTCAATTTCGGAAAAATTGACACTTAAGACTGGTTTTGTCATCCAGGGTCACTTATAAAGAAACGTGACGTGACTGGAGTGCTGATTGCAGAGCTCATGTAAACATATCCACATCGCTATGATTGGATGCATTTCTTAACTGCTGTTTTCTCACCGCTGTCATTTTTATTGTGTGTTTATTTCGTTATTGAGAGGAAAACACACAGCACGTACACAGCAGTGTCTGGTTCGGCTGCGTTTACACTCAGGCCATACTATCCATCCTAAATAGTATGTGAGAGCAGAATAAGTGTGTCCCGAAGCAAAAAAGTATGCTCAAAAGTCCCGGATTGTCTACTATTTCAGGAAGATTTTTGAAGTGTGGATCCATTCACACTCTAAAAGCTAATACTGCCCACAATCCATTGTGCTTCAGTGACAGATTCAGTTCAGAACTACATACACAAATAAAAAGCGTTAAAAAACTACAAACATGGCGGATGTGCTCAACCGACGGTTAAGTAGAGAGGTTACTAATAATTAACATTTAAAAAATATTTATTTGATGTTATCTGTGTTATATTTCATCTGCAAAAACAATGTGAACTTTTATAAACATCCGTTTGGCCATTAACTTTTAAACGCATTGTTATGCAAAAAATATGAGCTCTCCGCATAAAGATCCATGGCTGGCAGATCAACGTGTTACTTCTTCTCCTTGTCTTCATTGGGATTGAGGTAAATGCTTAGGGACACTTTGCTCTGTTTTGTTTGGTTTAGGAAATGTAATAAAATAAATTCTGTTGCCCATCCTCGAGGGATACCTGGAATCAGTGTGACAAGGACCCCAGGCACATCGTTTTATTATTTTTGTAGCATAAACACCATCAAACCGAGGAAAGCTTCGGATCTTCCAATGTTTCTCTATGGCGCTGAAACCTAAAGATGTCAGAGTTCTGCTCCCCATGCAACTGATACTCGACTGCCATTGGCTCATCTACGTTTGAGGGGAGGGGCTTACCGATAGGTCAGTTGTATGACATAATAGTATGTCCCAAAGCTTGCCTACTCTTCTACTACAATCAAAAGAGTAAATAGTATAAGTAGGCCCTTACATTAGGTGAAATGAGAGCAAACATATCCACATCATTATGACCAGACTACTTCTAAGCAGTGTGAACATGAGCAATAAGTTGATGCAGCCAGCAGTGTTGCTAATAATACAGGTCTGTGAATTCTATAGCTCCGTTAATTGTAAAAACTTGCAATGAAAAACATTTGCAATTGACCGTTTGCAAAGAGCTTGATTGACAGGCGATTCTGACCAATCAGAACGCGGATATTATGTGCCGCCGCTGCTATCCGCCATCTTGGCCGACAGCTACGGCCTGTCTCCATAGAAATACATGTTAAAATGAGGTAAAAAAGATAGACTGAATTTAAACTTTTTTCAATATAACTACATATAAATATGTGCGGAGGGTTAAGCTGTGCTGTTGTTAGCTGCCACAGTAACGGCAATAAGCTAAGGTATTCCTTTAAAGTACTTGTTTTGCGTTTTCAGAAAATCTGTCATGTCCGGCGCTGTATGCATGGCTTGCAGAGCTTAAGTTAAATACGGAGTGTTAAATAATAAAATAATATGTTAATATGTGTGCTCTTATCATTCTGTGGACAAAATCCCATGAACTTCGCCCCGATCGGGAGCTGTATATTAACGCGCGCTCATCTGTTTTCAATGTAGGTTAACCGCGGCGCTTCATATCATCTTCCCACTCATTAAACTATGACAGGTCCTTTACTGCAAAAAGACAGTTACTGCGACACTCTAAAGTGATGAAACTATGGCGGTATGTACTTTTTTTAAAAACCATTTTTATAGGTTTCACGTTATATTGTTTGCTCTGAAAATATGTAAATACGCATGCCCAGTAGCCGCAGCTGTATTCCGTCTAGCATTAACCACAAATCAGACAGAAGAGCAGATTAACTTCGGTGGACTTAAACTTGAAAAATGGTGTGTTCCGCGGATGACATAAAACACTTTCTGATGTTTATTCATGTTTATTTCTTGCTTTAAATAAATATGAAATGATGATCGGTTCATGTGTTTGAACTGAGGCAATACAGTGATCTGTCACGATACATTGAAGAGCCACAAAACGGTATTTATTGTTTGAATTTCTTTAAAAATGACTCAGTTTAAAAGCTGAGGGTCCTGAGACCTTGTTTCATATCAGAAGTAACCTGCTCTGTCTTCTCTGTCGGTGTGTTGTTAGTTTCCTCTTTGCTCTGCGATGTATTTTTCACTGCGTGAGAACATGATGTGTAGTGTGAGAGCAGCATTGTTTGTCGGACATGGCAACAGTAACTAAGGGTGGGCGGGTTTTGCGAACGGTCAGTTGTTTAATTTTCACTGTGCTTACACTGGACATGAGCAGCTCGATGTAACTGAATAACATAGAACCCATCTACACTGGATGCAGCATGACATAACAAATCCCCAACAGTTCTATGTATGAAGTACGCTACTTCTGACAAAGGACAAATGGATTTGCAACAGTCACTTTGTCATGTCCATCTTTTAATGGTTGCATCCAGTGTAGACACCTTTTACCTAGCGCAACCAGTGAAAGACATCACCACCACTAGATTGCTCATTAAACCATGTGGAACATAAATATCACTAACCCAAACCACTTTCCAGAGACTTAAGCATTAATGTATATTGTCAGAATTGTTCGATTTTCTAAGTTGCCTACATTTTAAAACACAGCAGACTTGTTTGAAATATTGTGGATACTAAATGTATACTCTTGGATTGTATCAACATGCTACAGGTTCCAGCCTGTATTACTGCTACATTTTTAATTAAGTAAAAATTTAAATGTAGTTTTTACTCTAATTGAATGAATATGCATTTCATGTAAACTACTTCAACTTTACTTTGTAAAGACAATAAAACGTGGTATATCTTTCTAGGATTGTTAGAGTTTGAACTGATTTCTCACAACGCAGATATTAGGTGTTTTTTGTGTGTTTTCTTTTGAATACAAGGCTTATATGTTCTCATGTAATGACTTGGGTATTTGATGGATTTTTGTTGTTTATGTTGTAGGTAATCTCAGATTTTGATATGACTCTCACCAGGTTCGCCTACAACGGCAAACGCTGTCCTACATCTCATAGTAAGTACAACAATCACTAATATTGCCTTTAGTTTTGCTGAGCTAGTTGTCCACCAATCAATTAGCCAATTAGTGCGGTTAAGTAGTTTTATTTTTTGTGTTGACAGCATGGTGGGTGTTTAGCTGTTAGACTGTTTGCACAGTAAAACTATCTGTGTAATGCTGCCTGCATCTTTAAATTCATTCATTTAAAATCTTTACATCCATAGACATTCAGACAGATGTCTTTGGTCATATGTTTTTGTTTAGTTGATTTTGAAAATGTGTACTTTTGCAGGTCCCAATGACAAAAAATTAAGCACAGATTGCTAGATAAAGGTTGTAACGAGTTTAACGAGTTTTCTCTATTAACATAAATATGCTGGGTTAAATACAACCCAGTGCTGGGTAAATATCAGAATCAGAAAGAGCTTTATTGCCAAGTATGCTTCCGCATAAAAGGAATTTGTTTTAGTGACATAAGCTTTCAGTACACAGAGACAACAACAGACAATAAAAATAAGATGAGAATAAAAAATACACATGTAAAGATAGACAGAAATTTAAAAATAAATAAATTGTATGTACGGTTGTGCTATAGATGATAGAATGGAATAGAATAGAATGAGATGCAGGGATGTGTTAGGATGGAGGTGGTAACAAATAAATATAAGGTTATTGCACATTTTTATTGCATAATGTGGGGAACATTTAACTGTTCATAAGGTGGATTCCCTGGGGGGAAGAAACTGTTCTTGTGCCTGGCTGTCCTAGTATTTGGGGCTCTGTAGCGCCGGTCAGATGGCAAAAGTTCAAAAAGGGGATAACTTGGATGTGAGGGATCCAGAGTGATTTTCTGAGCCCTTTTCCTCACTCTTGATGTATACAGTTCTTGGAGGGTGGGCAGGGGGGCACCAATAATCCTTTCAGCAGTCCGAACCGTTCTCTGTAGTCGTCTGATGTCTGATTTTGTCACTGAACCAAACCAGACAGTTATTGATGTGCACAGAACAGACTCCATGACGGCTGAGTAGAACTGTTTCAGCAGCTCCTGTGGCAGGTTGAGTTTCCTCAGCTGGCGAAGGAAGTACAACCTTTGTTGGGTCTTTTTTACAATAGAGTCGATGTGAGTGTCCCACTTCAGGTCCTGAGAGATGATGGATACCAGGAACTTGAATGTCTCCATTGCAGCCACAGTGCTGTCTATGATGGTGAGTGGGGAGAGTGCAGGGGAGTTTCTCCTGAAGTCCATGATCATCTCCACTGTTTTGAGCGTGTTCAGCTCCAGGTTGTTAAGACTGCACCAGATAGCTGCTCAACCTCCTGTCTGTAAGCAGACTCATTGCCGTCCTGAATGAAACCGATGACTGTAGTGTCGTCTGCGAACTTCAGGAGCTTGACAGAGGGGTCTTTAGAGGTACAGTCGTTGGTGTACAGGGAGAAGAGCAGTGGGGAGAGGACACATCCCTGAGGGGCACCAGTGTTGTTGGAGCGGCTGTTTGACGTGAATTTCCCCAGTCTCACTATCTGTCAGAAAGCTGGTGATCCATTGACAGATAGAGCTAGGCACAGAGAGCTGGGTTAGTTTGGTCTGGAGGAGTGTTGGAATGATGGTGTTGAAGGCTGAACTAAAGTCCACAAACAGGATCCTCACATAAGTCCCTGATTTGTCCAGATGCTGCAGGATGAAGTGCAATCCCATGTTGACTGCATCATCCATCGTCCTGTTATCTTGGGTTTCTTTGGAACGGGGATGATGGTGGAGCGTTTGAAGCAGGAAGGGACTTCACACAACTCCAGAGATCTATTGAAGATCTGTGAAAAGATGGGGGCCAGCTAGTCAGCACAGGTTTTCAGACAGGCTTGTGTGACACCGTCTGGGCCTGATGCCTTTCTTCTCTTGTTCTTTCTGAAGACTTGGCGCACATCATCTTCACTGATCTGAAGTGCAGGAGTGGGGGAGAGGGGGGTTACAGGAGGTGTTAACGGATTTGTAGAGAGATGGTCAGGATGGGTGTAGGGGGCTTCAAATCTACATAAAATGAACCAGGCAATGATCAGAGAGCCCCAAAGCTGCCCGTGGGACAGAGTGGTATGCATCCTTTATTGCTGTGTAACAGTGACCCAGTATATTACTGTCTCTGGTGGTACATGTAACATGCTGTTTGTATTTTGAAAGAAAGGAAAGGACGTGACGTGTGGCCAAGTATGTTGACCCATACTCGGAATTTGTGCTCTGCATATAACCCATCCAAGTGCACACACACAGCAGTGAGTAGTGAACAAATATACACACACACACACACACACACACACCGTGAACACACACACGGAGCAGTGGGCAGCCATTTATGCTGCGGTGCCCGGGGAGCAGTTGGGGGATTTAATACGCTGTCCGGTATGGCGTTATTCAGCCAGGTTACCATGAAACACAGAGCAGCAGAGTGTGAGAAATCCTTATTTGTCCGGGAGAGCAGAAGAAGTTCGTCCGTTTTGATCAGGGCCGCTGCTCCGCCAACTACTATGTTCAGCAAAGCATCAGAATAATCGAAAACAGGTAGGAGATTTTGTGGTGTGTTCTGCCGAATGTTCAGCAGTTCATCCCTGGTGAAACTGATCGTGTTTGAAAAAACAAAAAACAAAAAAAAAACAGGAAAAACTAACAAAAACACTAAAACAACTGGACAGCGAAGCACCGTGGCTGCCATGTGCGGCGCCGATTTATGTGTTCTGTCCATAAATATTGGACAGAACACATGCTGGGTTGTTTTCAACCAAAAGTTGGGTTAAATGTTTAACCCAGCCTTCTGGGCAGTAGCCCAACCACTGGGTCTAAACAACCCAACCGCTGGGTTCGTCCATATTTTATGCGGCGCTGGGTTGTATTTAACCCAGCATTTTTTAGAGTGTGTAAATCTAACCTAAAATGAATGCTGTTGAACACTGAAAGCTGTAAATAACCTACAGAAAATGAATCAGTGTTAAGAGTTTATTTTGTGTGGATTTTTCTTGTTGTTAAAATGAGTAAAAAATTGTATGCTTTCAGATATTCTGGACAATAGCAAACTGATCAGTGAAGACTGCAAAGCCAAGGTGAGAAAGCAAATTTTCCTTAATGAATATTTTAAGCTTGCATTTAGTTTTTACTCCGAACTCTCTGTGCAACTATAGATGTTACACTGTTATGTGTTTGATGTAAAATTCACAGATTTTCAACCACTTCGAGTAACTGAACAATGTGTGTTATTTTTTTCTGTTACCTGTACCAAAATATATCTGTTTATTTGTCAGTTCCAGGGCTTTTGTGAAAACTACAGATCATACTTCTGTTACCTTGTCTGTTTTATTTCTGTTTATTTCTTTTCTGAAGCAGAAGATTCATGCAATCCCTAATTGTCTTAAATACTGTTTTATCACAAACACTGATCATTTATTCTGTGTGCAGGTTTTACAGACATACCTTAACTTAGCACTGTATAGATATCTTTTTGATGACCAGGACAGTCTTGAAATTTTTGAGGATTGTTTTTTCTGCAGCTGAAGGATCTACTGGACACTTACTACCCTATAGAGATCGATTCCACACGCTCAATAGAAGAGAAGCTACCGCTCATGGTTGAATGGTGAGATACATCTACTTATCTCTCAACAACAAACAGAAGATGACCCTATGATGCATGTGATTCCTGTGAGGGTCCAAGTCTGACCATTATTTGTTATACGGGTTGAAAATGTATGTAGGAATGCACCAAAATATTAGCCAATAATCGGTATCAGCTGATAAAGCCACTTATTTGCACCATCAACCGATTGTTTAAAACAGTCGATGATCAGAGCTGAAATCAACATGAATGAACATCAGAAAGGGTGTTGAAAGATACAGACCACTTACTGAAATGTATCATGTTAGTTAGCTATAAAGAATATATAACGTTAGTTACCTATAAAAACACTAGAGGGAACCAAAAACACCATGGTTTAAACCACACAGTGAAATTCTTACTTTGCAACGCTCCCTTTCACAAAATATACAAAAAAATATACAGTAAAGAATAAAAACAAACTTTGCAAAAATACACAAATGTATACAAAAATATACAAATACAGATATACGTTGTGGAACGAACAAGGTAACAGTTAGTGTAACGGGAGGTGAGATAATATTTGAAGGGTTGTTCGGGAGTCTGATGACTTGTGGATAAAAATGGTTTGTAAGTCTTTTTGTCCTTGATTTTATACTCCTACTGTATACCATTTCTCATATGACAGAAGTGTGAAGAGACTGTGTTGTGGATGTGTATTGTCCCTGATGATGTTGTGGGCCCTCCTGATGACCCTGGTGCAGTAAATATTCTAAAGTGATGGGAAGGCTCCTCCACAAATGAACTGTGCCGTTTTTATTACATGCTGGAGAGCTTTCCTGTCTTGAACAGTGCAGCTTCCACACCACACTGTGATTGAACTAGTGATCACACTTTCAATTGTACATCTGTAAAAGTTGCTGAGGATTTTGGTTCTCATGCCAAATTTCCTTAGCCTTCTTATAGTCACTACTGGGATTTCCTCAGAAGCTATTAAGTGTTGTGAAACAGTGTTAAATTCGTCAACGAAGACGACAATGAAAAATATTCGTTAACAAACTTTTTTTCTGTGACAAAGACGAGATGTTGAAGAGCTAAAACTAATATCTGATGACGTCTTGACGAAGGCGCGGCATAAATTCTGTCATAGTTTTGACAGAATTTATGCCGCGCCTTCGTCAAGACGATACAGGACTAGAATATTATTTGAAGACTACCGGACATTCAAAATACATCCTATAGGCTAAATTAACTGTCTTATCTTTCAAAATGTGCGTCCCTGTCATTGGATTACAATCAGATAAGGGACGTTCGCATATCTAGTCTCAGTATGGCAGCCGCAGTGGACGGATAGGCTACCAAAATGCGAACTAGCGATCTGAAACAATGGCCTCAGCACCTGAAGGGTTAGGGATAGGGTGACCAGATGTCCCGTTTTTCCCGGGAGTCACAATTCGTTATCGATTAACTTAAAGTTAGTGAAGGCGCGATAGGCGGAATCACACTGATAGAAGTGCTCTCTCTCGTGCACGCTTCACTTCTTCAGTCTCATACAGTGCTCAAATACACACACAGCAGTCCAATGTCTATAGAGTATCTCATGTAAATACAGTCGGTTATGGCTGAATTGAACGTAAACAGGTGGGTGAAAACTGAATGTGTGTCAGTATTACATTAATGCCTTCTGTCTTAAAGGGTCAGCATTCCTAATTAAATGCCTATCTGTGTTATCAATGTTAACCAACAAAAGATGTTAAATAAATGTATACTTGTTAAGTAAACCTACTGTATCTGAAAAATTTGTTTAATTTGTATCTCTACCAAAAAAATGAAAAAATTATTCCAGTTTTTACAAATTCAATCCTTGATTCAAATTTTTCATAAGCTTAATTGATTTGGTCTAAAGCCCAATTTATACTTCTGCGTCAGACCTACGCCGTAGCCTCTACGCCGTAAGCTGTGCGTCGGTTTTCATTTATACTTCTGCGTCGTCGTCCGCGTCGACGTGCAGTACACATGCGGACCGCGGGCATGTTTCTTGTAAACCCGCTGTACCACAGCAAAAGCCGAAGAAGAAGCGGCTCGTCGGAGAAGCATAGCCGTGACGGCGGCAAATAAATATCAAATCATTAAATCATTATTTAAAACTACAAAAAGGAGACAACAACGGAACAGGAGAAGATGGCATTCTTTCAATCTCCACAAGGATGTGTACCACGGCAGATCAACATTGTTTGTCGCGGACAACTAGTGATGTATAATGCTATGTAGTATAATAATTGATAAGACACTTGTTCTTTGTTTTATTTTAAATAAGAAGGTGTAACATTAAACTATATTACAGTGCTCATAAACGCACACAAAACTCAAGTGCATACAGAGGGAGGGGTTCTAGCAGACCAATCACAGCGCTTGCGGTCCGTGTAGAATTGATGCGCTGTTAGATTTTTGGAGAGGTGCACGTCAGGTACGGCGTAGGTTACGGCGCAGGCCTGTATGGCGTAGGTTCGACGCAGAAGTATAAATTGGGCTTAAAGAGAGAAGAATTATTGACAATTTTTGTTTGAAGACTATATATTAAATAGCTACCAAAATAAATGCTGTTAACTGCAGTTTGACTAAAAGTAATAACTAAAAGTTGACAAAAATGCAATGACTTTTCGTCGACTAAAACTATGAAAGACTCAAATGACTAAAATGTGATTAAGACTATTAAGCGTTTTCGTCTCAAGATAAAGACATAAGGTCATTGCACACTGAGTCCGAAAATTTACGTTAAAAAATAAATACGACCTTAATACGATCTTTTTTTTAAGCGAGAGGACAACAAAATCATCCTCAATGCTTGAAGACTCCATTTAGTAAGCTACTGTTTTGCGAATTTTTTCACAACGGATTAATTAATATGCATCGGACTTAGTGTGCAAGGTTTCTGTGCGTGACGAATTTTTAGGATTACGAATACAAAAAAAAAAAAACGCATACGAAAATTTCAGACTCCGTGTGCAATGACCTTAAGACTAAATCAAAAATGCCTGCCAAAATTAACACTGTTGTGAAACCAGGTGAGATCCTCGCTGAAGTAGGTTCTGAGGAATTTTAAAGGTTTTCATCCTCTCCACCTCTGTCTCGCCAAGGTCTCTGTCTCTGCCTTCTCCCCCTAGGATCAATAATCATCTCATTTTACTTGTGTACATTTAAGGAGAGATTATTTTCCTGACACCAGGCCATCAGTCCTGCCACCTCTCGTCTGATGTTTCCTCTCCCAAGTGATCACTCCGATGACTATAGTGTCTAGGGCCGCTGCTGGCCAAATCGGTGCTCTAAGCAGAATTGTATTGTTGTGCCCCCTCCCTCAAATATTATGGAAAAAAAACACCTACTATAGGGATCAAAATAGAACTTTAATAAAATATAAAAGTAAGTAAATAAATTGTAATTAAATTGTATTATTTATAAATTACAATTATAGCTCTAGACAGTTAGGCTACATATGGCAATGATTTTATTAATACAGTTGTCTGATTGATTTTATTGTCTTAAAGGGATAGTTCACCCAAAAATGAAAATTCTGTCATTAATTACTCACCCTCATGTCATTCCAAACCCGTACGACCTTTGTTCATCT
Organism: Spinibarbus caldwelli; assembly: GCA_039654775.1. NCBI lineage: Eukaryota > Metazoa > Chordata > Actinopteri > Cypriniformes > Cyprinidae > Spinibarbus > Spinibarbus caldwelli. Next base: position 32,378,241 of record CM077244.1, read on the forward strand.
TCGGAACACAAATTAAGATATTTTTATTTGAATCTGAGAGCTCTCTGACCCTCCCATAGACAGCAAGGGTCCTTACACGATCAAGGTCCAGAAAAGTACCAAAATGATCGACAAAGTAGTCCATGTGACATCTGTCTGTCAACTGTAATTTTACGAAGCCACGAGAATACTTTTTGTGCAAAGAAAACAAAAATAACGATTTTATTCCACATTTTCATCTCTACTGTTTCTCTTGTGGACGTGCGTTCACGACAGTACATCCAGTAGATCCAGCGTGATGACATTGAACACGTGCCGTGTGTTCAACGTCATCACGCTAGATCTGGATCAGCGCTTGCGCCACCACGTGCTTGCGTCATGTACTGTCGTGAACGCACGTCCACAAGAGAAACAGTATATATATTATTAGTGCTGTCAAATGATTAATCGTGATTAATCGCATCCAAAATAAAAGTTTTTGTTTACATAATATATGTGTGTGTACTGTGTATATTTATTATGTATATATAAATACATACATATGCATGTATATATTTAAGAAAAAGTTACATTTATACATTAAATATATTTATATTATACATGTATTAATATTTACATGTGTATATATACATGTAAATATTTTTAAAACATACTGTATGTGTGTGTCTTATATATATATCATCATCATTGTACTTAGTTTTGTGTGTGTGTGTGTGTGTGTGTGTGTGTGTGTGTGCACGTTTTTGAGACAAATGAGGACATAAATTTGTATAATGACACAGGTATGACATAGGTATTACAAGGTGACGGTGACTTTTCAGGACATTACCTCATGTCCCCACTTTTCAAAATGCTTATAAATCATACAGAGTGAGTTTTCTTGGGGGAAAGTAGAAATGCACAGTCTCCTGTGAGGGCTAAGTTTAGGTGTGGGGTAGGTGTAGGGCAATAGCATATACAGTTTGTACAGTATAAAACCATTACGCCTATGGGATGTCCCCACTTTTCACAAAAACAAACGTGTGTGTGCAGGTGGACTAAAGCTCATGAGCTTCTTGTGCAGCAGAAGATCATTAAGGATCACTTGGCTCTAGTTGTGAGAGAGTCTGAAGCCATGCTGAGGTAGGATCATTAACAAAACTAACAAGCATTTGTGTTGTAGTGGGTGATGATATCACTAATAATGATGGTTTGATAATGTGTTTGTCAGGGATGGATACAAGCAGTTCTTCGAACATCTCAATCAGTTGTCTGTTCCTCTGCTGATCTTCTCTGCTGGAATTGGGGATGTGTTGGAGGAAGTGATCAGACAAGCTGGTGTGTTCCATCCTAATGTTAAAGTCTTCTCCAATTACATGGACTTTGATGAGTCTGTAAGTTTCTTTATAAACATCTGTCATGTGTTTGTCAGTGGATATGGATCAAATGATTTTCAATACATTTCTTGTTTAGTTTTAATTTCTTAAACTATTTTTGCTGTTTAATTTCTGTTATTGAATAGTCATTTATATGTTGGGCAGACCTAACAATTTGTGAGACCACAAAAAGTTTAAAAAAATATTGTTTTACAATGAACTAATGAAAGCTTAATTAATGGGTTTGACATTTGTTAAAAAAAAAAAAAAAAACGTACACGAGGGTGCTATAACTCGTTACATGCACAGAGCATATTTAAAACTTTATAAAACGTAATCTAGCTTATGCTAACTGTTGTACATGCATTTCCAAGAAAGTTTCATTCCAGCAGATGACGTAGGACGAAGCCGTAGCGTAATCTCTGGTAAGAATATGCTAGTCTCACGAAAACCAAGTTTTGTTCACAGCAAAGGAAAAGCAGTTTCTTCTTGACTTAAACACTGGCCCTGGCTATATATCGGTCAACCACTAGCCACAAGGTTGAATCCAGTTACTCTTTATGTTCCACATGGATGAATAGGTTGTAAATGGCGTTTCATTTTAACTTGAACAGCAGCAGTTCTGAAGACCTTTAAGTACACAGTTCTTTCGGTATACTTGAGGCTCTTTTTGTGCTTGTAACAGGGTGTTTTGCAGGCGTTTAAAGGAGAGCTGATTCACATCTACAACAAGCGGGAAGGAGCTCTGCTCAATACTGAACACTTCAAGGAACTCCAGAGCCGCTGTAATGTCCTCCTGCTTGGAGACTCTCTTGGGGATCTCAACATGGCTGATGGAGTCATGGACTTACAAAACATCCTGAAGATCGGATACCTCAATGATAAAGTAAATCCACAGTAAAAGCAGGACAGCACATGAAAAAAAGGAAAGAAACACTAATGAATGTCTTTTGTTTTTACCCTAGGTGGATGAGAGGAGACAGTCGTACTTAAACTCCTATGATATAATTTTGGAGAAAGATGAAACCATGGATGTTCCTAATGCCATCTTGCTATACATTACAGGACAATGAACTTAGACCTAAGATCTCCAAGATAAGGACGGACTCAGTGATTATTATTCTGTTGTTTTTCTACCTTGACGACTTCTACATGTTCGTATTGTACCATTATCTGGATTGTCTATATTTTTCCATCTGCGCACGTTTGAGAAGGACCTCTTGGTATCTCCAATTTAGATAGCATCGTTAATCAGGGATTATGGTTCTACACATCTTTCTCTCACTGAAGGTCAAAAAATAAATATTTTAGTGGCGGTGTCATGATGTTGTGCATTTACTAAGTCAGTACATTTATGTGAAGGTGACAAAAGGGTAATTTGTTTGCCTCTACCCTTAATACATGTTTTAAAAATGGAAAAATAAAAGAATAGAACCAGAAAGTTAAGTACTAATTATAAATTATATTTGTCAAAATTTATAAAGTAAAAAAGTTTTCTTAGACCAGATGTTATACTAATATTTGTCACAGCCAACTGATTTGTATAGAGTTTGCTGTAGAGGTAGGTCCAGTAAATGCATTTTACAGGCTTCAGAGAAAGAGCATAAAGTGAGCCAAATCAGTTGCTGTAGGGATACTGTAATGGTTACAGCAGAGTCCTGGTGGGTGAACTGCTAGTATTTGATGTAATGGATGAAAAATCCAAGAATCTATAGAAGGATGTTTTTTATTATGCACAGAGCATGAACTACAAACAGAACAACAACAACAGTAATAGAAAAATAAACTTAGTCCATAGTGTGAGGGTGGTTTCCCTACAGTGGGTCAGGCTGTAGGATTGCCGAATGACTAAAGAAATGTTATCAGCACGATGGTATAAAACTGCATTTCTTGTCTATTAACACCCACTGCCACTTATACCAACAAAGGAAATAAGCGCCGTTAGAATAGCCAAATATGTGGGAGTGTGTTGCTATTGAGTGACTATATTATTACAATTTGGCACTGGTGGAAAAACGTTCAGTGTTATACAGTCCATGTATAAAAACAGTAAATGTGCAGTCAAAATTGGGAATCTCAGAACTGGGTTCTTCCAGCAGGGTTGTGGAGTGAGGCAGGGATGCAGTCAGAGCCCTGCCGTTTAACATCTACATCAACAAACTGGCATAAGCTCTGGATCGCTCCAGCAGCATCCCGGGCCTCGCTCTGCATGACTCTGAAGTAAAATGCCTGCTGTATGCAGATAACCTGGTTCTGCTGAGGGTCTACAGCACAGCCTGACCCTGCTGGAACAGTACTGTGAGGAATGGGCACTGACAGTCAACCTGGACAAAACCAGAGTCATGGTGTTCCAGAAGAAGGCCAGGTCTCAGGGAAGCAGATACCAGTTCGGTTACGGAGGAGAAGTCCTAGAGCACAGCATCAGCTACACTTACCTGGGCATTGAGATCTCTGCATCAGGGGGCTTCAGTCTGGCTGTGAATGAGGGCCCGGAGGGCATTTTATGCCATAAAATGACAGTTTGGCCAATTAGAACTACCAATTAGAACATGGATTAAATTATATCACGCCATCATTAAACCAATTCTACTGTACAGGTGTGAAATTTGGGGACCAATATTAAAGTTTGAAAATTGGGATAAAAGTTTAATACAAAGAACACAATTGGAATTTGCAAAAAACATTCTAAAGGTAAACAGAGGCACTTCTAACAATGCCTGCAGGGCTGAACTGGGCTTATACACCTTACACATTGAAATGCAAAAAAAAGAGCTGTTCAATTCTGGCATCACCTGAGTCAATCTGACACTGAATCTATTCAACATGAAGCCCTCCTTGCCAATGAAACCCCCACAGTGTCTCATCCTCTAAACACACTCGTCCTTCAACTAATGAATGAAACTCCAGCTGAGTCTGACTCCAACCACAACCCTAACATTCATAAAGAAATTGACAAAAATCTAAAGTATAATTATGATGAAAAACTAAAAAAACGAATTTGACCTCCAAAACAAACTCCAGTGTTATCTGGCCCTAAATTATTGGCAAATTTGGCCCGACCAAATTGGCAAATTACTTACCAAACAATTAAAAGAAAGAAAAATCCTTTCAAAATATCAACTCAGTAACCATAACTTAGAAATAGAGAAAGGAAGAGATGAAAAAATCCTGGATTCCTAGCAAACAACGATTATGCAAACACTGTGACCTGAATCAAACAGAGGATGAGAAACACTTTCTTCTTGTCTGCCCCAAATACACCACAAGCCAAAAATTCTTTCCACAATTTGAATCGTTGAATTGTTAATTTTTGTCTCTAAATGACTCTACGCTATATACTCAGAGAGGATGACATGGCAGTCAAACTAGCTGCAAAATATGTTTACACCATACAAAATGGTTAATTCATTGTATTCATTTGCTTTATTTGACATTCTTCAATGTATATAATTGTAATTATTATAATTAGAAATACTGTCTGCTGTTATTTTTATTTTATTGTATTTATTTATTTTCTCATTTATTACTCATTGTCTCCTTTTTTACTTTGACGGTGTAATTATGTTCTGTATTTTACACTTCTAAAATGTGTAAATATCACAAATAAACACAAATATCATGCCAATAAAGCAACTTGAACTTGAGAGAGAGAGGGAAAGAGAGAGGGAGGGAGAAAAGGACACACACACACACACACATATATATATATATATATATATATACAGGTGCATCTCAAATTAGAATGTCGTGGAAAAGTTCATTTATTTCAGTAACAACTCAAATTGTGAAACTCGTGTATTAAATTCAGTGCACACAGACTGAAGTAGTTTAAGCCTTTGGTTCTTTTAATTGTGATGATTTTGGCTCACATTTAACAAAAACCCACCAATTCACTATCTTAACAAATTAGAATACTTCATAAGACCAATAAAAAAAAATTAAAAAAAAAACATTTTTAGTGAATTGTTGGCCTTCTGGGAAGTATGTTCAATTACTGTATATGTACTCAATACTTGGTAGGGGCTCCTTTAGCTTTAATTACTGCCTCAATTCGGCGTGGCATGGAGGTGATCAGTTTGTGGCACTGCTGAGGTGGTATTGAAGCCCAGGTTTCTTTGACAGTGGCCTTCAGCTCATCTGCATTTTTTGGTCTCTTGTTTCTCATTTTCCTCTTGACAATACCCCATAGTATTCTCTTTGGGGTTCAGGTCTGTTGAGTTTGCTGGCCAGTCAAGCACACCAACACCATGGTCATTTAACCAACTTTTGGTGCTTTTGGCAGTGTGGGCAGGTGCCGAATCCTGCTGGAAAATGAAATCAGCATCTTTAAAAAGCTGGTCAGCAGAAGGAAGCATGAAGTGCTCCAAAATTTCTTGGTAAACGGGTGCAGTGACTTTGGTTTTCAAAAAACACAATGGACCAACACCAGCAGATGACATTGCACCCCAAATCATCACAGACTGTGGAAACTTAACACTGGACTTCAAGCAACTTGGGCTATGAGCTTCTTATTTTACTTATGAGCTATGGATTTTTTCTGTTAACATGTTTGGATACAGCACTCTGTGAACAGCCAGCTTCTTTGGCAATGAATGTTTGTGGCTTCCCCTCCTTATGAAGGGTGTCAATGATTGTCTTCTGGACAACTGTCAGATCAGCAGTCTTCCCCATGATTGTGTAGCCTAGTGACCAAACTGAGAGACCATTTTGAAGGCTCAGGAAACCTTTGCAGTTGTTTTGAGTTGATTAGCTGATTGGCATGTCACCATATTCTAATTTGTTGAGATAGTGAATTGGTGGGTTTTTGTTAAATGTGAGCCAAATTCATCACAATTAAAAGAACCAAAGACATAAACTACTTCAGTCTGTGTGCATTGAATTTATTTAATACACGAGTTTCACAATTTGAGTTGAATTACTGAAATAAATGAACTTTTCCACAACATTCTAATTTATTGAGATGCACCTGTCTGTGTATATATATATCTGTGTGTATATATATATATATATATATATATATATATATATATATATATATATATATATATATATATATATGTGTGTGTATGTGTATGTGTATATATATATATATATATATATATATATATATAGGGTTCATTTTAAATAATTTAATAACTAGTAATAATGTACTTGAAGTGAGCACCAAACACTAGAAAAATACAAGTATCAGATTTGGACTCTGTATCAGCAGATACTCAATTCAATGACTTGGACTGGATCAAGGGCACAAAATACCTGATCGGGACATAGAAGCTGCATAACAGCTGTATATGAACAAACCCCTCATTCAGTTACATTGATTATTTGATTAATGGACAGAAAAAAAGACACAGAAAGGTCACATATAACACATCTTCCAATGTAACCTCTGAAACACTGCAACTAGAAATGTATTTTTTTTTTTTAATAGTGCATTATATGTCGTCAGAACATTACCCAATACTGAACCCATGGATCCCAACATCAAGCTGACATAGTCAGCCAATTACAACTTGAATTTCAAAAATATCACTCAAAAAAACGTTGCCTTCACAGCTCCTCATGTTTAGGCACTTCATCATCCTCATTTACTATGATGTTCAGTTCGTCTTCAGTTATCTTGCCATCTGCATTGCGATCTTGCTTTTTGAACATGTCTCTTAGGATAACGTCACTGTCTATTCCCGGATGGAGGCGGCCCCTGCCTTCAGCCACCTGTAGCTTAATGAATGCTGAAAACTGCAGAAGAAAACAACAAACCAATTGGTAATCAGATGTGACAAACAGTACGAGCATGTCACGTCATATTAGTCACATACTGTAGGTCTGTATATTCACACATAGTATTTGTGTGATAGGACAGGGTCTGTTTAATTGTATGTTGACTTAAGAAGTCATGTTAATTCTTGTGCACAGTGGACAGGCAACACAGACTAACACACGCATCGTAAATGTCTTTACCAATGATGGATCGGAAACTTTTTTAGTAGCAACCTATGCGTGTGTAGCTTTAAGAGAGCAAACAAACATCTGTATTAAATCCTTGGGCTGTGTTTGTGTTTTTTCTCCACCATCTCTCTCTCTCTATTTTACTTTCTTAGTTGCCAACAGTTAAAAAAAAACAGGACTCCAAACCATCCAGCACCAGCTGTGATTTGCTCAACCACCCCTTTTGTTGTTATTGTTAATTTATTTATTAATTAATATATTTATTTAATTATTTTTAGATTGATTGACTGATTAGTTTTGTGTTATGTGACGGACAGTACATATATTGGTGCCTTCTTCCTGTATATCTCATACCATGAAAAAAGATTTTGGTCATATCCCCCACCCCTTAATTTAGAGTTTCACAACTGAACTAGATATATGTTGAACTCAATATTATTAGTCCTGGGCAATGATTAACCGCGATTAATTGCATTCAACATAAAAGTTTATTTATTTAATATATGTGTGTATACTGTGTATATTTATTACGTATATATAAAGACACACATACAGTATATAATTAGAAAATATTTACATGTATATATTTATATTCATATTATTTATATTATATAATCATTTAGTCATTTAGCAGACGCTTTTATCCAAAGCGACTTACAATTGAGGACAACAGAAGCAATCAATTGTAGTATTAAAACAACTAAAACAGATCCAAAACTAAAAGCTAATGCATACAACAAAATTTCAAAACTTTACATTTAAATGAAAAAAAAAAAATAAAGCTAAAAACATTTCAAAATATTAAAGAACAAAAGGTATAAGAGTATAATATTGATTCTAACGTAACACTAAGCCAAACACCAAAAAATAACTACATACTGTATGTGTATGTATATTTATATATATATATATATATATATATATATATATATATATATATATATATATAGCGCTTTTAACAATACAGATTGTGTACAGTATAACCTCACAAACGTACATATATATACATATATACACATTTATAAATTCAATATATATATTGTTTCATTTCCATTTAGTTGAAGTACTAAAATAACTCAAATTAAATAAAACTAAAACTTAATAAAAAAAAACCTATACAGACACGAAAAAACCTAATAAAAATGACAAACATTATTCCAACTTTAACTAAAATTAAAATAGATAAATACAAATCAAACTACATTAGTTTATCAGTAATCCTAAAAAAATAACACTGAGCCAAACACACATGCAAGTAGTAGGAAAGAAGAGAAATAAAAAGCGATACTAATATATTATATATATATATATATATATATATATATATATATATATATATATATATATATATACACACACACACACACACACACACACACACATATATATATATACATACACAGGTGCATCTCAATAAATTAGAATGTCGTGGAAATTGAACTCAAATTGTGAAACTCGTGTATTAAATAAATTCAATGCACACAGACTGAAGTAGTTTAAGTCTTTGGTTCTTTTAATTGTGATGATTTTGGCTCACATTTAACAAAAACCCACCAATTCACTATCTCACTATCAATAAAACAAAAACCCACCAATTCACTATCTCAATTAGAATATGGTGACATGCCAATCAGCTAATCAACTCAAAACACCTGCAAAGGTTTCCTGAGCCTTCAAAATGGTCTCTCAGTTTGGTTCACTAGGCTACACAATCATGGGGAAGACTGCTGATCTGACAGTTGTCCAGAAGACAATCATTGACACCCTTCATAAGGAGGGTGAGTCACAAACATTCATTGCCAAAGAAGCTGGCTGTTCATAGAGTGCTGTATCCAAGCATGTTAACAGAAAGTTGAGTGGAAGGAAAAAGTGTGGAAGAAAAAGATTCACAACCAACCGAGTGAACCGCAGCCTTATGAGGATTGTCAAGCAAAATCGATTCAAGAATTTGGGTGAACTTCACAAGGAATGGACTGAGGCTGGGGTCAAGGCATCAAGAGCCACCACACACAGACGTGTCAAGGAATTTGGCTACAGTTGTCGTATTCCTCTTGTTAAGCCACTCCTGAACCACAGACAACGCCAGAGGCATCTTACCTGGGCTAAGGAGAAGAAGAACTGGACTGTTGTCCAGTGGTCCAAAGTCCTCTTTTCAGATGAGAGCAAGTTTTGTATTTCATTTGGAAACCAAGGTCCTAGAGTCTGGAGGAAGGGTGGAGAAGCTCATAGCCCAAGTTGCTTGAAGTCCATTGTTAAGTTTCCACAGTCTGTGATGATTTGGGGTGCAATGTCATCTGCTGGTGTTGGTCCATTGTGTTTTTTGAAAACCAAAGTCACTGCACCCGTTTACCAAGAAATTCTGGAGCACTTCATGCTTCCTTCTGCTGAACAGCTTTTTAAAGATGCTGATTTCATTTTCCAGCAGGATTTGGCACCTGCCCACACTGCCAAAAGCACCAAAAGTTGGTTAAATGACCATGGTGTTGGTGTGCTTGACTGGCCAGCAAACTCACCAGACCTGAACCCCAAAGAGAATACTATGGGGTATTGTCAAGAGGAAAATGAGAAACAAGAGACCAAAAAATGCAGATGAGCTGAAGGCCACTGTCAAAGAAACCTGGGCTTCCATACCACCTCAGCAGTGCCACAAACTGATCACCTCCATGCCACGCCGATTGAGCCCCTACCAAGTATTGAGTACATATAAAGTAAATGAGCATACTTTCCAGAAGGCCAACAATTTACTAAAAATGTTTTTATTTATTTATTTATTTTTTTTATTGGTCTTATGAAGTATTCTAATTTGTTGAGATAGTGAATTGGTGGGTTTTTGTTAAATGTGAGCCAAAATCATCACAATTAAAAGAACCAAAGACTTAAACTACTTCAGTCTGTGTGCACTGAATTTATTTAATACACGAGTTTCACAATTTGAGTTGAATTACTCAAATAAATTTACTTTTCCACGACATTCTAATTTATTGAGATGCGCCTGTATATTTCGTAGGGCTGTGAATCTTTGGGTAGACAGCGAATCGATTCGATTCACGATTCATAGGTTTTTGATTCGATTCAAGAACGATTTTTGCAAATTCAAAACGATTCAATTCGATTTAATTCACAATTAAATTAGATTTGATTCGATTAACTATTCGACTCTGCATTCTTTCAGTGCATTCACAGGATTATGTAAATGCTTCCCCTAAATTCTTTAAATGCTTAGTCAGAGGGCAAATTACACAACAGCCTTTATGGTTAGAGAACCATAGGTTAGAGAAAAAAAACAAAAAAAAAAAAAACACATCCATTGTTAGATGCTAGTTAAATGATGCTATGGTGTGACATGGCATATGTAGAAATTTATGTACGCCAAGATTTTAAAAAAAGAGCTTTAAAAGTATTATGTATAGGCTAACATTTTGTCACACCAGGTGTGTAGCCATCATTTCAGAAGTGACAGAAATTTCAAATACAATAATTTTATGTAGGTCTATGTATTATTTTTTTTATTTTATTTTTTTTACAAGAAATTATTTTCTTATCTCTTACTTTGAATTTGCTATAAATAAATCAAATACACTGCTGGACAATAATAAATCATTTGTAATCTATAATTTTTTCCTAATGGCAATTTCATGATTGTTTTATATACTACAAAAAAATTATTTAAATTTCCTGCACAGAATAAGGTGGAAAACTTTATCGTTTTTGTACTCTAATAAATGATATGTCAATTAGCACTGCATCATTCATGAGTTTTATTTATTTATTGTGTTTATTGTCTTAATGTTTCACGAGTTCATTTTATTCAGCTTAGTTGCAGCTGCCTTTGTCCATATTAGGCATTTCCTGACACGTCTTAAGTTCTACAAGCGCGAGATCACTTATATTTCAGTGCAAACATCTCATTTTCATAAAATAAAATACTATGGTATTTAACTTTTCCTCTCCATCGGTGAATGATGATTCTGAAAGAAAAAGCGCCTATGTCTGTTTCACAGCAACGAATGCTACTTGTGCATCTGAGATAAACCTTGAGCTCTTATTTCAAGGTTGTTGTTAATGCTGTGGTTATTTTAACAGTTTTCTTCATACATTCGTTTCAACGACATTGTGAAAACACATTAATTATTCAGTGGAACTGTGCGTATGCTTTAGACATTTACATTTTTGCTCCGTCCATGCAATAAATGCGCAGCCTTCGACTGCTCAGGTAATGTCGACGTGCCAAGCGACCAATCTTAGGGTTTGCACAAACCTTATTTAGTTTCCGAGACTCGGCGGTACTGCAGCGCGAGCGCGAGGTCTCTCTTTCCCGCTACGCACACACCTCCCTCTCTCTCTCTCTCTCTCTCTCTCTCTCTCTCTCTCTCTCTCTCTCTCTCTCTCTCTCTCTCTCTCTCTCTCTGCGTCTGCTCTGTTCAGCGCGCGGATGAGAGGAACAGTGCTTTCAGTTAAAACAGATATTATGTTGCTTCTCTAATTTAACATGCAAGTATAGCCGAAATCACAGCACAGCTATTGTCTTTATTTTATGTATAGCCTATTTGATTTTATCAGACGACGGCTGGATTATAAATCAGGATTTTTGTGCAGATTAACATCTTGGAAGGGAGAGCTGGTTATTTAGTCCTAATGGGTCGCGTTTCAGTCACTATTTCATATTCATTCCGTTGTCTGACAACAGAAACAGTACAATATTTCAATGAAAACAGTTTTATTGAGAATTTAGCTGCATCAAAATACAGTATGTGGGCACAGAGAGGCAAACACATGTAATAATAAATAATAAATGTACATTTTGCATGTTCAAAAGAAGTGAGATGCCCTGTCATGCAGAAATGTAAACAGGTTTGAGTAAGTAAATTGTTCAGTGCAAAGAAAGAGAAGTAATGGGAATCTGGTATTTCTTTTTCATGTGTCTAATAGACATGAGCAAGTTCTTTGAAACACATCTATGATCTTTGAAACATGTCTAGTCTTCAGGCTCTGTTAACTATGGTTTCACTAATAATAAACATATATTGCATAAAGCATCCATATTTGTCATTGCCCATGTTGATTAGAGTATTTAAAACATGAAAAGTATTAATTTAAGGTACATTTAGAACAGATAAAAATATGCGATTAAATTGTGATTAATCGCAAGTTAACTCATGACAATCATGCGATTAATCGTGATTAAATATTTTTAATCGATTGACAGCCCTAAAATATATATATATATATATACACACACACACACACATATACAGTATCTGAGTAAGATATTTTACATAAAAGATGTTTACATTTAGTCCACAAGACAAAAAAAAAAAAGAGTAAATTTGTGAAACTGAAATTATTAAAATAGCCCCCTTCAAAAGTTTGTGAACCGTTGGTTCTTAATACTGTGTGTGGTTACCTGGATGATCCATGACTGTTTTTTTTTTTGTGATGGTTGTTCATGAGTCCTTTGTTTGTTCGGAACAGTTAAACTGAGCACTGTTCTTCAGAAAAATCCTCCATGTCCTGTGGAATATTCAGGTTTCCAGCATCTTTTGCATATTTGAACCCTTTCCAACAGTGACTGTATGATTTTGAGATCCATCTTTTCACACTGAGGACAATTGAGGGACTCAAACACAACTATTAAAAAAGGTTCAAACATGCACTGATGGTCCTGAAGGAAACACGGTGCATTAAGATCCAAGGGAACGAAGGGTTCCCAAACTTTTGAAGGGGGTTATTTTAATAATTTCAGCTATTTTTTTGTGTTGTGAACTATAATGTAAACATCTTTTATATAAAATATCTTACTCCGGACAGTACTAAATAAAAAATAACATGCATTTTGTATGATCTCTCTTATTTTGTTAAAATTATTCACATTTTCACAGATTCTGCAAGGGGTTCCCAAACTTTCGCATGCCACTGTATATATGTAAAAGTACATACTTCATTGACAGTAATAAACCAGAAAGCAGTGAGCATACCTCTTCCAGCGGTACCTCATGGTCTTGGTTCATGTCCATGGCAGGAAACAGCGGCTCAGGACTGTCCTGCAGCCAGATGAACAAAAAGCCCTCAGGAACACCCTTCTGCAGCTGTAGTAATTCCAGCTCAAACAGCAACACTGCATTACTGGGTACACCCAATGCTACAGGAATGGAGAGAGAGACAGACAGAGGAGATCAGGGAAAACTGGTACATCTAATAGACCAAAACCTAGATCATATAATACTTTAAAAAGCGAAAAGAAGCATGTTTTTGCAATCAGTTTGCAATCAGAATTTTAAACGGGTAAACTCCTGGAAAGTTTTCAGTTCAAGGAAAGTTCTGATGGATGACGACTGTAATCAAGGTAAAGATGATTACAGTGGTATACAGGAGTCATACATTAGGCTCGCGGGAGTCTAATGTTATTGATGTGCAACAAAACCATTTGTGTGCTTTTGCACAGTGATCATTATAACATCATATTTATGCATGAACATGTTAATTTATATTTTTGTTAATTTATGTTTTTTGCATTGCAAGTGTTTCCTTTGTTAAAGAAAAATTACATGTTCAGACATGTTCATGTCAGAAGTTTAGTTTATTTTAACATTATTGGTTGAAAAACAGCTTAATTCCGCCTCATGTGAGTTATGGCACCTGTGATTGGCCTGTGCTTCTGTCAGTCAAGAGAGTGTATATTTTTTGTAAAAGCAAGTGCATATGTTATCAGCATAATAACAGATAATGTGGCATGAAATATAGTCTAAACTGTATTGATTGAATGTTAAGTAGCATAGTATTCTGTTGTGAAGTAAACACAACGCATTTTGGAAGAAATGTCAATTTAATGCCTGACTGCTATTGCAGTGAATTTTAGGAAAGGAACTTTAATAAAGTTCATCACTTACGTCGGCAAATCTGAGAGCATCAAAGGTGATCTAAATGATTGCTTGTGAACTGTTATTGCATTGATCGATGTTGGGGTGGGGGGGTCATGCTTGTCATGTGACACAGAGCAGCCACGATAGCACTGTATAACTGATATAGGCTTTTGTTTTATTTATTTTTTCCTTTTTATTTGAAATATTCCCAAACGTGTTTATAATGTGTAAATAAACGTGTAAATAAATAAAACAAAAGCCTATATCAGTTATACAGTGCTATCGTGGCTGCTGTGTGTCACATGACAAGCATGACCCCCCCACCCCAACATCTACGCATAAAACCCATCTTTTTACTTAAGTACCAGATATGGGTGTCATGCCATAAAATATTTTTAATACAACTGACGTATTTAACGTGAATTTAATAAAAAGATTGTAAGTTACTAATTATACCACTTTCATTGTACAGAAAGAGAAAAATTACATTTTCAAAGGACATTTCCACTGACTTCTGTCAAGCTGAGTTCAAACAAAAACTCCCTTTATAATCTGTTTACACTGTGAAATGAATATCTTACTTACATCGTACACACATCTACACTTTTTATTTCTGCTGAGAGAATTCAGTCAGCGAGCGCGCTCATTGAACAAAATCCCGGCGTCTCAGCGATGACTCATCTGAACGCCTCTGACTGGCCATTGCATTTATAAGCTCAACAAAATCGTGCGTGATTAGTTATAATGTGCAGCCCTGTAAAAATCCATCTGTCTCTGGCTCAGCAAATGCAGATTTGCATGTAGAAGCTGGTGATGTGACGTGCCGCACTGAACGATCTAATCACAGTGGTGTAATTGTATCAAATATAACAATATTATTCGGCTATTTTTTGTCTTTTGGAAGCTGCATTCAAAAACCTCTAGGCTCAGAAATCTGAAGGGGTACGTGCCGCCTCGGTTTGAATGGGCATGACACCTCTGCCCTAAACGAACAGTGCATAAGGGTTAAGGATTGCCTGACCCTTTCCACTTTGTTGCATTTTTGAAGGAGATAAGTGTTAGTCCTTATTTAATACTGTAGAAAAAGTAGTAATAAAATTAACAACTGAGCATACTGTATAGCAGCATCTTGGAACTTCAGAGAAATAACAATGGGAAAGGAAACGCGCATTTGTAGATTGGCATACTTTAAACATACATGCACATAAGAATATTATAATGCCTGCACGAATATAAACATATTCAAACATATTCAAGCTGCAACCCAAATATAGACCTTAAATAGAATTTGATGTGCATGTAAATATAGTCAATATTTCTCTTAACTTTTGTCTCGTTGTACTGAGCTCATCACAATGCATTCTGGGAATAGAATTGTACACTGCAAAAAAAAAAAAAAATACATTTCTTACTTAGATTTTTTTGTCTTGTTTCCAGCCACAATATCTAAAAATTCTTAAATCAAGAAGGATTTTCTAAACAAGTAAAAATTATTTATTAGAACAAGAAAAATAATCTGCCAATAGAGTAAGCAAAATAATCTTATTTGAAACAGAAAACAAGATTATTTTGCTTACCCCTGGCAGATTAATTTGCTAGTTTCAAGCAAATACTTAATTTTGACTTGTTTTTTCTGAAAACAAGACAATAATTTTTACTTGTTTAGAAAATCCTTCTTGATTTAAGAATTTATAGAAATTTTGGCTGGAAATAAGACAAAAAATCTAAGTAAGAAAAGCATTTTTTTGCAGTGTAAGTGTAGGATATAAATGTGATGCTTCCTTGGATTTCAGCAAAATAAAAAAAAAATCCTTTTTCAGAGGGCATAATGAAAGCATACTTTTTCTGCAAAACTTTTGGAACAGCCAACTGGAAACCTACTGAGGAGACTAGGTTTTGGAATAGTGCAATTATTTTGAAACCCCTCTGCACAAACTGAATTGACATTTTAAAAAGTTTCTGAAGTTTATTTTGATTTTTACTGACCTCCATTGGTGCCGTGTGCAAGGTGGGGCGGCACAGTGATCTCTCTTCTTTCTAACACACACATGCCCTGCAAACCTTCATCCAGACCGGCGATCAACTTCCCTTGACCTAACGTGACACGTGGGGGTTCTGGGTAGTCATCTCTGCAGATAATACATTACTAATGCTTAGAATACTAACAATGCCCCCACAATTTTATTGCAATTTTTTTTTTTTTTATTAAAGTGTGTTCTGCACACCTATCCATTGGTAATCTTACTTATACCAAAAGATGTCATGCCGATTTGTGAATCTTAGTTACATGCTCGACCAACAACAGTCACCTTGTTAAATTAATAAATAACCACATAGTGCAAATGCAGAGCACTTACGAAGAGTAGAGACGTGTGCCATCCAGCAGAGAACAGTTGTAGCGGTACATAATCAGGTCATTTGCATCACTTATCAGGTTGCAGTCAGCTGGTTTGTAGATCACTTTGATGTCCACTTGGTCTTTAGGGTTGTGAAAGTCAATGATATGCAGATCAAAGATGAGCACGGCAGATCCTGGGATCAGCTCACCTGATAACGCACAGAGAAGAGAGCAGATGAGAAAATTCCTCTCATTCCTCTTTCAAAAAAATCTAATTCAATCTTCTATAATGTTAAATAGATTAAACACAGTGAACTACTGCAGGTACCATGTAAAATAACTTTGTGCCTAAAATGATACATTTTGCGATTTTATATCAGATAATTGAAAAAGTTATTGAAACTAAACACAAGAACGCATTCTGTAACATGTCAGCATGCTTATGTTGCATTATGTAAATTAAAAGCTTCTGGTGCTTATTTTCTTCCCTTCTAATTTCCTTCTAATAGTCACCTGATCCATTCTCTCCATAGGCCAGATGAGGTGGCACAGTGACTCGTCTCCACTCACCCACACAGACCCCCTGCAGGGCTTTGTCGATGCCAGCAATCACATAGCCCATGCCAATAAACGTGTTGTAAGTGCTGTTTCGAGAATAACTGAGGATGTTTAAAAAATTTTTTTTAAAAAAAGTATTAAAGTTAGTATATAATATACAAAATTTGACACGTGTCAACAGTCTCGTGAAATAGAAATTATCTGCATTTTGCTAATGGCAACACTTCAACACAAACATTTGTAATACACTTTGTTATATGAAATTATCTCTTTTCCAGATGACAGACTGACCTGGAATCGAAGACAGTGCCGTCTTGAAAGGTTCCGTTATAATGGTAACGTATGAAATCTCCCACCACTGCCCTTCTCCGGCATGGCTGTGGGATCTTTTGAACCTCCACATTCACATCATCCTTCACGTTAAACACGTCCACCAGTAACACATCAAAAATTAGAGTTGCATGTGGAGGGACCTCTGTACCTAAGGGTGAAGTTCCTTTAGACTATGCTCAAACAGATCACATTTTCTGAAATCCAGGATCTCATAAAAGATAAAAAATATTTAACTTAAAAAATATGGTCACACTTTACTTTTTTATGGTTTACGCTTTAATATGTATTTTGAGTTTTATAGCTATAAATGTATAATAATTTACAGTAAAAATAAATGTATAAGGTGTGAGTAAATATCAATCAATATGTGTCATATAAATAATGAAAGTAATTCATAATTATACCATATCCTTTGTCATCATAAGCCAGGAATGGTGGGATAATAATTGATCTCCTCTCCCCAACACACATGCCTAGAAGGCCTTCCTCCATGCCTTTGATGAGACTGCCCTGCCCCACATATGTGTCGTATGTTGAGTTTCGAAGATGGCTGTGATAAAAATTTACAGGCAAAAAAATAAATAAATAAATAAAATAAAATAAATTCATCATTACATTTTTTAATCTGGCTTTGCTAATAAATACTTTGCTAGTATTTATGTACAGCACTTTGGTCAGCTTTGGCTGTTTTTAAATAGAAAATAAATGTGCACGTGTTTAGAAGTAAATGTGCCTTACCTTGCCATATAATAATTACATATATACAGTAGTCCCAAAAGTATTCAGACATTTTGAGCCACAATTAAAAATATAATAAAGTGTTTGCATTATTTAATAAAATATCAAGTGGCACTGGCTTTAAAGAAATACTTTACACTCTTTTTAACTTTTACACATTTTAAATCAAGTTTGTAAGGTTTCAAAATATGAAACCATAAATACACTGCTCAGAAAATTAAGGGAACACTTAATCACCACAGTACAACACCAAGTCAATTCAACTTCAGGCCAGGGATATCAATTTGTCCACTTAGGACACACAAGTGATTGGATTTCGTTGTCAACGAATTCTGTGACCGGTGCTGGCAAAATGAGTCACAATGAGCAAATTTTAAAAAATGAGTTCTTATTTTCACATTTCCATTAAAAGACCTTCAAAATGATTTTTCCCGGCTTACCTGGAATCAAATAGGTTTCCCACTAACAAGGATCCATTGTAATGATAACGGACAAAGTCACTGGGCATCACTGTCCTTTTGCAGTTCTGCTGCTTGTGAAGCATACGAATTTGAACCTTGTCTTCTTTATTCCACAAATCCAGCAAAAGCACATCAAACACCAATGTTGTATCAGGTGGGATTACTAAACCTAGAGAGAAACACCAGTGCTGAGTCAGGTGGGATAACTGAACCAAGAGAAAGTGTGTACTTTTGATAAAACCAAGATGCCCTTTTCTTGTGTGAAAAAAGTTAGTAAACCCTACTAACTTACTATATCAAGGTCCTAAAATCTCAATAAAGTGCATCAATTAGTGGAATCAAGTGAAAATTATTAGAACATTATTAAAGAGGATGGCCACACCTTATATTTATAATACCATCATTTCAAGTTCAAAACTCTAACACCGTAACATTCAGTTCACCATCTGATCAACATCTAACTGTGTTATCAGTTAGTTTCCATGGTTTTTCCATTGAGTTTACTCATTTCATAGAATATGAAATTTAAGCTTTCTTTCAATGTATTGTCCGTTACTTTCGTGTTTTGCTTGTTTGATTCTGTTCATGTTTGCATAAGTTCTTTGTTAAATAAATGAAATACTGCTGCATTTTAGATTTTTACTCATCATTTATTTCAACCATGCAATGTATTAATTATAACGAATTATTCAAAAAAGACATTAAAGAATGTAGACAGTCAGCCAGTGAAACAAAATTATTCTTGACATTCTTTTTAGGTTTTATTTTTGTAACCATAAAACAATGCTACCATAATGTTGCAGGGTAGTTATTTTTAAACAACCTAAAATTAGTTACTTTTAGTTTTTATTATTTTGCAGCCGTAAAATAATGTTCCCAGAACATTGCAAGGTAGTTATTTTTAAAAAACCTAAAAATAACTGATACAAAATGTTTATTAATAGTTATTATATTTATAACCATGTTAACTACCCTTACAATTACAAAGTTGCAGATGTTTTTGTGTGATGACCTATACAGAGATCTGAAATTGATTTAATACAGCATTTCATAAAATGTAGAGATTAAATCAATCAAAACACATTATAATGATCAGATAACTTTATAACTAAAATATTAAAGTGCTCCTATTTTGGACTTTTGAAAGTTACCTTTCATGCAGTGTGCAGTGTAGCTGTATGTGAATGTAAAAAAGTCTGCAAAGTTTTAAAGCTGAAAGTACATCATAATTAAAGTTATTGGCTCTCAAAAGAAAAAGTCTGCTGAAACGAGTGGTTTTGAATTTGAATCCCATTTCCACAAAGATCATATGTCACAAATTAACACATTTGCATAATGCCTGCCTACTTTCTGCATGGACATCCTGCGAAAACATCCCTCAAACGCTGTAGCACGTTCGCGTGGATAACGTAATGCTGAGAAGACGCTGTGCTTTGCGCTGTGAAAGTGAATTCGCTTCATTTATCACTTCCAAAGTATGAGGCTATGAAGAATCAGTGAAATTCATCTTTACTACGATACCACAGCAGTATAATCACAATGATGTATTAACTTGTTTCCTTTGAAAACAATGTTTCTAGCAAATGTTTCTAGCAAATCAACTGCGAGCGGCCGATTCTTTTCCTACTTCGTGCCCAAACTCTGGAACAATCTCTTTAACCTGGCATACACATAAAACACTATCACATTTAATAAATCCATTAAAGGATTGTTAGGCTGCATTAATTAGGTCAACTGGAACCAAAAACACTTCCCATAACACCGATGTACTCGTTACATCGTAAGAAGAATGGCACCTATGCTAATATTAGTCTGTTTTCTTATTCAGAGGTCCCCGTATCCACCAGATCCAGTCTGTATCCAGATCAGATGGTGGATCAGCATCTAGAGACGATGTCTACAGCCCTGAATCTCAGCTGAGACCATGTCAAGATCCCCAGCAAAGGCTTCGTCACCTAGAGGGCCATTGGGACAAGACTATGAGAACCACAGAGAGACCTCTGCCCAATCTGACTTGTGTTGCAGCCTGGAATTAAACCACGCCATGCTGGTTTTATCTGGCCAGAGGAGAACTGCCCCCCGACTGAGCCTGTTTTTTTTTTTTTTTCTCTTTCTCCATTTTCTGTCATCAATTGAGTTTTAGTTCCTTGCCACTTTTGCCTTTGGCTTGCTTAGTTGGGGACGCTTAATTTCTGGCAATATTGACGATTATTCAGTGGCGGCCGGTCAATAAGGGGCGCAGGGGTACTATTTTGTCGTACTATTCCACTGTTAGTCATATTATCATTTATTAAAAAATAAAAATAATATAAAAACTGTATTTTGTTCATGTGTGTGTGTGTGCGGGGCGCCGGACTAATGGGTGTCTATTAGGTCTGTAAACTTTTGAAAAGCATGTGATTTGAGGCTGAGCTCTAACTGGCTTGTTTCAGATTGTCCTCGGGGTGCAGTGCTCTGCACAGTGCTCCCCGAACCCTCCCACTTTTGATTTTAGCGAATCAATATTGTTTTTATATTTTTGGTCTCGTGTGATTGGACTGTTCTCAACGAGTCTCATTCCCGCTCATAGACTGCAAATTCCCGCTCAGCAGACTGTCATTTGACTGACAGGTACTGATCAATGTGGAAGCAAGCGAAATTTCTTGAAATGAAAGAAAATTCAGTTTTATCTTTGCAACAATACCCCTTTACAAGCCGTTCGGATGAAGAAGAAAAAAAGGATAAAAGAGCTTGGACCAGATTTGTATTTGTTATTATTATTATGATGATGATTATTACTCATAAATTTTTTTTTACTCCTTTGCAGAAATTCTCTCCATTCCCTGGTTGAGCAAAGCAGTGAAGGTGGTTCTCAACCGAAGAGGCGGCGGGCGCTCAGTCCAGAGGTCCATGAACGGACTGCAGCAGAGTTGAGTTTTTATTGCAGTCCATGTTACTCTGCACTATTTCATAGAAAATCTATCAGCGGAAGCTATCAAAAAGAATATAAATATTAGCAACAAGTTAAACTGCATTGTTTCATTTACCCTCTATGAGTACTTGTAAATGTCTTCTCATGTATTTGATGATTTTATGATATTTTAGCTTAAATATTGTAGTAAAGAGTAGATCCTTAAGTTAAAGTCATATATAAATAATAACAACAACAAAATTTCTCCAGTTTTTTTGATACAGGGTGGCCGCAGGGCCTTAAAATGTCTTAAATGTAACTTATGTCTGTAGACACCCTGTGATAGCTTTACTGTGAGAGATTTACTATGCCATGTATGTGGGATCCCAGGTGGAAAAAAGTACACTTCCATAACATACTTAAAGTGCTCTGTTTTCGCGCACTAATTTTGTGCTTAATATACTAAAATGATTCTTTAGTACTTCTTAAGATAAGATCATCTAACTGTACTCAACTGTGCTATTTTGGGAAACCACGAATATGAACTAAAATGCACTTTTAACATACTATCTCTGTATTTAAAAAATGTATTTAGTTGTAGTTTAGTATAGTTGTTACTTGTAGTACACTTGAACCCATCTTTCATACACTAGTACACTCAAGTGTACTACAAGTGGTGACTAAATACATTTTTAAATACATGGATAGTATGTTAAAAGTGCATTTTAGTTCATATTCATTGTTTCCCAAAACAGCAGTTGAGTACACTTAGATGATCTTAAAGGAAAACGCCACCGTTTTTCCATATTCCAATATGTTTTTCCCTCACCTTAGATGAGTTGATAAGTACCTCTCCCGTCTCAGTGCGTGCACTTAATCGTTCTAGCGTGCGCTGCCACTATGCTAGCGTTTAGCTTAGCACCATTCATTCCTTAGGATCCAAACAGAGATGAATTTAGAAGCTACCAAACACTTCCATGTTTTCCCTATTTAAAGACGGTTACATGAGTAGTTACACGAGTAAGTATGGTGACACAAAATAAACAGTGGCGATTTTCTAAGCGGATAAAATATTATAATTATAATGTACGGTGGAAGAGTACTTCGCAGCACTTCGACCTCGGCCTATTTTGTGTCACCATACTTACTCGTGTAACTACTCATGTAACTGTCTTTAAATAGAGAAAACATGGAAGTGTTTGGTAGCTTCTAAATTCATCCCTGTTTGGATCCTAAGGAATGAATGGTGCTAAGTTAAATGCTAGCATAGTGGTGCCGCGCGCTACAGCGATTAAGTGCACACACTGAGACGGGAGAGGTACGTATCAACTCGTCTAAGTTGAGGGAAAAACATATTGGAATATGGAAAAACGGTGGCGTTTTCCTTTAAGTTTATCTGAAGTAGTACTGAAGAATCATTTTTAGTATATTAAGTACAAAATTAGCGCGTGAAAATAGAGCACTTTAAGTACATTATGGAAGTGCACTTTTCTCACCTGGGATCAATGGGAGGAATATATCTTAAAGTTATATTCTTTTCTGAAATATTTAAGAAAAAAAATATTGTAAAGTCATCAAATGCATGAGAAGACATTTACAATTACCAATAGAAGGTAAATTAAACAATGCAGTTTAATTTGTTGCAAATGTTTGTCTTTTTGATAGTTTCCTCTGTCCAGCAAAGTACTTTTATTCTAGTTACACTGCAATTTATAGATATGAAGATTGGGAATAACATTTTTATTATTATTATTATTTATTTATTTATTTTACAATATGGAGATAGTTTTTTGGGCTTTATTAAATGATTATATTGGGCTTTATTAAACTTTATGAAACTATAGTTACCTACAAGTTAATCTTTTTAACCATTTACACAGTCTTTAAATTGTGATCTAAAAGGATTTGTTATTGTTTGGTTCTCTCTAGTGCACAACATTAGTATTACGGCCTTCATCTCTGAATCCGATTAATATAAATGGCTGATATTTTAAAAAATACTGTTAGTGCCCTGAGCATCTTGACATGTTTACTCAGAATGTCTTGTCCATGTGTATGAAGTTCTGAGAAATTATGGATTCAAACACTGAAACTGGTCTCTCTTTACAATTTAAAACTGGTCATTTTAAATGTTGCAGTTGAAATTGACATTTTATCATCACTACATCATTTTTGTTTTTTATCCTTCACTCTGTAGGTCTGTGATACCATACTCCTACACACCATGAAACGGTTCTCCTTCACAAACCACCTTGTTAGTGCCACCTTGATGCAACCAGACAGGTTTGAACAGCACACAGTGGCGTTTTCTGAAGAGGCACTGAGCAGGACTTTGAAGGCCTATCCAGCGCTCAGTGGGAGTAAGCTGAAGACAGAGCTTAGTCTCATCTACTGCAAGGAGGAGTTCAGAACCTGTCGTGGTGCTGTGGACCTACTCCAGCTGTTCATGGAAAACAATCTTGAAGAAGTCTTTTCAGAGACTGTCACTCTCCTAAAGATCCTCATCACCACACCCATGACCACAGCAGAAGCTGAGAGGTGCTTCTCAACCTTGAAAAGGATTAAGACTTTTCTGAGAAATAGCATGACCCAGGAGAGGCTGAATGCATTGGCCATGCTGTCAATGGAAAAGAGACTGGTGACTGAGATGACTGATTTCAACCAGAAGGTCACTGAGAAATTTGCAAGCCAGAAAGAAAGGAGAGCAAAATTTATTTTCAAATAGTGCAATTGGCCAGTGATTAGGCAACTTTACATTGTGTGTATGTGTGTGTTTTATGATTACCTTTATTATTTAATTACTGATAATAAACCCACATCAACTTCAAATTCCCACATCAAATGAAATCAAATTCACTGATTCATGGTACATTTATTGCATTCTTTAACAGTTGACTTTAATATTTTCAATATTTTATCTAGCAGTAATGATACACAATCACCTAATAAATGGCTATTTACAGTCCTGCATTACTAACAGTTTAATTTTTCAGTTTGTTTGCGATTGCTTTGGTACATTCATGCAATTGATTATGTACATTTGTCTGTGGTTTCCTACATCAGTTGCTAATAGCATGTTGCTCAAAATGTATTATATAGTTCTCTGTGCTATAGTCTTACACCTCAGAACATCTAGTCATTAGTTCACCGTATAAGTCATTAAATGCAAAATGGTTGATCCAGTTGTCATAAACTGTCAAGCACATTTTTTACACATTATTATTAGACTTTTTGTAAATTTGGCATGAATTGTGCAAGTGAATCTTGACTTTCACTATCGAAGAGAATGTAGATCAACCAAAGATAAACCACTTCTCTGAAATAGCTCAAAGGTTCATCTCATGAATCTTCAATTGGAAAACATATATAGACAGAGGACAACACAAGAGTTTCAAATTCTGACAACAGACTTTCTAATTTTTTTTATTTTCGTCTTTGTAACCATATTTACTTTTCCTTTTTTTATATCTCAGTGACATTGTAATGGGTTTATTTATTTATTTATTTATTTATTTTTGGTCAGACCACTGGTAAAAGTGTAACTGGAAATTCTATCCAGTCTCTTTCAATCAATATCCCACATACAGTAATGTGTAAATTTGTACTTTTGAAATGGATATATGGCATACATACAGTTTTTCTCAGTCGCTTTGGTGCATTTCTCGAATCATCCTTAATATTTGCAAAGAAGTATGTGCATTTCTCAAAACAAGTTGTACAAACAGCACCACACAATGGATTACCTGCAATGGCCTGTAACTTACTCAAAATCTTTAGTTCATCTCTCAAAATTATTTATGTCAATGAACATATCAGTGCCATCAGAATGAAAAGTCCTTGTGTTATTGTTCACAAACAAGATAGTCAAAATGCTTAGTCATGTTATCAACATACTGCTCTCTGTTAGTGTTACCTGATGTAAACTATGGCAACAGTTTGGATGACAGTTACTGCACTGAAATGCAGAAGGCTGCACTTCTTCTGTATGCCATATATCCATTTCAAAAGTAAAAATTTACACATTACTGTATGTGGGATACTGATTGAAAGAGACTGTTCATTGACATAAATACTTTTGAGAGATCGACTAAAGATTTTGAGTAAGCTGCTTTTGCAGGTAATCTAATGTGTGGTGCTGTTTGTATGAATTGTTTTGAGAAATGCACATACTTTTTTGCAAATATTAAGGATGATTTGAGAAATGTACCAAAGCAACTGAGAAAAACTGTAAATAAAGGTGACTTGACAACTTGATTTGATGACCTTTTGCTGTGTTCCCATCATTTCACTGACGACTGCTTCTCCAATCTCTGCGAGTTCAATGCAGGATTCTTAAACCGGTTGTCTTTGAAAAATGTGTGAATGCCCAGTTTGTTTGGACCAGTTTCTCCTCCGAATCACAACCTGTAAGTATGATTAATAATTGCTGCTTTAATGTTCTGTCGAGCGTGCAAAATATGTAGTTATGCAGCTGTAGGACTCTGTCTAACTCACATTATATAGTTCTACCGTTATAGTTCTAGAGTGCTCATGAAACTGGACCCTGACTTCTAGCCATGAAGCCTCTATTAATGGTTTCTATGCATTGCAAGACTGTTAAATTTGGTGATTTGCATCAGTAAAGTAGTAAAACATCCAATGAACAGCTATTCTTTTTGTTATCCTCAGTAGAAAGCATTCTCTCTAATTTTTATAGTTAATTTGTTTCTTAATGGTTAATTTCGTAAATTTACTATTTATTAAGCTGTATAATTATTTTCTATTTTTCTCTTAAGGATTATTCTATCTTTTTTTCAGGGTTTTGGGGCTTTGGGGGGGCCTTACCATGCTCAAAAACCTTTTACATTTTGCACACGTCAAAATTGTGTTTTATATTTACCCGAATCACTTATAATAATATCAAGACACGGCTACATCCTCAGCCTCTTCTACTGCTTTGTCTGCCTCCCTACACTTTCACCATCCATTTTAGAGAACTGGCTGATATAACGTCTTACATTATTAGTAAATTTAAGATTCACCTGCACAGTTCATCAATTCAGAGCACATTTACAAAAGAATCTAATAGAAATGTATGGAAAATATGCTTGACAGATTATGACAGCTAGCTCAGCCATTTTGCATTGAATGACTTCCGCATTGAACTAATGCCTATATCTAATGACTATTCAACGGAGAACCAGTATATTTTGATCAACATGATATAAGCAACTTATAATGTAGGAAACAGCAGACAATTGTACATAATCCACTGTATGAATGTACAAAAGCATTTGAAATTTGTTCAAAAAGAATGAGAAATACTTTTATGATGTGCACAAGTGACTAGATGATAAGTAGGTTGAACAAGTAGTTTTGAGAAATTCAATTCTGATCTGAGAAATGTACCAAAGCCACTGAGAAAAACTGTAAAATCAAATGTCTGGAGGCAGATTAGTGCTATCTGATGGAAAGAAATAAAATCAAATGTAATACTATGGTTTAACCCCTGCTCCTGAGGGGCCATCATTCTGCAGTGTTTAACTCCAACCAGCTCCAACACACTTTCCTTTAAGTTTCTAGTGAGTCTGAAGACCCTGATTAGCTGGTTCAGGTGTGTTTAATTGAGGTTGGAGCTAAACCTTGCAAGACAGCGGCCCTCTATAACAGGTCTGGACACCCCACTAAACAGTCGTCAGATTTATTAATCTGTGCTATAAAAAATACAAATTGTTCAGCAGCACAAATAATAAACAGGAAAATAAAGGGGTTAATGTTGTAAAAAATATATCAATTATGAACTATGAACTAATTTAATTTCAGGTGTGAAGCAGCTCTAAAGAAGATAATAGTGTCAGTATTTAGCTCAGTTTAGATTAATGTTGTTTCAGTGCAGCTCAATAACTGTCAATGTTGCAAAATTCATCAGTTATGAAGCAAGTTTACTATAAGCAGCTCTACAAAAGACAATAGTGTCATTAATCAGCTCAAGTGAGTTTGGAAATGTAGTGCCCTTTAACGTAATAAGTTTTAAAGTTTTTAAAGTTTTAAAGTGGACACAAACAGTTAATAATGCCATTGGTTTATCAGTTTGAGCCTGAGTCAGATTCTGAAAATGCAGACAATTAAGCAGAATAATTGGAACCAACTTTGTGATCACAACTTGAAGGAAACCTTTTCCAGTAGTAAGTTTTCATTCTGTAACTCTTTTACTTTTCAGATACAATGTATAACGATACAATGTGCTGTACACAAGCAAATGTTTGCAGTGTACTGTTTAAGGGGTGTTATTTATTTATTTATTTATAATGATCAGTGTTATAAATAAATCTTAACCACTGACTCCCAATTTCATGCATTTTTGGAAGGCCAAACAAGAGATTTTGCTCACTCATCGAAACACCGTGCCTCAACGACATGGAGATAACACTACAATTTATTGAAACATCATCTTTCTTGTGTATGCCTTTGGACGGGCACTATGCTAATATTTCTAATATACTGCTAATATAGACGTTTGTGGAGGTAATATTAAACTTCGAACAATGCATTTTAGGCATGTCTGGAGCAGTGTTAGCTTTATAACCTTGCAGATCTTTTTCATACATAAACAGATGCACTTTACACACAGAAGGAAAAGGAAAATACATGGCCTCTTAAAAAAATGTTGAAAAGTATTTAAAAAGTTGTTTGACTCCACTAATTGTTAAACAGTTTCAAAGTCAGCTTTTGATCCCAAAATATCTATCTCTGTGAGTGAGTAGGGTGTGTCTATTTTACACTTCTAATGTTTTAGTGTTTAAATAATTCATTGCCATATATATATATATATATATATATATATATATATATATATACACACACACTGCCACTCAAAAGTTTGGGATCAGTAAGATTTTTAATGTTTTTAAAGAAGTTTCTTCAGCTCATCAAGGCTGTATCTATTTGATCAAAAATGCAGAAAAAACTGTTATTTTGTGAAATATTATGGCAATTTAAAATAACAGTTTTCTATTTTAATATACTTTAAAATATAATTTATTTCTGTGACGCAGTGCTGAATTTTCAGCATCATTAATCCAGTCTTCAGTGTCACATGATCCTTCAGAAATCCTTCTAATATGCTGATTTATAATTAATGTTGGAAACCGTTGTGCTGCTTCATTTTTTTAGGATTCTCTGATTAATAAAAAGTTTTAAAAAAAAAGCATTTATTTTAAAGAAATTTTGTGTTACAATATACAGTGCTA
This sequence comes from Spinibarbus caldwelli, assembly GCA_039654775.1. Lineage (NCBI taxonomy): Eukaryota > Metazoa > Chordata > Actinopteri > Cypriniformes > Cyprinidae > Spinibarbus > Spinibarbus caldwelli. The sequence continues at coordinate 32,406,931 of CM077244.1, forward strand.
TTCAAAAGTTTGGGTTCAGTACATTTTTTCTTTCTTTTGCTTTTATTCAGGAGGGATGTGTTAAATTAATAAAAAGTCATAGTAAAGACTTATATTGTTAGACAAGATTTCTATTTTGAACAAATGCTGCTCTTTTTAACTTTGTATTCATCAGAATCAAAGAAAAAAGTATCACGTTCCAAAAAACAATATGAAGCAGCACAACAGTTTCAACACTCATAATAAATCAGCATATTAGAATGATTTCTGAAGGATCATGTGACACTGAAGACTGGAGTAATGATACTGAAAATTCAGCACTGCATCACAGAAATAAATTATATTTTAAAGTATATTAAAATAGGAAACCAGTATTAGAAATTGCAATAAGATTTCACAATATTACTGTTTTTTTTCTGTATTTTTGATCGAATAACAGCCTTGATGAGCAGAATAGACTCCCTTAAAAAACATTAAAAATTTTACTGATACCAAACTTTTGAGTGGCAGTGTATACATACATATATATAGTCTTGCATGTGATCAAATTATTGAATTTATTTCACAAATTTGCAACAAAATTAAATAAATTTGCTCTGTGTTACAGTCACAACAGTTTGTGTTGCTGTGCACTTTTTTTCCAGATCTCCAAGAATACTTACACAATATTTTCTACCAACTAAAGACTACCTGAGTTTTAATGTGCATTATTGTCCTAAACCCACCAAGTAGCAGTGTCACCACAGTGACTGTCATTGCTGTGTGCAGCTATCTTAAAGAATTTAAGACATTTTAAAGAATTTTAAGACATTAAACAATTTACCATAAAATCATATTTTGAATATGTTCTATAAGTTAATTAATTAAAATTTTCTTTCTGCAGTTTAACTCTGTATCAACATATTTATCATGATGTGGAACAAATCAGAATTCTCCCAAATACCTATGTGTTAGAAATGGTTCCAGTGCATTTGGTACATGTTAATGAACAAAAATCCGTATTAGGACAACTGTGAATGCATTAAGATATATTACATTTTTTGGCATCTGTCTCATATTAGATGAGGTATTTATTTATTAGGGAAAAAAAGACAGTGTTACCAGCTCCCAAGACTCCATATGCAAGATGAGGAGGTATGGTGATCTTTCTTCGCTCGTTTACACACATGCCCTGAACTCCTTTATCCAAACCTGGAATGACTTTAGATTCTACACCCACCTGCCCCACAAATGGAAAACCCTTATCCAGGCTGAGGGAGAAAGGGAGGAGAGAGAAAAAGAGAAAGATTCTTTATTCTAATCATTTTTAAAACAAAATACAAGCATATTATATATATATACTGCTCCTTTAAACTTGGCTTAAATCTAGTTATGCCACATTTAGCATCAAAAACTGCAAACAAAAGCTTATGATAACTAACGATCTTTTACAGTGCTGTGGTGAAGTATTGGCCCACTCTTCCTTCCAGAAATGCTTTAGTTCAGACACATTGTGGTAAATACATTTTTACAACATTCATCTCTTCCCCTCGTTCTCATTGCCTCATTTTATCACATCCTTCTTTCTGCTCATCTCTACCTGTTCCACTCTTCCTCTACCCACTCCACCACCTTTTAGACATACATCTCCAACTAAAGCAATCACTGACCTCGATAATGGTAACCTCAAATGAAACTCAATAAATCATCAACATCCTAACCCTCTGTTAGTTCTAAAACTTTAGTAGATGTCTGAGAGATATAAAGTCAGTCTGGTTAGTAATAAATTAAACTGGTAATGCTGTTTGTGGAGTTGTTTAATCCTCCTCTGCTGAGATCTTGAGAGATGTAATGTCTTTTATTTGCAGTTGATTTCAGTGTCCCTTTAAGTCAGTTGAAGCTGTTGTGTTTCATTTTCTGAGTGCAAGCATGATGTTGAACCAACATTACATTGTAACATTGATTTAATGCCATTACTGTTGATTTTTTAATTGCATTTCCACATTTTTTCAAGTTTTATTGCAGGTGCAAAAGTGATGTTAATTCAATGCCACTGATTTACTGTAACATTGTTTCAGTGGATGCTTGCTGTGGGATACCATCTTCATTTGATAATATGACAAATTACAGAGTTCTGTCTGTTGTGTTTGGACAAAGGGGGCATTGATACATACATATAATTTGTGTAAAACCAATAAAAATATCTGCAATTATTGTTGTTGTTGTTGTTTTTTCTCCTGATATATAAAAATTTTGGTTTGCTTTATGAACTATTATAAAAAACATTTGAGAATTTTTAAATTTTGTGCACAGTGAAAGATAATGTGAGATGCATTTACATTGTGACCATGCCTCAGATGCAATCAATAGAAACTGTGTCTGTTAAGGCGTGAACCAAATGGTCCATTAAGTTAGAATAACAAAAGAATAGCATTTCTCAGGAACTTCTTGTAGACTGCAGGATCTTAACTATTGTTTCTAGCCCTTTTGTCTTCAGGTATAAAGGTCTGTCTCACAGACAGAACTTTGGGAGAAGCTAAGATTCTTATAAAGATTAAGATATTTTAAAGACAAACATGCCAACATTGCTGTTGAAGAACTGCTAGACTGCTACCTTCAATAAATTCTTCTCCCCATAATAACTCAGGTCAAGCTTATTATTTTATGCATTAGAGAAATCCAGTCACCCAAACCAATGCTCAGCCAAATACTGCAAAATCTAACAGTGTTTTGAGAAAATGTTTCACATGATTTGTATTTTATATGAAATGAATGAAAAGTGCTTTTATGATGTGAACAAGTGACTATGGTGACATGATGATGATCGTGTCTCTAAAACCTGCCCTGCAATTAGTTGAGTAACATAACAGATGTTAAAAAAAAAAAAAAAAACACCTTCTTTCTTGAAAAGTTTAAAATTGAATCCCATTTTACTTAAGCAGGAGTTGAAGTAGCTTGTTCAGCTCTCCCTAAAAGTGTAAAAGTATTTTTAAATGAATGGGGAGGGCAGCATTACTGCACTCTTTCAATAATGAATGTGCTTACTTTGAACAGAAAAATCATTTCTGTTTATTATAGTAATTATTTCACGTATTTCAAGTGTTCATTTCGTTTCAACTATTTTTGCAATAAATGCTGTAAAACAGTTGTGTCCTCAACTATTTAACTACTTCTTTTTTTATCTAATGGTGTAGTTTAGGAATATGATCATGCCAAAGGAACAGTCTGCAGGAGAATCAACAGCTGTGGATGAGAAGTGCCCTAACAAGATTTATGACTCACCCTTACGATATTGCTTACGGATGAAAATTAGTGTCTCCAAGATACTGTCTTTAAGAAAAAATAAATAAATAAATAAATTAAAAAAAAAATAAAAACAACAAAATGTTTGGATGTTTCTAGAATTATCTGCACTGTTAACCTATCAGAACCTATAGAAATTATGTCAATATGACTGTAAGTATTAATCTTAAGTTAATTGGAGGCTGGCTCCTCTTAATCATTTTCTATGGCCTTTGGAAGTGTGTAAACTCTCTGTGAACTGACTGAACAAATTTGACTGGTCTTCATTGAGCATATTGTTCTCTCTGTGGGGTTTAACTGAAATTCCCCTACAATAATCCATTTTTAATGTTTTTCTTTTTCTTTTCTATATCACAATGACATTGTAAGCTACTGCAATTTGTAGTCAGACCACCAGTAAAAGCATTAATTCTAATCTTTGTACTATTGAAATTGATGCCTTGCAGAAAAAGAGGCTGATAACATGATGCAGAGGTTCGCTGCACATAAAGGTATAATGAGTTCAGTTCACTCACCTGGAGTCAAACTTTCGTCCGTCCTTGAATGTGCCGTTATACTGATAGCGAACATAATCTCCGATCTGAACCTCTCTCGAACAGTGTATTGGTATGAAGTATCGATCAATAATCACTTCTTCCAACTGACCACATGCAACATGTATGAGAGTGAGGACAACAGTGAGAGCTGCTGTTATCGCCATTTAAAATGAGAAGATAATTCTCATTCGGAATTCTGGAAGAGAAACTAAACCAGAACTAAATCAAGCTGTGACAAACGACCCGTGACCCTCCTATGCATTTGTTATCCTAAAATCTGTGAAATTATGTGCAAACATGCGGAAAATAACTTGAAAGAAGTTGATGTTCACGTAGGCTATGTTACTGCGTGTCAATATCCATAGAAGCAGCAGCATCAACCCCGCGGTCCTAAACTCCAGCCTGGCACGCATTTACTAAAGTTTTTAAGCAACAAGCAGCATGCTATTCATCAAGACAACAGGCACCAGATAAATATTTAACAAAATGTTTTTTGTCAATATAAGGAACGCTAACTGAAATGCATGCTTTTATACAATTTTCAACCCAATATTTCGGAGTTCTGCTTCTGGTTTATTCAGAAAGGCTGGCTATACAGTAGTCAAGTGGATCAAAAAAGTTTATCAAAGTTAATCAAAGACAAGAACGGGTATTGTTTTGGTTTTAAGACAACTTTGATGAAAGGTTTTGATCTTCTTCAATTGTTGACTACTGTAAAATGTTGTTTGGTCGATTTAAGGCTTCATCAGCATTTTCTGACAAGACATATAAAACATCTCTAAAACATTTATGAATTATCATATAGTTTTTTATTTTATTATTTTTTTTTCTTTAAGTATTTCTCACGGCAATGAAAAGATTACTTAAACCTGACGGACGTTTAGACCCAGAGAAGCAGTCCAGATCAGAATTTGGGAGGCATGCAGAGTTTTCCATCACCGTAAAACTCCTTCAACCCCAAAGGGCCACAAATTTCCTACGTGCAGTCTGACATGAGTCTTCACTCTCCGTTATTACACGGGGATCGGTGCTTACAGTGAGGAACAGAAGCATGGCCCAAACAAGCATATGTTTAGTCGTGTTTTTCAGTAATGCCTATCTTTTCTGTACTGTGAAGGCTCAGTATGAGAAATACAGCTTCAAAAGCTTTCCAGCGAACGACCTCATGCCACTGGAGTCTGCGTACGGACACGCGTTAGAGATGTACTCTGCTCAGGACTGGAAGCAGAGCGCTAAATATCTGGAGCTGAGCCTGCGGCTTCATCGGCTGCTGAAGGACAGCGAAGCGCACTGCAGCCAGAACTGCAGCGCCGTGGGCCGGGAATATGAGGAAAACCACACGGAAACTACCCTCTTGATCATGGGGCACATCATAATGCGAGCTGCATGCCTGAAAAGGTGCAAAACAAACTTTCCCGTGTTTTCTAAATCATATCCTACGCGAGAGACTTTGGGTGCTTTCGAGCAGAGGATACCCTACCGGTACCTTCAGTACGTCTATTACCAAGTAAGAGATCACGTTCATGGATTTGCAATGAGTCAGAACGCTTTTAGGTGCTTCACAGTAGGCTACTATACATACAACGCTAACTGTCCACTGAAAATGGTAATACACGATGGATAGACATTACTGTAAATCATTTTCCTATTGTCGTAATCACTTGTAACAAACACAGCCTATCAACTTGTTTAGATGAAATTTGTTCTATAAACAATAATGCACTTTTGATTATGTCTCAGTTGGTGCATTGCGTTTCATTGGTCCAGTCAGCGGCACACATGCCACGTCCACGCATGAGCGCTTCGTAATCGCAAGACAACCGAGCTTTAAAGGTGTAATGTCTTAAAACTGCTTAACGCCAAAACATGATTTCTTTCACTTAATTATTGTCGTGAATGTAGTAACCGTTTATAAGATTTAGGATGGATGGATGAGGATTCACAACCACTGGTGAGAAAAGTAATGCTAAGTAAAGTGACAGAAATCTGAGGCAAATCTGGTTAAGGTAATAGAAAGGTAAATTTGCTTCTTTTTTTATATTGCTGCTATAATAATTCATGATAAAAGGAAATACAGAAAATAATTCCAAATAATTTTTCAGATTTGCGATAGATTATTCCCCCACTTTTACAGGTAGCCTATATGGCATATGGAACAACATATGGGTTTATAATTTAAAGCAGAAATAATTATTAAATACCAGCATAGTGCAGTACATAATAGCGCGTGTAGCTATGCAATCAACACGTTCTCGTTTCCAACTCACATATGTACGCTTGGTCAGGGTACATTAGCGTCGCTTTTCAACATGCAGGGCATACTCTATTGCTTTCAACGAGAAATCTTTGGTGTCAGTACACAGATGCAAATGCTAAGGAAATGTATCGTGAAGAAATTTGTAAAGAGGTAATAAATGCATTAACATTTCTGCATTTTACATTGAAAACGTAATTTAGAGATATTCAGATGGAAAGAAAGCGTAATTTTACAAATGTTAGAAATGTGGCCTTCAATTGATACTATCAAATAGCACATTCAAGTTCTTGACTGACAATAAAAGACTTGACAGAACATCACAGAGGATAGAAAAGGCAAAAATGAGATCTGTTTAACATCTCAAATAGGCCTATTTCTCCTAGATAGAAATGAGGTTACTTTAACACATTGAGACTTTTGCTCGAGTCTCTTGCTTCTCAAACTTGTCTCCTGAGACAAAAACTCTAAAACTCTCAATATGGTCTGCTTTAACATTTTAGAAGAGATTTCATCACCATCACACAGATTTTTCTCCGTAGCTAGAGACAGTGAAGATCTCACTTTTGTCTCCTTTAAAGCTTTAGAAGAGATCTCAACAACATCACACACTGTGCTCAGATTTTCTCCTTAGCTAAAGGCTCTGGATCGCTCATAACTGACTCCTATAAATTTCAGTAGCGATCTCAACAACTTGTATCCATATGAGCTCAAACATTTCTACCAAATATTATGTATTAATAATCAAATTAGTTTTGGATTGGATTGAGTCATAAGCCATTTAATGTGCCTTTCAGCAAGGAAAGCTCCAGGGTTACTGTTCCTGTAAGTAAGTTTTGATAAGGGCACTGGGTAGATTACTATTTCCAAGAACAAATGATGCACATAAACTGTACAGTTCTATTATCTTATTTTGTGTCAACAAGAGTAACGTTAACCGTATTTTTGCATCATTTTAATCTTAATATAGGCTTAAACTCTGAATTTATGGTTTCTTTTTTTTTTTTTATACTTTATTAGATGTATTCTGAACTTTAGAGACAAATGTGCTGCAGGCTCATTGGAAATACGTGCCTTTATCTACATTTCTGCAAAACTCAAAAAAGTACCTACAAGTGCATCTCAATAAATTAGAATTAGAATGTTGTGGAAAAGTTCATTTATTTCATTAATTCAACTCAAATTGTGAAACTCGTGTATTAAATAAATTCAGTGCACACAGACCGAAGTAGTTTAAGTCTTTGGTTCTTTTAATTGTGATGATTTTGGCTCACATTTAACAAAAACCCACCAATTCACTATCTCAACAAATTAGAATACTTCATAAGACCAATAAAAAAAGACATTTTTAGTGAATTGTTGGCCTTCTGGAAAGTATGTTCATTTACTGTATACAGTCAGGTCCATAAATATTGGGACATCGACACAATTCTAACATTTTTGGCTCTATACACCACCACAATGGATTTCAAATGAAACGAACAAGATGTGCTTTAACTGCAGACTGTCAGCTTTAATTTGAGGGTATTTACATCCAAATCAGGTGAACGGTGTAGGAATTACAACAGTTTGCATATGTGCCTCCCACTTGTTAAGGGACCAAAAGTAATGGGACAATTGGCTTCTCAGCTGTTCCATGGCCAGGTGTGTGTTATTCCCTCATTATCCCAATTACAATGAGCAGATAAAAGGTCCAGAGTTCATTTCAAGTGTGCTATTTGCATTTGGAATCTGTTGCTGTCAACTGTCAAGATGAGATCCAAGAGCTGTCACTATCAGTGAAGCAAGCCATCATTAGGCTGAAAAAACAAAACAAACCCATCAGAGAGATAGCAAAAACATTAGGCGTGGCCAAAACAACAGTTTGGAACATTCTTAAAAAGAAGGAACGCACCGTTGAGCTCAGCAACACCAAAAGACCCGGAAGACCACGGAAAACAACTGTGGTGGATGCCCGAAGAATTCTTTCCCTGGTGAAGAAAACACCCTTCACAACAGTTGGCCAGATCAAGAACACTCTCCAGGAGGCAGGTGTATGTGTGTCAAAGTCAACAATCAAGAGAAGACTTCACCAGAGTGAATACAGAGGGTTCACCACAAGATGTAAACCATTGGTGAGCCTCAAAAACAGGAAGGCTAGATTAGAGTTTGCCAAACGACATCACAGTTCTGGAACAACATCCTATGGACAGATGAGACCAAGATCAACTTGTACCAGAGTGATGGGAAGAGAAGAGTATGGAGAAGGAAAGGAACTGCTCATGATCCTAAGCATACCACCTCATCAGTGAAGCATGGTGGTGGTGGGCATGTATGGCTACCAGTGGAACTGGTTCTCTGGTATTTATTGATAATGTGACTGCTGACAAAAGCAGCAGGATGAATTCTGAAGTGTTTCGGGCAATATTATCTGCTCATATTCAGCCAAATGCTTCAGAACTCATTGGACGGCGCTTCACAGTGCAGATGGACAATGACCCAAAGCATACTGCAAAAGCAACCAAAGAGTTTTTGAAGGGAAAGAAGTGGATTGTTATGCAATGGCCAAGTCAATCACCTGACCTGAATCCGATTGAGCATGCATTTCACTTGCTGAAGACAAAACTGAAGGGAAAATGCCCCAAGAACAAGCAGGAACTGAAGACGGTTGCAGTAGAGGCCTGGCAGAGCATCACCAGGGATGAAACCCAGCGTCTGGTGATGTCTATGCATTCCAGACTTCAGGCTGTAATTGACTGCAAAGGATTTGCAACCAAGTATTAAAAAGTGAAAGTTTGATTTATGATTATTATTCTGTCCCATTACTTTTGGTCCCTTAACAAGTGGGAGGCACATATGCAAACTGTTGTAATTCCTACACCGTTCACCTGATTTGGATGTAAATACCCTCAAATTAAAGCTGACAGTCTGCAGTTAAAGCACATCTTGTTCGTTTCATTTGAAATCCATTGTGGTGGTGTATAGAGCCAAAAATGTTAGAATTGTGTCGATGTCCCAATATTTATGGACCTGACTGTATGTACTCAATACTTGGTAGGGGCTACTTTTGCTTTAATTACTGCCTCAATCGGCGTGGCATGGAGGTGATCAGTTTGTGGCACTGCTGAGGTGGTATGGAAGCCCACGTTTCTTTGATAGTGGCCTTCAGCTCATCTGCATTTTTTGGTCTCTTGTTTCTCATTTTCCTCTTGACAATACCCCATAGTATTCTCTTTGGGGTTCAGGTCTGGTGAGTTTGCTGGCCAGTCAAGCACACCAACACCATGGTCATTTAACCAACTTTTGGTGCTTTTGGCAGTGTGGGCAGGTGCCAAATCCTGCTGGAAAATGAAATGAGCATCTTTAAAAAGCTGTTCAGCAGAAGGAAGCATGAAATGCTCCAAAATTTCTTGGTAAACGGGTGCAGTGACTTTGGTTTTCAAAAAACACAATGGACCAACACCAGCAGATGACATTGCACCCCAAATCATCACAGATTGAGGAAACTTAACACTGGACTTCAAGCAACTTGGGCTATGAGCTTCTCCACCCTTCCTCCAGACTCTAGGACCTTGGTTTCCAAATGAAATACAAAACTTGCTCTCATCTGAAAAGAGGACTTTGGACCACTGGGCAACAGTCCAGTTCTTCTTCTCCTTAGCCCAGGTAAGACGACTCTGACGTTGTCTGTGGTTCAGGAGTGCCTTAACAAGAGGAATACGACAACTGTAGCCAAATTCCTTGACAAGTCTGTGTGTGGCTCTTGATGCCTTGACCCCAGCCTCAGTTTATTCCTTGTGAAGTTCACCCAAATTCTTGAATCGATTTTGCTTGACAATCCTCATAAGGCTGCGGTTCTCTCGGTTGGTTGTGCATCTTTTTCTTCCACACTTTTTCCTTCCACTCAACTTTCTGTTAACATGTTTGGATACAGCACTCTGTGAACAGCCAGCTTCTCTGGCAATGAATGTTTGTGGCTTCCCCTCCTTGTGAAGGGTGTCAACGATTGTCTTCTGGACAACTGTCAGATCAGCAGTCTTCCCCATGATTGTGTAGCCTAGTGAACCAAACTGAGAGACCATTTTGAAGGCTCAGGAAACCTTTGCAGGTGTTTTGAACTGATTAACTGATTGGCATGTCACCATGTTCTAATTTGTTGAGATAGTGAATTGGTGGGCTTTTGTTAAATGTGAGCCAAAATCATCACAATTAAAAGAACCAAAGACTTAAACTACTTCAGTCTGTTTGCATTGAATTTATTTAATACACGAGTTTCACAATTTGAGTTGAATTAATGAAATAAATGAACTTTTCCACGACATTCTAATTTATTGAGATGCACCTGTATATCTATATTGTGTACATCTATATTTCATAAAGCACTGTATAAATAAATGTGACTTGGCTATTCTAACAGTAACAAGTCACAACATGTAATTGAATCTGAGAAAGCCAATGGAGAGATCTCACCTGTGTGTCTCTTATTTCACTAATGTTAATGAAATGAGAAACTGCAAAACAATATTTAAACAAGACAATCCAGACACTGAATTATCTTATGTTATGTGCTTCTAGATGAATGAGTTGGAGAGAGCGGTTTCGGCAGCACACACATATCTACAGCGAAACCCTGAGGACCCCGTTCTATCTAGGAGTCTTAACTACTATAAAAGCCTGTTTGACACAGAGGAGTACCTCGTAGACCATGAGGAGAAGCCCTATGAGGTATTTATTCTCTCTAATTTTGTTTTTCTTTTTAACCTTATTTGTGAGAGGCACTCTTGTGAAATAAGTAGATATGGATTCATATCGATCTGTCTTTTAGGCTTTATTCCTGAAGGCTGTGAAGCTGTATAATTCGGGGGATTTTAGCAGCAGTGCTCGAGACATGGAGCTGGCGGCTGCTGAGTATTTTAAAACATTCAACACGTGTTTGCTGTCTTGTGAGGGGTCATACGATGTGCAGGAGTTTAAAGACTTCTACCCCACCTTAGCCGGTCAGTGATATCATGATGCCTTCTCAGATTTGCTTCAAATAGCTGTGAATATTAGAAATCTGTCCTAACTAAAATAAGCCTGGTTCAAATGCAAATAGCTTGGTAAACATGAGAAGTTCAGCAGGAAGTCTAGTACCATCATAGGTTGTTGTTTTTTTTTGTTTTTTTTGTTTTTTTAAGTAGCAGAAGCCTATAAATGCAATGTCCTCTCTCTCTCTCTCTCTCTCTCTCTCTCTCTCTCTCTCTCTCTCTCTCTCTCTCTCTCTCCCCCCCCAGATTTCTATTTTGAAGTAATGAAGTGTAAAGTAAAATGTGAGGAAAATTTTATTCCAAATGTTGGTGGTTTCTTTGTGGAGAAATTTGTTGCCACCATGTACCACTACATGCAGTTTGCTTATTACAAATGTAAGTAACAGAAACACACACACAACAAAATTTTTTAATTGTCTTCTGTCAGCAGTAAACACAAGAAATACTATAATCTGCCCATATTTCATATCAATTAGTACATTTTGGTATAATGGGGAATGATGTATTGTAAAACAATATTACATGCAAGTCTCTCAGTATCTCATATGAATACTTTCCAGTTCTTGTATACATCTAGAGGTATTGGCATGATACACTGTAGACCCAGAACTGTGCATCATTCAAAACTGATAGGACATGAAATAAGATACTAAGGTTGTTTTACTGTTTACTACACTGTAAAGAAAACTAATTGTTTCAATTTAAAATCATTTCTTACCTTGCTGACTAAAAATTTTAAGTTTAGTCAACTTGAAATTTTACGTTACTTAATGTTAAGTTAAGTGACAACTTGGATATTTTAGTTGACTAAACTCAGTGGGGTAACAAATAATTTAAGACTTGTTGCACTTGACCACTTCATGCATTTTCACTGATCGAATAGCAATCCGATCACAATCCAATCACCAAACTATTTCAGGAGGTGATTTGAGAGCCATTTTACAGGTGACTCGGCCACATGTGAATTTGGTGTAAAAGTGACATGTACTCTATAAATATTACTGTTCCCAAAATGGCAAAAATAAAGGTTTGAGACTGCTGTAACTACACCTGGTAGCTACAGTACATACCATGGTGTCATTGCGGAGATGAGTGTCTCTCTTCAGTAAGCAGACAAACTAACTAGTGAAAATGAAGTTAAAGATTAGTGTTGCTGCCTGAAGTATGACACCCATTCATGTTCATTAAAAGGGATAAGCAATATTTTTTTTATTCAACCAGTGCTCTCTCTCCGGTTGTGATATTTGATTTTGAAAATGTTGATAAAACACTAATTATAAAATGCAGCACATGGCATCTGTTGCTGATATTGTATATGTTATCAACTTTTGTGAAACAAAGTCCACAAATCCAGTTTGTTAAAACACATTTATGTGGTCAAGTGTGAATGGAATGTTCAAACTCAGTCAGATAGCAATCCAATCACAGTGATGGACCAACAATAAATACCCCCATAGACGTAGACTTCATTGCCAAAAGGTTTTCATCAAAACAATCAGTTAGAAATGACTTTATTAATTTGTCTTTCCAGTAAATGATGTGCGAAATGCAGCGGTGTGTGCAGCAAGCTATATGCTGTTTGATGCAAACGATCAAGTGATGCAGCAGAACATGGCCTACTACAGATTCTACAGACAACAGTGGGGACTGCAGGACGAGCATTTCAAACCACGACCTGTAAATACAAACACATGCACAGGCATATCATTACTTACCAAAATGACAAACGTAGTAAGGTTAATGCTTCTGATGATCAACAATTTCCCCTTAACTGTACTGGAGTGGCATATACATTTTTGTTGTTGTTTCTCTTGGCAATGGAATCAAATCCATGTCACATATATTTAAGTATTGTAAGGTATTGTAAAAGAAGAACGTTTCACAAAAATTGAGCAAAAAAACAAACGTTTTGCAAACAAAAACAAGGAATCACAAAATGTAAATAAAATAGAGAAAAAATAAAGTTTTAATTAATTGCAAAAGTCAGGGACTGCTGTAAAAGAAGCTTAAGAACTTTGATCCTTTTTGATCTCTTTTTTTTTTTTTGCAGCAATTATTATATGGGTTTACCTAGATGAATGTACATTAACAGCAAGCACTGTATAAGATATCTAGCCAAGAGATAATAGGGGATATGAGCTTTATAAAACAACAGGTTTTGAAATATAAAAGACAAAACACATGCATATTTGTTGCAATCATTTTACTTTTTAGTTTTTATACGGTCTATTTCAAAAGACATAATGTAACATCTGTTTATTTACATTTTGCATAGTGTGTCGTTTACAAATGTCATAATCAGTTGTTCTTTTGCAATACTTCACTGTTTTGCAAATAAACACAGCAAAAAGAGAAATATCCTCTCACATTCAACTGCTTTTATTTTGTCAATATCAAAAGTAGCAGTCCCCTTATGAAAAATAAGTTTATTCAAGTGTGCTATTAGTATACTTCTTTTAAACTAAAAATAGGAAAGTATACTTTTAGTTTACTTTTTATGTACTTCTCAGAAATGGGCTTTATGTACTTCTCAGAAATATACTTAAAATGACATTTAAGTATACTTGACTTATACTTAGAAAAAGTCTTAATATATTTGAGCTACACTTGTGCTCCTAGAATCCGTGTTTTCATTGTTATACGGTAGGGGGCGCTAGTACACATCTTCTGTACAGAATTTCCAAAAAACACAAGTGAAGAAGAAAAAGAAAACAGATCCTTCCACGTGTAACCTAACACGATCATCTGACATAAAACAGCATCAAAACTGTGTAAGGTTATGGAATAAAATGTCGACCAATGAAGAGGCAATAATGACTGTCAAGCTTTGGGGTGTTGATCGACTCCATCTACGTTTTGATTATCATTCTGAATCCAATTCATAGTCCTTTTTTCAGCTTTTTGTTCAAAATGTTGTTTATTTCTTTTTTTTCTTTTTTTAATTTATGAAACCCACATTCAAGTGTTTAAAAAAAGAATGCATGAAGCTAGAATAAAATGTTTTTGTTTACAAGCAGATACTCTGTTCTTTCTTTGGATGTTTTGTATGTTCAGATATTCATATAACAAAACATATACAAATTAATACCTAAATAGGGACATAGTAGTATACTTAAAGTGTGATGTAAAGTTCACTTAAAGAAAACTTACGAGTATACTTGCAGTATAAAACTAAACTAGTAGTTTACTGAGACTATACTTCAAAGTGTACTAAAATGCTACTACAAGTATTTAATTAGTAAACTATCAGTATACCTATAAGTTCACTTTTAGTATAGTTGCAGTACAAGCTAAAAACGTTGATGTAAACTAGTTGTGTACTCAAAGTTTACTACTTTTATGCTTAAAGTATACTTAAATGTATACTTTTATATACTAGAAAGTGGGCCAATTTAGTCCCAAGGAGTATTGAAATAGTACACTTACAGGTATAAGGCTACCAAGTGCTTTCAGGACAGCAGTGCTTCTCATCCTCATGGACTGAACCAGATTTGCTAATTTTACTAATCCAGCAAGGCTCTTGTAAATCTGACGGAACGCCACAGCAACTCAGTAAAAGGCTTTTTTATTGTCCTAAGTTATTGTAACTCGTACTTAATACTGTTCCAGTGGTGGAAAAAAATTTTATGGCTCAAAGAACAAACATGAAAAACATAGTTTTAACCCTTCCTAATACATATCTGTAAAGCTTATTTGGATTTTACAAAATTATCTTTTAAAAAATACAGTATCCCCAAAAAGGGACATTTCCTTTTTTTTCCTTTTTTTTTAGTTTATTTGTTGCATGGATTTGGTTACATGCATGGCTTCTTTTAACTCAAACTCCACACATGCCATCCTCAACAAATCCACACACACAACTGATACACATCACTATTGATAAAGTTGTCTCTTCTATGTTTTTATAGAATAGCTCAGCCATTCTGAAGTGTCCTTATAATGGACATTGATTTGTAAATGTTCTGGCTTTGCTCAGGTTTTGTTTTTACACCTACTGTTTTAACATTTCTGTCTTTGTGTCCATACAGGAAGCTCTTAGATATTTCAATCAAACCACCAAACTGAGGGAACTTCTGGAGTTCGCACAGAATTATTTACAGACAGATGATGAGGTAAACCCCCCAAGTGTGTTATTTAATAGCACAGTAGAGTAGCTGAATAAAATAACCCTAAAATAATCAACTATATTTCTTGAATGGTAAATGCAGTGGTGTGTGGTGGCCTGTGTCTCACTTTGTTTTAGATTGATCTTGGATTGGCTTTTCCAAGCTAGTCAAACAAAGATACAGTATACACACACACATGGTTTGAATTTTCAAATAGGAACCTTTTAAGGGCAGAGTGAAGTAGTTATGATTTACACATTGTGCATATCCAATTAGCAGTGTTTTTTCCTTATCTCTGTCAGTTTGTAACATATATCTATTTGTTAAAGTCACATAGTGCATGTTCTAACTAGAGTTAAGCCAGTCGGCGTGGTAGCCCAGGCACACATACAGCTCTGGAAAAAAAAGAGACCACTGCAAAATGATCAGTTTCTCCGATCTTAGTATTTATAGGTATGTGTTTGAGTAAAATTAACATTTTTGTTTTATGCTATAAACTACTGACAACATTTCTCCCAAATTCCAAATAAGCATATTGTTCTTTAGAGCATTTATTTGCAGAAAATGACAACTGGTCAAAATAACAAAAAAGATAGTGTTTTCAGACCTCAAATAATGCAAAGAAAACAAGTTCATATTCAACACAATTTTAAACAACACAATACTAATGTTTTAACTTATAGGAAGAGTTCAGAAATCAATATTGGGTGGAATAACCCTGATTTTTATACATCTTGGCATGATCTCCACCAGTCTTTCACACTGCTGTTGGGTGATTTTATGCCGCTCTTGACACACAAATTCAAGCAGCTCTTCTTTGTTTGATGGCTTGTGACCATCCATCTTCCACATCACATTCAAGAGGTTTTAAAGGGAGTTCATGTCTGAAGGTTGGGCTGGCCATGACAGGGTCTTAATCTGGTGTTCCTCCATCTACACCTTGATTGACCTGGCTGTGTGGCATGGAGCATTGTCCTGCTGGGAAAAAAAAAATCCTCAGAGTTAGGGAACATTGTCAGAGCAAAAGGAAGCAAGTTTTCTTCCAGGCTTGATTCGTGTGCCCTCCACAAAGACGAATATACCTGATTCGTCCCCCAGATCATCACCAATCCTTCAACAAATTTCACAGTGGGTGCGAGACACTGTGGCTTGTAGGCATCTCCAGGTCTCCGTCTAACCATTAGATGACCAGGTGTTGGGCAAAGCTAAAAACCGGACACATCAGAAAAGATGACCTTACTCCAGTCCACTATGGTCCAGTCTTTATGGTGTTTTGCAAACCTCAGCCTTGCTCTTCTTTGCGTCTCATTGATGAAGGGCTTTTTTTCTAGCTTTGCACGACTTCAGCCCTGCCCTAGGAGCCTGTTTCGAACCGTATTCGCTGTGCACTTCATCCCAGCTGCCATTCTTTTCGTAGGTCCCTTTATGTGATCCTACGGTTGTTGAGTGACATTCAAATGAGTTGGCGGTCATCCCGGTCAGTGGAGAGTCGTTTTTGCACTCTGTGCCAGTCTGTAGCTTTGTTGTCCCCAATGTCTGCAGCTTGACCTTTGAACCGCTGTCTTTGAAATGTTAAACCTGACACTTACTGTATCCCTCTGCTAGTAAAGCCAGATTGGAACCCTTCTTTTCCTCACTCAAAACTTTTCTTTTCATCTCTTTTGGCATGGTTAATAGTTATTTGATTCCAGTTATTTTCTACTAGCACTGTTTTTGCCATCCAGCTGGTCCTATTGCAAGAGCATAGTGATGACCACAGCAGTGGTTTTTATACTATCATTAAATAAGACCTGGTTGAGATGATCAACTAATCGGAATTTCATTAAGCAAAATAAGGTGTGCCTGTGTTGGAATTCAACAGACACTGGAATGGAATGGCTGCCGTACATGTAGAAATGCTGATTTAATAAAAAAATTTGAGTGGTCTCTTAATTATTATTATTTTTTTTTTCCAGAGTTAAACATGCAGTTCTCTTGACTCTTTGGAGCAGCAGTATTATTACATACTGTATGTCTTGGCCTTAATTTTTTTTTTTTTTTTTTTTTGCTGAAAGTAACTTTAACAAAGTGTTAAGATGCTAGACAAGTCAAGTTAGCATGATACTAAAAATCATGGGCTGCACATCCAGCAGAAATGCACCAGCAGTAGCTTGGGGTAAGAGCAATGAAAAACTGGCTAGAGAAGGCTTTACCTTTAAACCAGTTAACTTGTCATGATTTTGAAAGTGGAAGAAGTTGGGTTTGCACTTCCTGTTGTGGATGCTGAGCCTTTTCAAGATTTGAAGCTGGTATGAGAAGCTGGATACCTTTGTCAGCGACAGCATAATAGTCAGGGAAACAGAACCCTCTGTCATTCATGACAATGTCTCCCTCTTCCAAAAGATGAAAGATCAATCACCAGATGATTTGGTGATTGTTTTGTCACTGGAAAGGATTACATTTGACATTTTATGCATTTAGCAGACGCTTTTATCCAAAGCGACTTACATGGCATTCAAGTTACAGTTTTTACATTTTATCAGCTCTTGCTTTCCCTGGGAATCGAACCCATGATTTTGGCGTTACTAGCACCATGCTCTACTATTTGAGCTACAGGAGAGCTTTATTAGACTGATGCCAACCAGGAAACCTTTGCAAGCTTTAACAATCTCCAGGTTGAGCTGTTTTTTTCCTGGGTGTTATTGGGTACGAACAGGAAAGCTTTAGGCAAACGAGCTTGCACACAGTGCCTTTCCCCTCTCTGAGGAAATACTGTGCGCTTTTCTATCCATGAGAGTCCCCCATATCTGGTCAACACTGGATGCCATACTACTCTTTCCAGCGCTCGTCGATAGCTGAATTTGACAGAAGAATCTCACTACCAGGAAAATTATTCATGGTATGCCCCTTTTCAGGTGAGCCCGTCTAGTTGGGTTAAGTGCTTCATATGTGGTGATTCCCTTTTGGTAATCCCATATGATATGTTTCCACTGTAAAGGCTCCCTGTTGGTAACCTTGCATCTACCCCTGGGCTGAGAACTGCTCGTCTGCCAGTTATTGTGGGTGCGAGTCTCTTGCTTTCCAGGTAGAGCCCACCACAAGGACTTCTTACAGTGCACAGCGTAAATGAGTACACCCCCGTCTAAAACTTAACAAATTCAGCAATTACTCTTTACTTAGATGACATGTTAGGGTTCTTTGGAAATATAATGTTCCATCAAGCCTGCTTGATCAGTTACCAAAGAATGTCAAAATTATTCAGCAAAATAAGATTTTCTTATCAATGTGATAAAATATTGCATTGCAAAAATGAGTACACCCTCCTGAAAGTTACTAAATAAAACTAAAAAAAAAAAAGTGTATAGGTTTAATGTTATTTTTGATCAACAGGTAAGTATATTGAACCGAAACTTTTAAAGACAAGTAATTTCCTGACAATTAAAAGTGTTATATAGCCCACTGAATCATACTCAGACTTAATGCTGGCAGCAGTGGAACCAGTTGGGAGAGAACTGCCAGGTGACTTATTTCTTAGCATAAAAGAGGACGATGGTACAAGAGGAATACCAAATTATTGTTTTAAGTGTGAAAATATAGCAGAAGTAGCACCGGCATTCAAAAACAATGGACTTGTGACAAGGCTCCTGCAATAATCAAGTCTTCACTTTGTTTTCATTTAGTGATGAGTGAATTTTTGCTAGAAAAAGAGCAGGAGAAATAACATGCAAGTGTCTCAGAGCCGGCAAAAGCTATGAAAAGAGTGACACATTCTCACAGAGTATGATGCAGCCTGCAGAAGTGACATGCATGGTTGTTGTCACCACTAGAATTACCTCCTGTAGCCAAAGCAAAATAAACTCATTTAACCTCTTCCAAGGCCCATATTTACAAAATAGAGACTTCTGGGAATCCATACTCTGGTCTCAAGAGACCAAGTCAATCATTTAGGATCCAAACTGTTCTGGTGTTGCTAGAGGAGGAGTACAGCGAGAAGTGCTTGGTATCCACAGTGACGTTCAGTGGTAGTAAAGCTCTTATATAGGGATGAATGAGTGCTGAAGGTGTGAGGGAGTTGTGCTTTATCAATGCTGTCTTGAATTCACACACTAATGTGTGATGTAATACAAAAACTTGAAACAGAAGATGCTACCCTCCCCTCATTCCCTGCATTGTTGGGCATTTTTTCAACATGACAATGAAGATATTCATTCTCCCAAGGTGAAAATCCTTCAGTGGACATGTATTTCACTCAATCTTAACGCTCTTGAGCAGTTGTGGGGGATTCTGTAGAGACGAGCTGAGCAAAACTCCCCATTAAAGACCAGAGCATTTAAGGAGATCATCCTCCAGGAGTTAAACAGGACAGATGTGAAAATTTGTCATGAACTTGTACACTCAGTGCCAAGAAGGGTCAGAGCAGTATACTTAAAGTTCTGGAGGACATACTAAGTACTAGAATATTATACATTTGCTGAATTAAATCTAGGGTGTACTCATTTCTGCAATCCTTCATTTAAACAAAATGGGCTAATTTACTTATCTTACAGAACATATTGCCGTATATTTTGTTGTTTTTATTAAGTATATGTTTAATACATTTCAATTTTGCCATCTTTCCATGAATTATATTAGTGATCATTAAGAAAATACATCTTTATATTTATTCAGAGGGAGTGTACTCATTTACGCTGTGCACTGTATGTGGTATTTCCCGCATACTGCTAATTACAGCCCACATTAAATGGAATGAAATGGAAGTAAAATGTGGCTGTTTCATTGCAAACATATCAAAACACAAGCTAGCTACATACAAAAACAATGATGGAGCCACAGTGCTTGATTTAAACACTTTAATTTCTAAAAGCAGGTTAGTTCCGGGCCAGAAAGAGCATCCACTGAACAACATGGTCCTAAATTTATTTTGACTTTTTTAATTGCACGATTAAATAAATTACTGCAATATCACTGCGTGACACCTCCCACCAATGATTTGAATGGGTGGGACAACTAACTGGAAATGTCCAAAGATCAAAGACATTACTTCATTAAACCGGCTAATAGCTGTTAAAATTGTCAATAGGCAGACATGTTTTGAGTTTGTCCTATTGTCCTATTCATTAGACTGATAATATTAACATGTGGTTATTAACTGTGTGTTTGTTAACAGGATACTGTAAGTTCAGAGGAAGCAGCATCAGCTCTGTCAAGTCCTCCAGATGAAGAGTTTGAGGGAATCGGGACTACGAGGAGTCTTTCCTGGCTGAATGGTGGCAGGAACCCAAAACCAAAGGAGATACAGGAGAACCAGCTGAATAAGCACAAACCAAATCATATACTATTATTTATACTGGTAGCCTGAGGGAGTCTTCATCTGGTGTCTTCCTCATTCCCTGTTGACTCTTTCCCCTATTTCATTGGAGATGAACTGTACTGTATCCAGTCTAACTTTACTTTTAACTTGATGATTTTGAACATTCTCTCATACAGATTTTGTTGAGTTTAGATGAGCTCATTGAAACTGGAGACACATCACCAATCTAAACTCTGCTTAACAAAATCAGGTCAGTGTTGGGAATAGTATTTTTACACGTTAAACCTGTTTTTTTATGTCTTTTGTTCCTTCCCATGTATTTCATGATGTTATCTATTAAACATTTTTGTTGATATGAAATATATCTGCATCTTTTCACATGCAATCTCTGTAATTCTGACTCATCTATAGATGTTTTCATTTCAGGCTAGAGAGTTGCTGACACTGCCTTATTTTATGTTGTTTTTAGGTTTTACTTTTAATAAGGAAGATTATACATTAAAATAATGTATGAATACACTTGATGGGACAGTCTCATCTTTGAACATTGATTCTCTGCAGTTACAATATTAATTTAATGACAGTGTGTGTCAGCAGTTTCCTGTGCTTTGAATCACTTTGTTCATCTCTGGAAAGCAAATAGAACAGAAAAATAACAGAATCAATGATGCAGGCTTCATCAAATATTCTGCTGCAGCAGCTTAAAAAATAAAAATTAGTGCCATTATTCAGCTCATTTATTTAGTGTTGGTTCAGATTGGTTTAATAGCTGTGTAAAGTTATGAAACAAGTTCAATTTAGCTATAAGTAGCACAAAAAGAAGACAGTTTAAGTACTATTTACAAAGTACTTTACAGAAGTGAAGCAATGAATCCATTGTCTCGAGACAAAAAAAAAAAAAAAAATCAAAAGCTTTTTCAGTTATTCTTTGTTGTGCTCTTCCTTTGTACATTTAAAATGAGGCATTTTTGTTGTTATCTGTGAATACAGCACTTCCTACAACAACTGATATAAACCTGTAGAAATCTACTGGTGGCCTAATCAACATTTTGTCACCTACCCTGGTGTGATTACTCTGTCACCCTTAAATTTGTTACTTGCAATAGCTTTCTGTTTCTGTCTGTCTTTTGCTTGCTGTATTTCTTATTTAATGTCAGTCTGCTAAGACAAATTCCTTCAAAGAGCAAATGTACTTGGCAAAAGCCTAATCTGAGGTGTCATTTTAACAATTCTGTGCCTTCTGAGTTTTAAAAATAAAATTTTTTAGCTGCAAACATCAGCCTTATAGGTCTAGCTAATTTACTTAAATTGTATTGTTTTATGTAACTGGTGACACGCAAAGCCAGACTAAATGTATGGCTGGCGACATTTAATCCGATACAGAAAACAAATAAGCAGCCTTTCAGATGAAATTCCCCTTATTGTTCTTCTCCCATGAGGTTACAATACAGAAAGGGAAGAGGAGGAGACAGAACAGGAAGTTAAGTCAGCCTGTGATATCACAACACTTAAACGAGAACCACTCATTTTCATCAGGTAACCACTTAGGATGTGACAATGAACAATTTTGCGCAAATTCCAGTACATATATATTTAGCAGTGTAATTTCAATACCTGTTACACTGTTAAAAACAAAATCTTATTTACCTCAAAACAACATGAAAATATATAACGTAATGTAATCCTAAGATGACAAATATGCATATTGTAAATATGAAAAGTAATCTTTTCATTAATACACTGTCACGCTTCACCAAGCTCTTCCTCTCCACAGACTGCTTCAGTTATTCCTGGATTTCTCTGGTTACCCTTCATCTCCTGTGTTTCAAGTTATTTTAATATTTTTCTCATCAAGTCAAGTCACCTTTATTTGTATGGTGCTTTATACAATGCAGTTCCCTTTCAAGGAATATTATAAACACTGCAATCTTGATTAGCTACGGTAGTCATTTAACATCACTGACAATCCAGTGTACTATGAAAGGTGCAAAATCATCAGCTTATCTTCAGGAAGCTGCTTTGTTTGTATGTGCGTGTGTGAATCCACTATTACAAAATAAAATGAGTTTCAGAATGTGTATATCACCATGATCATGTTACATTGCAGGTGATGACAAACATGCTTTGTGTGTTAATTCATTTGGGACAGATTTGGAAGTGGGTCTCAACCTCCGACTTTTTCTGTTGCCCCCCTCCAGTACTATAAGCTGGAGGTGAGAGATCTTACACCCTTCTGCAGGGTTTACAAGGAACGAGTTAAAGACAGAATAGAAATATGGATGTCCAGTTTATCCTCTTCAGCATTTTTGTTTGATACAAATATATAAGCAACCATCAGCTGAAAAGTACGGTGGCCGAGAGAGCTCAACGTGCTGCAACTTCAGAAAACACATGCAAATAGAAAAAGCACCATCATCATCAATTTGACAGCAGGTGCTGCAAATGCTCACAACACAACCAAATAAAGAAACACACTGCAAATGCTAACAACACTATCAAATAAACAATTTTATTTGCAGCACGTTTCTTTGTTTGGTTGTGTTGTGTTGTGAGCATTTGCAGTGTGTGTCTTTGTTTGGTTGTGTTGTGACCATTTGCAGCACGTGTGTTGTCAAATTGACAAAGTTGTTTTCTTAATTTGAAGGTGTTTTTTTCTATTTGCAGCATGTGGAGCTCTCTCAGCCACCTTAGAAAAGGGGTCCTTACACTTTTAAAAAATAAAGGTGCTTCACTATGCCATAGAAGAACCTTTTTATCTAAATGGTTCCAAAAAGAACCTTTAACATCTGAAGAACCTTTCTGTTTCACAAAATGTTCTTTGTAAGTAAAACTTTGTTTATATAGCACCTTTTAAAACAATGTTTACAAAGTGCTTTACAGGATAGACAATATACACAACAACAAACATAATAAACAATTAAATCACATGATAAAATAAAATAATAAAATACAAAAATGAGTCAAGGAAAAGCCCTAGTGAACAAATGTGTTTTGAGATACTTTTTAAAAGTGCACAATGAGTCAATAGCTCGTAGGTCATCAGGAAGAGAGTTCCATAACTTGGGACCGAAATAACTAAAGGCTGACTCCCCAATTTTTATCCGAGTCTTAGGCACAACCAACAAATTACTGTTTGAAGTTCGGAGTGATCTTGCAGGAGTATACAGGTGCATCTCAATAAATTAGAATGTCGTGGAAAAGTTAATTTATTTCAGTAATTCAACTTAAATTGTGAAACTCGTGTATTAAATAAATTCAATACACACAGACTGAAGTAGTTTAAGTCTTTGGTTCTTTTAATTGTGATGATTTTGGCTCACATTTAACAAAAACCCACCAAATTAGACAAATCTCAACAAATTAGAATATGGTGACATGCCAATCAGCTAATCAACTCAAAACACCTGCAAAGGTTTCCTGAGCCTTCAAAATGGTCTCTCAGTTTGGTTCACTAGGCTACACACTCATGGGGAAGACTGCTGATCTGACAGTTGTCCAGAAGACAATCATTGACACCCTTCACAAGGAGGGTAAGCCACAAACATTCATTGCCAAAGAAGCTGGTGTTCACAGAGTGCTGTATCCAAGCATGTTAACAGAAAGTTGAGTGAGGGAAAAGTTGTGGAAGAAAAAGATGCAACAAACACAACGAGAGAACCGCAGCCTTATGAGGATTGTCAAGCAAAATCGATTCAAGAATTTGGGTGAACTTCACAAGGAATGGACTGAGGCTGGGGTCAAGGCATCAAGAGCCACAACACACAGACGTGTCAAGGAATTTGGCTACAGTTGTCGTATTCCTCTTGTGCGTCTTACCTGGGCTAAGGAGAAGAAGAACTGGACTGTTGCCCAGTGGTCCAAAGTCCTCTTTTCAGATGAGAGCAAGTTTTGTATTTCATTTGGAAACCAAGGTCCTAGAGTCTGGAGGAAGGGTGGAGAAGCTCATAGCCCAAGTTGCTTGAAGTCCAGTGTTAAGTTTCCACAGTCTGTGATGATTTGGGGTGCAATGTCATCTGCTGGTGTTGGTCCATTGTCTTTTTTGAAAACCAAAGTCACTGCACCCGTTTACCAAGAAATTTTGGAGCACTTCATGCTTCCTTCTGCTGACCAGTTTTTTGAAGATGCTGATTTCATTTTCCAGCAGGATTTGGCACCTGCCCACACTGCCAAAAGCACCAAAAGTTGGTTAAATGACCATGGTGTTGGTGTGCTTGACTAGCCAGCAAACTCACCAGACCTGAACCCCATAGAGAATCTATGGGGTATTGTCAAGAGGAAAATGAGAAACAAGAGACCAAAACATGCAGATGAGCTGAAGGCCACCGTCAAAGAAAACGTGGGCTCCATACCACCTCAGCAGTGCCACAAACTGATCACCTCCATGCCACTCCGAATTGAGGCAGTAATTAAAGCAAAAGGAGCCCCTACCAAGTATTGAGTACATATACAGTAAATGAACATACTTTCCAGAAGGCCAACAATTCACTAAAAATGTTTTTTTTATTGGTCTTATGAAGTATTCTAATTTGTTGAGATAGTGAATTGGTGGGTTTTTGTTAAATGTGAGCCAAAATCATCACAATTAAAAGAACCAGACTTAAACTACTTCAGTCTGTGTGCATTCAATTTATTTAATACACGAGTTTCACAATTTGAGTTGAATTACTGAAATAAATTAACTTTTCCACGACATTCTAATTTATTGAGATGCACCTGTATTTATTTAACAAATTAGAAAGATATATAGGGGCAGTCCATGAAGACATTTAAAAACTAATAAGAGAATATTGAATTCAATTCTGAATGATACAGGTAGCCAGTGAAGGGATCTAAGTGTTGGAGTAATATGATTTCTAAATTTAGAGCGAGTTAGCATTCGTGCGGCTACATTCTGAACTCTCTGTAAATGTTTAATAGAGCTCTTTGGTAACCCAGCAAAAAACACAGTTGCAGTAGTCGAGTCTAGACGTAACAAATGCTATGAACAAGTTTCTCACTGTCAGAAAGGGAGAGAATGTCATGTACTTTGGAGATATTTCTCAGGTGATAATATGCCATTTTAGTGACAATGTTAATATGTTTTTTTAAAACTAAGGTCGCTATCAAATATATATATATATATAAGAAATGGAGCAATAGATCCTCTCCGCACGTCATTACCGATTACAAGTATCTCTGTCTTATCATTGTTTAACTGTAAAAAGTTCTGGGACATCCACAATTGTATGCTCTCTATACAGTCAAATAGTGTGGAAATTGAATTATGGGCATCTGGTGCAAGTGAAAGATAGAGTTGCGTGTCATCTGCATACTGGTGAAATGAAATATTGTACTGGTTAATTACACCAGCTAAAGGAAGCATGTATAGGTTAAATAATAAAGGACCCAAAATCGAGCCTTGCGGAACATCACAAGAAATGGCATAACACCTGGAAGTATAGGTACCCAGTGTAACACAGTATTCACTGTTGCTTAAATAGGATCTGATCCAGTCTAAGACAGGACCTGATAGACCGACCCAAGTCTGAAGTCGGTCGAGTAGAATCTCATGGTCAACGGTGTCAAAAGCAGCACTTAGATCTAAAAGAACAAGGATAGCCAAGTTTCCTAAGTCCCGAATAACTTGCAGATCGTAAGACCCTAATCTGAGCTATTTCTGTGCTATGGTTTGCCCGGAAACCAGACTGAAAAGTCTCATTAAATGAATTTGCATTGAGATAGTTATTGAGCTGTGTGGATCCTATTTTTTTTTCAATTATTTTAACAATGCTAAGAAAAGGTAGATTAGAGATTGGTCTGTAGTTACTGAGCACAGAAGAATCAAGATTACTTCTCTTCAGCAGGGGCCTAACAATTGCAGTTTTAAAAATTTGTGGAAAAACTCCTTGCTGTAGGGACTGATTAATGATATTCAGGATAGCAGGTAATAAGCAGTTCACAACAGTTTTGAGAAATTTAGTGGGTAACGGATCTAAAGTGCAGGTAGAAGAATTTAAATGTGATATGACCTGTATAAGTGTACTGGAGCTGACAGCTGAAAAGGAGGACAGATTACATTGCAACGGACTAGCTGGGAGTTGAAGACCTTACAAGGGGGGCAAGTGCTGGCAATGTTTTTGTCTTATAGAAGTAATTTTGTCATTAAAAAATTCTGCAAACTCATTGCACTTTGCACTTGTGAGAAGTTCTGATGATAATTAAACTGAGGATTAAGTAGCCTATTGATAGTGGAAAATAAGTATCAGGGTTGTCTTTGTTGCAGTCAATTAAATTTGAAAAATAAGCTTTTCTTGCAGACCTCATTGTATTATTTAACATTTCAGATGAGTCTTATAGATGTCATAGTGAACTGTAAGATTTGTGCGCTTCCATTTCCTTTCTGCTCTCCTGGAGTCTCTTCTTAATTTTACAAATGGGTGTACTATTTCTCCATGGGATTTTAGTTGTCCCAGAGACAATCTTTGTTTTTAAAGGTGCAACAGAGTCGATACATTTAGACAGCCTGAGACTAAAATTCTCAGCATAAGTGTCTACTAGGGGGGAAGTAAGAGGAGGGAGAGATGACATGAGCTCCATGAAGGTCGTGGCAAAATCAGCATAGAGATAGCGCTTACTGACAGTTCTCTTATCACTCACAGTTTTGGTACATACTGAAATCTCACAGTAATTGTCAGATATGGCAACATCATCAATCTGTGGGTGGCTGACAGTTAGGCCACATGAGATTACCAGGTCGAGTGTGTGACCATGTTTGTGTGTGGAGCCAGTTACATGCTGAATAAGGCCAAATGAGTTTAGTAACTCTGTGAAATTAACAGTCGATAGATCAGAAATGACATCTATATGGATATTAAAGTCACCAGTGATTAAGACATATTCAAAATCAGTTAAAATCCTAGAAAGCAGTTCTCCAAAATCATCAAGAAAACCTTTGTTTAGTCTAGGAGGATGATATAGAACTAATAAAATAACAGACTGTTCACTCTTCAGATGCACTGCAAGGTATTCAAATGTTTCAAAATCACCCAGAGAAATATGTTGGCAGCACAAAGTATTGTGAAACAGGCAGGCAACCCCACCACCCTTCTTATTAAGTCTAGGGACACTGAAATATCTCAAACCTGGAAGAGATGTTTCATTTAGGACAAAATTATGATTACTGTCAAGCCACGTTTCTGTCAGGAAGATGATATCCAGCTTATGGTTTTCAATAATTTGGCTAATTACAAAAGACTTATTTGTTAATGACCTTACATTTAGAATAGCAAATTTAAGAGACTGTGCTGTGACATGATTCTTTGTACAATTCACCCTGATTAGATTACTTTTATTTAAAAACCTCTTTTATCTTTTTTGACCATGCCACCAAGTATTGCAAATGACAGGAATATTCTGAAAAGCAGCACGGTTACCTATATGTCAGACACACTCACTGTGAGGGACCCCTGTAGGTGTGGTGGGAGAGGGAGAAGATCCTGGTGTGCGGTACTTACTGAGCTTGGTTAGAAGCCCATGCATACCATTAATTACTTCTGCCAGATTTCTTAGAGTGGTGACAACTGGGCGAATGGGTGATTGTGAGAGTGGGGTCAGCTGCTTGGTGGTGGTGCCAAAAGGTGGCGAAAGAAGGTTCTTCAGATTACAAAAAGGTAAGAAAGAAATGGTTCTTTAAAGAACCTTTGACTGAATGGTTCTTTGTGGAACCAAAATTAGTTCTTCTCAGATGCCCCCTCCAGTTCCTAGGCTATAGAAGTAGTAGCCTGACAAGTATACAGGTGCATCTCAATAAATTAGAATGTCATGGAAACATTTTTAGTGAATTGTTGGCCTTCTGGAAAGTATGTTCATTTACTGTATATGTACTCAATACTTGGTAGGGGCTCCTTTTGTTTTAATTACTGCCTAAATTCGGCGTGGCATGGAGGTGATCAGTTTGTGGCACTGCTGAGGTGGTATGGAAGCCCAGGTTTCTTTGACAGTGACCTTCAGCTCATCTGCATTTTTTGGTCTTTTGTTTCTCATTTTCCTCTTGACAAAACCTCATAGATTCTCTATGGGGTTCAGGTCTGGTGAGTTTACTGGCCAGTCAAGCACAACAACTATGGTCATTTAACCAACTTTTGGTGCTTTTGGCAGTGTGGGCAGGTGCCAAATCCTGCTGGAAAATGAAATCAGCATCTTCAAAAAGCTGGTCAGCAGAAGGAAGCATGAAGTGCTCCAAAATTTCTTGGTAAACGGGTGCAGTGACTTTGGTTTTCAAAAAACACAATGGACCAACACCAGCAGATGACATTGCACCCCAAATCATCACAGACTGTGGAAACTTAACACTGGACTTTAAGCAACTTGGGCTATGAGCTTCTCCACCCTTCCTCCAGACTCTAGGACCTTGGTTTCCAAATGAAATACAAAACTTGCTCTCATCTGAAAAGAGGACTTTGGACCACTGGGCAACAGTCCAGTTCTTCTTCTCCTTAGCCCAGGTAAGACGCCTCTGACGTTGTCTGTGGTTCAGGAGTGGCTTAACAACTGTATACGTTCAGGTTCAGGAGTGGCTTAACAACTGAATACGACAACTGTAGCCAAATTCCTTGACACGTCAATGATTGTCTTCTGGACAACTGTCAGATCAGCAGTCTTACCCATGATTGTGTAGCCTAGTGAACCAAACTGAGAGACCATTTTGAAGGCTCAGGAAACCTTTGCAGGTGTTTTGAGTTGATTAGCTGATTGGCATGTCACCATTTTCTAATTTGTTGAGATAGTGAATTGGTGGATTTTTGTTAAATGTGAGCCAAAATCATCACAATTAAAAGAACCAAAGACTTAAACTACTTCAGGCTGTGTGCACTGAATTGATTTAATACACGATTTTCACAATTTGAGTTGAATTACTGAAATGAACTTTTCCACGACATTCTAATTTATTGAGATGCGCCTGTATGTCGACTCACTCCTGGAGACGGACAATGGATAAATAAGAAACTGTCTGGAATTGCCATTTTCCCTGTTGCCCCCTCCAGGTTCTTTAGCGAGGAGGTGATGGTGTAGAAGAGAAACATTGACGAGCTTCCCTGGTGGTCTGGTCTGCGAGGTGAGTGTGAATGCAGAAGATGAGGATTTTGGCATTCCTTTCTCTCTTTGTCTCAAGTCTTTGGGATGTCCTCGTGGTAGACTGGCACCTGATGGTATCCTCGAATAAGGTCCACTTTCAAGAAAATCATTTTCTCAGACAGGCAGGCAGAAAAATCCTCAATGTGTGGTTCTAGGTATTGGCCTGGCATAGTGTCGTCCATAATCGCCACATGGGCGGCAGCCTCCCCAAAACAGCTGATTCATTCAGGAACGACACAAGTGACTGTTTTTTTTTTTTTTTTTTTTTTATGAATGGTTCAGTAAATCATTGTTTTGAATGTTTCGTTCAAAAACAGATTGATTCAGAAATTAAACAAAGCACCGCTGTGTGATGCTCAGAGAAGCACAGCAGTTCTGCTTTGTTTATAACTATTTTCAATAGAGAAATAGAGTGAAACCATCGTTACTGACAATGTTGTGTCTAAAATGTCATTTAATATTAACTTTTTGTTTTTTGAACTGCATTTGCAAATGTGCTGATATTAGGAAGAATAGCTCTTGTTCATGTCATGTTATCAATAAAAAACAAGAACTCATATAGGAGTATATTTTTGCCCCTCATACCTTGAGGGCGGTATATTAAAACTCATAATTCATTTATAATGTTAAAATCACATTACAAGGATTGATGTGATTTATGAGAACAAAGTGCAAATGTTGATGAATGGAGTTCATCATCGCAAAGATGATTCTATAAACAAATCATTGCACCTGTGCCAGAAGTGGTCAAATGAGCAAAAGGTTGAAGTCAAGCCAAGTCACTATTATTTGTATAGTGCTTTTAACAATGCAAATTGTGTCAAAGCAGCTTTACATCAGCTTGATATAAAGCTGGGTGGCTTTACATCAGCTTTACAGTATTTAGACGGGGAAACAGTATGTCGAAACAGTGTCATTCTCCTCTGGCCAGACAAAATCAGCAGTTTAAATCTAGGCTGCAGCAGAGTCAGATTGTGCAAAGGACTCATCTTGTTCCAGTGGTCTTGTCCCGATGGCCGTCTAGGAGACAGGGTCTTCACTCGGGATCAGTCTCTGGGGCTCATCTAGTTGTCCTGGTCTCTGCTGACGTTCAGGGCTGTAGAGGTCATCTTTAGGTGCTGATCCACCATCTGATCTGGATACGGACTGGATCCGGGTGGCTGCAGTGACCATCTGATCTGGATACAGTCTGGTTCTGGGTGGCTACAGTGACCTCGGAATAAGAAAGAAACAGACTAATATTAGCGTAGATGACATTCTTCTAACGATGTAACAAGTAACAGGTGTTTTGTGAAGTGTTCCCAGTTCCGGTTGACCTAATTAATGCAGCCTAACAATCCTTTAACGGATTTGAATTATAGAAATGCGATAGTGTATTATGTGTAAGCCAGGTTAAAGAGATGGGTCTTTAATCTAGATTTAAATTGACAGAGTGTGTCTGCTTCCCGAACAGTGTTAGGTAGATTGTTCCATAGTTTGGGCACTATATATATATATATATATAATTTGTTAAAAATAAAAACAAAGCAAATTTATTTCACAAAAATTAAGTTAAGACTGTTAAAAATGACTAATACTGAATAAACAGCCAATAAGGTGTTAAATAGCAGTCCCAAACTAGTTTTTGTTAATACAATTAAGTTGGTATGAGACATCACAGTCATTTAAACATATACAAAATGACATAGTGGAAATAACATGGTATTTTTGGGTTATGTAAACAACCGTTACCATGGATATACTAACATGAACTGTTAATAACGTGGAAACTCCTGAGTAGAATGAATATCATACCTTCATGCAAATCCTTCCCAGCTAACACACGCAGTACCAGTTATGTGATTTATCGGTACTGTACTTTTATTTCACGCGTCGCATGCTCGTGGTTTCTGTGCTATAGTGAAGTGATATACAGCGCAGCGCCGCGTTCGCGCGTGCTATAGAAGTGTGCGCGCTACGAACACGGTAACATCTGGCAGGACAGGATTGTTCGCTTTTCTGAGGTGAGAGACTTTTTATTTCATAGCAAGTTACGAAAATAACAATAGAATAATGACACTGACAATAAATCTGTCTACATCTCATCTGACCGCAGATACTGAATCTGGACAGCGCGTTTTTCTCAAGCATTATTACTGCATCTAACAGAAGTGTCAACAGCTTTCATGCACGTCTTTTAAAATAAAAGTCTCTCATCAGAAAAAAAAAACAAAAAAACATTTAGAATTACGTTTTTTGTTGTTGATGTCGTTACTTTGGCCGTACACTCCGCGACCCACCAGTTGAGAACCACTGTTCTAGGTATTATCAAATGGCCAGAGTTTTGAGATCGTAGCGGACGTGAAGGACTATAATGTGATAAGAGCTCACTCAAATACTGAGGTGCCATTCAGGGCCTTATAGGTAATTAGTAAGATCTTAAAATGTATGCGATGTTTAATAGGGAGCCAGTGCAGTGTTGACAGAACTGGGCTAATGTGGTCATACTTCCTGGTTCTAGTAAGGACTCTAGCTGCTGCATTTTGAACCAGCTGGAGTTTGTTTATTAAACGCGCAGAGCAACCACCCAATAAAGCATTACAATAATCTAGCCTCGAGGTCATGAACGCATGAATTAATGTTTCTGCATTTCTACATTGAGAGCATAGGTCATAATTTAGATATATTTTTAAGATGAAAAAATGCAGTTTTACAAATGCTAGAAACATGTTTTCGAAGGAAAGATTACTATCAAAAAGTAGGCCTAGGTTCCTAACTGATGACGAAGAATTTACAGAGCAGCCATCAAGTATTAGACAGTGATCTAGGTTATTTAATGCAAATGTTTTTGGTCCAGTAATTAACACCTGTTTTTTTTTTTTTTTTTTTTTTCAGAATTTAGCAGTAAGAAATTGCTACCCAGCTAACACAGTTACGTCATGACGACATAACTGGACCGGACCATATTCGTCGCAGCTACGTACCAAATAATGTTCCAGCAACGTAATTTTGTGATTCCCATATTCGTCGTGGCGACGTTATAGTGGTACGTCGCTGGAACGTGGCGGGTACGTCCTTACGACCAGAGCCGTTGAGAATCAGAGTTGCGACACGCTTTGATCTCGCCGCCGCGCGGTCACGTGGTTCATGGAGCTCTCAATAGTTCCAAACAACTCCGCGCTGTCAATATGTTTGAATGTGTTTAAGTAGGATAGACAGCAGTTTCACTATATTTGCAGCAATTTCTAGTGATTATTAGCACATCATGTGCATTGATTGTGTATTGATAACTACGCTGTCGCTGACTACGTTTTACAATCGCACTTTATTCTGGGGAGTGATTAAGAGACAGCATAAATTTTTTTTCTAATATGTTTATTATTTATATTACAATTAGCGTAGGATTTAGGGTTAAAATAGAGAAAACGTTTTTAAATTCCAGTGCAAAGAGGCAAATTAGAGGCGTTTGGTGGCAAGAAAAATACTATTCCTATGTAATGCCATGGTTTAATCACAAGATGCCCATATAGCTGTTTAATAAATATAGCCTACATATATTTAGCTCTACTCTAGTTTCTGTAAAGAGTTTTACCGGTCATAACAGTTTATTTATTTATTTTATGTTTTGCATTGTATATTTAGATATTAATAAACACTCAATGTTTATAAGGTTTTTTTTTAAATGTTGAATTTAAAAAGATTAATTACTCACATCCCTGCATTATTTTCTGACATTTATGTAAGACGACAATATAAGTGAATGTTAAAAGGCCAGCAAATACGGAATTTAACCCAATAAAAGATTAAAATAACGTTTAAAAAAAAAAAAAAAAAAAAAAGGCAACCAACTGCATTTAGGGAAACTCTTTCTTGTATTTCTATAATGGGCAGTTTTCACTGAAACTCATTCAGCTTCCTACAGGGAGAGAAAGATTGCAGAAAGACTAAAAACTTAAAACCATGACAACTACAATCTGGTTATGATCGCTATTAAGGTGTTTCTCACGTTATCTAACTGCAAATATAGCATAACTGCCTATTATCTAAAAATAAACATTAACTATAACACGTTTCATAAAATACAACTACTGGGCAGATTTCCGAGAGATAAACTAATGCGTTAAAATGCCAAAAACTGCTGTAATTTCCTCAACTTTCTGGCGAGTGTGCTTGAGAAACACTGAAATGAATGGGCTTCAATGCTGGAACTATTGGTTGTTTGGAACTATTGGCCGCTCCATGACACGCTTTACTTCCGCATTCCTCAGTTCCTATGGAAGCCTATGGGAGTGTCGCAACTCTGTTTCTCAACGGCT
This sequence comes from Spinibarbus caldwelli, assembly GCA_039654775.1. Lineage (NCBI taxonomy): Eukaryota > Metazoa > Chordata > Actinopteri > Cypriniformes > Cyprinidae > Spinibarbus > Spinibarbus caldwelli. Next base: position 32,440,793 of record CM077244.1, read on the forward strand.
CTGCTTACGACCAAACTGGCACGTTGTGAGGACGTGACAGTACCGGATCATATTGGTCGCAGCGACGTACCAAATAACGTTCCAGCGACGTAACTTTGTGATTCCCACATACGTCGTGGCGACGTTATAGTGGTACGTCGCTGGAACGTGCTGAGAACGTCCTAACGACAAAACTGGCACGTTTACAGTACCGGATCACATTGGTCGCAGCAACGTACCAAGTATGTCCACGTTCACTTATTTTTAATATTTACACCTCACCTTTTGTCCGGGTCCTGAGGATGTGCTCCGACCATTGCCTTGAAATACATATAGAACTAATAAACTCATCTTTGGTGCAAAATAGAAACCTTATAAAATCTAATAGTAATCTAATTATAGGGTATTTATAGTAAATACATTCATTACATACATGCAGTGCAAACAAATTAAAAAAACAACAAAAAAAAACAATTCTAATAGAAACTAGACAAAAACACAATACATTCATTCATGAATCAGCATTTATTCAGTGCTACTTTTTACAAATACTAAGCCAAAATATTTTGAACATTACATCTGTTCTTTAACCATGCAAAGTGTTACCAAGTCATGAGCACAGAAAACTGAACACATCAATTCATAGATTGCACAATATAATCAACTGAAAATGTTTGTGTCTCATTAAGGATGGGCATAGTTAAATGATGTTATCAGTGAAAATTATCAGTACTCTTATTGATACAACTCCCCATAATTTGGTGCAAAAAAATAAAGACATGATAAAAAGATATGATGTGCTTTAATACTGCTTCACTATCAGAAGATAAACCTAAACAATATTACAATTAACAAAGAACCATAGTTCTTGAGCTTCTCAGAAGATAAAAGAAATAAAGAAAATAATAACATTCATAAAGAGTAAAGATATGTATAATGGACAATATAGAGATTTCTAGCATCTCTCCTGTATAATTTGGCCCACCCCAAAAAACATAAACCGTTTTTGTTTAGGAAAATGAGCGTGTTGACTTTCTCAGGAGAATCTGTGATCTATAATTACTGACTGTGGAGAAGACTCTTTCAGACAGTGCTGAGGAGGCAGAGTTAGGTGCTGGACGGCTGTGAGAGAAGAGGAAGAGTGTCGTTCTTACCCCAGCAGCAGAAGGCAGTCTCTTCTGGGGGAAGGACAGGAGGGTGACACTTCACTCGTCATCTTTTCATGGAGGGTTGATGCAGTGTTTCGCTGTAGAACAAGACTCCTCCTCAGCACTTGATCTTCCTCAGCAAAGAGTTCCTCTAGTGCAGAGTCAGAGACCCCAGATTCATAATACTACTACTACTATTACAAATCATTGTGAATTTTTAGGATCATGACACTGTTGTGTAATTTCTTATAGTGCTGTCAAATGATTAATTGCAATTAATCACATCTAAAAAAAAAATTGTTTACATAATATATGTATGTGTACTGTGTATATTTATTATGTATATATAAATACACACACATGCATGTATATATTTAAGAAAAATGTTATGTATGTTTATATATTAAATATATTTATATATACTATAAATTATATGAATATAACTCTATTCATGTAAATATTTTCAATATATACTGTGTTTGCATTTTTATATACATAATAAATATACAAAGTACACACACATTATGTAAACCAAAACTTTTACTTTTGATGCAATTAATTGTTTGGCAGCACTAATTTCTTATGATACTGTGTTATATTCGATATGACATTGTTTTTTATTTGTAATTTTGCTGCTGTGACACTAAATTCATCATTCTTTTTGGAACACCTTTAGTTTGCTGAGGCCTATCTGGGAGGCGCAAAGGGGTATCTTGTATGCTCGTCTGTACAGCAAGAGAGGGAGAGATTGGGGTTGCTTCTCTTCAGTTCATTTGGTAAATACTATGCACTTGTATGTATATATACAACCAATATGACACTCTCTCTCTCTTTCTCTCTCTCTCTCTCTCTCTCTCTCTCTCTCTCTCTATAGGTTGTTTCCTGTTGAAAGAGTAACAATGCAGCAAATATGTTTCCTGTGTTTTAGATAAGTCATGTGTTTGTGGTATCTATCATAAGACTGTGTCTAGGAAGAGCAAGGCAAGTGATGCAAATTTTACATCAAATATTTAAATCAAAAATTTAAGAAGCTTTCTAACCTTAAAGAGATGACTCTCCAATTCCAGTTTTATGTGGTCTTTTGATGTAGTACACAATGCAGATTAAATGGCTGATTGTTTGGGGAGTACAATAAAATTATAAATGGCCCTTAGGAACTGGATAGTCTTGACCTAACCATTTTTCATGCTAATCAATTTTCTAGGAAAAATGCTCAGCTTGTTCAGTAAATATCCATACAAAATGCCAACCTGAGAATCGAGAGGATACAATGTGTGTTTTTTGCAAAAGTACATCCTTGTGCCTACTTTGTAAAATAAACCTTCTAATATTACATAGTTTTTACACTTTGAGATGGTGATGTTGAAGTTAAGTTTTATAATGGTCTGTCAATGTTCAGAACTGAGGGACAAGACAAATCAGGAGAAGGAAACAATGCTGGAATTGAGGAACAAGACAGCTCAGGAGAAAGTAACCAAATTCACACTGGAATTGAGGGACAAGACAAATCAGGAAAAAGAAAGAATGCTGGAATTGAGGAACAAGACAGCTCAGGAGAAAGTAACCAACAACAGATTCAGAACAGAAATGAGGGACAAGGCAGCTTAGGAGAAAGTAACCAAAACAACACTGGAACTGAGGGACAAGACAGCTGTGGAGAAAGTAACCGAAATCCAGGAATTAATATCATATATATATATATACTATTATTATTATTATTATTATTATTAAAGACAGCATGATGCATTGAACAGTCTTAATCAATAAACATAGTAATTAACTTTAATCTACATTAATACATATTATGCCTATCCCATTTATTGGTATTGTTACTATTCTTTTTGTTTGTTAGTTTTTTTACCCACCCTTCCAGGGGGATTCCTGGTGGAACGTGTCTTAAAAATTTCAGACTTTCATCAAACAAAGAGGTAAAAACTATATATATATATTTTAAGTTATAGAAAATATGCTGTACATCAGTGTATTTTAAAAAGAATGTTATTAAATTATCTTATTGCCATGGTTCAAATCATTCGGTCTGTTGTGCTGCTGAGAGGTTTGCGATTGTAGCTCCGCTTTTTTATTGAATCTTTACCTTACTTTCACTCTCTGTTGTTTAAAGTGATAATATATAACTTAATTCCCACCATATTTCTGGTATTATCTATCAAACTAATTTAACTAATTTGATCGTTCGCTTTTAAAACCACGAGTGCAGCGCGCGTGCAGCGCGTTAGCATTCGTTAGCCAGCTAGCTTGTTACTCGCGGTTCCATTCGCGCCTATTATTGTTTTCTTTTTTCTCGCTCCGTTTTCATTTCTCTCTCGCTCCGTTTTTCACAAGTTCATCAAACAACAGTGGTAAGTGATAAGTTAAGTTGGTATCATTCATCAATCATGGTGAGTAATGGCTTCTCCTTCTCTTGTTGTTTGCACTTCATGTCACATGTACAGTTTATCTCTCTCTGTCGGCGACGAGGGATTCACATGTGATAAATGCAGGGAAATAGTTAGGCTGACAGAGAAGATTTTAGAACTAGAGACACGCATCCAAACTTTAGTTGAGGATAGTAAGAATGTGAGGGCTGTAGATACTGCTTTGGATGCGCCTAGCTCAGGGACTCCTGTACATTGTTCGGTTCCGGTTGTGCCCGTGCAGCAGGGCAACTGGGTGACTGTGAGGTGGCCTAGTCGCGGGTCAAAACACCGCTCTTCCGTTCCGATCAGAACATCAAACAGGTTCTCCCCACTCGGTGACGCACCCACTGAGAAACCTGATGAAAGTGCTCTAGTAATTGGCGATTCTATTGTACGGAACGTGAAAATAGAGACACCAGCCACCATAGTCCAATGTTTACCAGGAGCCAGAGCGCCTGACATCTTGGCAAATTTAAAAGTGCTGGCTAATGCTAAACGTAAATTCAGTAAGATTGTTATCCACGTCGGCGCTAATGATATTCGACTTCGCCAGTCGGAGATCACTAAAAATAATGTTAAAGAGGTGTGTGAACTTGCAAGTACGATGTCAGACACTATAATATGCTCTGGCCCCTCCCTGCTTACCGGAGTGACGAGATACATAGCAGACTGTCGTCACTCAATGGCTGGATGTCTTAAATGGTGCCCGCAGAATAACGTAGATTTCATAGACAATTGGACGAGTTTTTGGGGCAGACCTGACCTGTTGAAAAGAGATGGTCTTCATCCCTCCTGGGGTGGTGCCGCTCTTCTCTCTAGAAATATGGCACATAGTCTTAGAGTTCGTACTTGACTAACTAGGGCCCAGGTCAGGAAGCAGACAGACTGGCTAAACCGACCGTCTGCTAGCCGCCTCACATCTCAGAAGTCAGTTAATTCTCAGCACATAGAGACTCCTCCACCTAGATATCACACTATAGAGACTGTGTCTGTTCCCTGTACTAGAAAATACAGAAAACGTCCAAACCAAAGTAATAGTAACAATTTAATTGATGTTCAAATAAAAAATGTTTACAATACAGAGAAACAACTGATAAAACTTGGCTTACTGAATATCAGGTCCCTTTCTACAAAAGCACTATTTGTAAATGATATGATCACTGACCATAAACTAGATGTGCTTTGTTTGACAGAAACATGGCTAAAACCAGATGAATACATTGCTTTAAATGACTCTACCCCCCAAGATTACTGCTATAAAAATGAGCCACGTCCAAAAGGTAAAGGGGGAGGTGTTGCTACAATTTATAGCAATATTCTCAGTATTTCTCAGAGGGCAGGCTTTAAGTATAACTCGTTTGAAGTTATGGTGCTACGTATAACATTATCTAGAGAAACACGTGTTAGTGATAAATCCCCTGTGATGTTTGTATTGGCTACTGTGTACAGACCACCAGGGCACCACACAGACTTTATTAAAGAATTTTCTGATTTTCTATCTGAGTTAGTACTGGCTGCAGATAAAGTCTTAATTGTTGGTGATTTTAATATCCATGTCGATAATGAAAAAGATGCATTAGGATCAGCATTCATAGACATTCTGAACTCTATTGGGGTTAGACAACATGTTTCAGGACCTACTCATTGTCGAAATCTTACTCTAGATTTAATACTGTCCCAAGAGCACAGCTGTAATGACTTTATGAACTACTTTACTTCCAAGATCGATACTATCAGAGATAAAATTGTAACCATGCAGCCGTCAGCTACAGTATCGCATCAGATAGTGCACTATAGATCCCCTGAGGAACAATTCCACTCATTCTCTATTATAGGAGAGGAAGAATTGTATAAACTTGTTAAATCATCTAAACCAACAACATGTATGTTAGACCCTATTCCATCTAAACTACTAAAAGAGCTGCTTCCAGAAGTCATAGATCCTCTTTTGGCTATTATTAATTCATCATTGTCATTAGGATATGTCCCCAAAACCTTCAAATTGGCTGTTATTAAGCCTTTCATTAAAAAACCACAACTTGACCCCAAAGATCTAGTTAATTACAGACCGATCTCAAATCTCCCTTTTCTGTCAAAGATACTAGAAAAGATAGTATCCTCACAATTACATTTCTTCTTAGAGAAAAATGGTATCTGTGAGGAATTCCAGTCAGGATTTAGACCGTATCATAGTACAGAGACTGCTCTCATTAGAGTTACAAATGACCTGCTTCTATCATCTGATCATGGTTGTATCTCTTTATTAGTTCTACTGGATCTTAGCGCTGCGTTCGACACTATCAACCACAACATTCTTTTGAATAGACTAGAAAACTTTGTTGGCATTAGTGGAAGTGCCTTAGCATGGTTCAAATCGTACTTATCTGACCGCCATCAGTTCGTAGCAGTAAATGAAGAGGTATCATATCGATCACAACTGCAGTATGGAGTACCTCAAGGCTCAGTACTAGGGCCGTTACTTTTCACCCTTTACATGTTACCCTTGGGAGATATTATCAGGAGACATGGTGTTAGCTTTCACTGTTATGCTGATGATACTCAGCTCTATATTTCTTCACGACCGGGTGAAACACACCAAATTGAGAAACTAACGGAATGTATAGTCGATATAAAAAACTGGATGACGAGTAACTTCTTACTGCTAAATTCTGAAAAAACAGAGGTGTTAATTATCGGACCTAAAAACCCCACATGTAATAACTTAGAACACTGTCTAACACTTGACGGCTGCTCTGTCAATTCTTCTTCATCAGTTAGGAACCTAGGTGTGTTGTTTGATAGCAATCTTTCATTTGAAAGCCATTTTCTAGTATCTGTAAAACTGCGTTTTTCCATCTCAAAAACATATCTAAATTGCGACCTATGCTCTCAACGTCAAATGCAGAAATGCTAATTCATGCGTTTATGACCTCAAGGTTAGACTATTGTAATGCTTTACTGGGTGGTTGTTCTGCACGCTTGATCAATAAACTACAGTTGGTCCAAAATGCAGCAGCTAGAGTCCTTACTAGAACCAGGAAGTATGACCATATTAGCCCGGTTCTTGTCAACACTGCACTGGCTCCCTATCAAACATCGTATAGATTTTAAAATCTTGTTAATTACTTATAAAGCCCTGAATGGCTTAGCTCCTCAGTACTTGAGCGAGCTCTTATCACATTATAGTCCTCCACGTCCGCTGCGATCCCAAAACTCTGGCCGTTTGATAATACCTAGAATATCAAAATCGACTGCGGGCGGCAGATCCTTTTCCTATTTAGCGCCCAAACTCTGGAACAATCTACCTAACACTGTTCGGGAGGCAGACACACTCTGTCAGTTTAAATCTAGATTAAAGACACACTTCTTTAACCTGGCTTACACATAACACACTAATACACTTCTATTATTCAAATCCGTTAAAGGATTGTTAGGCTGCATTAACTAGATCAACTGGAACCGGGAACACTCCTCATAACAAAAAAAAGTGGCTCAAGACTTGCTGGAAGAGGGGAATATCCATGCAGCCTTGGCCAGAACAGAAGACTGCAGGTAAGTTAATAACAATTTACTACTACACTTGGCTTTAACTGAATGATTCAGTGGTCAGCTGAACTGGGAAACTAAATCGTTTTTGGTGTTTTCAATTTCAGGAAGACCTTGAGAGCTGTGAAGAATGCTTTAGAGGCTCATTGGGAACCATTTGACCTGGCAACACTTAAAAAGGGCCACTATACCTACCACTATAAAGGGCACTTTTTCATTAATTGATGCATGTCTTAAAGAGAAAATGAAAGCACTGAAATCAAAAAATTACACAGATGAGTAACATTTGTCTCCACTTTAAGAAAAATATACATTAGTTAAAATGCTTGTGTTTTTTTTGTTTTGTTTTTTTTTTTTGTCTTTTTTGGATGAACACTGTTCAGCAGAATAAGAAAAATAAAGACATTACAATTTTTTTTTGATCTGGTTACATTCATAGATTATTGAAACCTCACTACAAATGACAACTAATAGCCTGTTTATGCCTTTTAATAGACGCTCAATACAATGAGCAATAAACAAGTAGTTTGTAGTATACAGTAGACGTGTACTGAAAGACTGTGCTGCACAGCTGACGGATGTCCTAAAAGACATCTTCAACATCTCGCTGAGCCAGGCAGTCGTCCCCACATGTCTCAAATCCACCGCCATAATTCCAGTACCAAAGAAGTCACCTGTGTCCTGTCTGAATGACTATCGTCCCATAGCACTGACCCCAATCATGATGAAGTGCTTTGAGAGGTTAGTCATGCAGCACATCAAGTCCAGTCTCCCAAACACGCTGGACCCACTCCAGTTTGCATACCGTCCAAACCGTTCCATGGACGATGCAATATCCACCACTCTCCACCTAGCTCTTACCCACCTGGAACAGAAAGACTCTTATGTTAGAATGCTGTTCATTGACTTCAGCTCAGCATTCAACACAATAATCCCACAACAGCTCATCCACAAACTAAACCTGCTGGGCCTTAACACCTCCCTCTGTAATTGGATCCCGGACTTTTTAACTGCAAGACCTCAGTCAGTCCGTGTCGGCCGCAACACCTCCAGCACTACCACACTGAGCACAGGTGCCCCACAAGGCTGTGTACTCTGCCCACTGCTCTTCACGCTGCTGACCCACGACTGCACTGCCAAGTCCAGTTCCAACCACATCATCAAGTTTGCTAATGACACAACTGTGGTAGGCCTCATCAGCAACAACGATGAAACGCACTACAGAGAGGAAGTGGCACAGCTGGCTGAATGGTGTGGTGCTAACAACCTGTCCCTCAATGTGGGTAAGACGAAAGAGGTTGTGATGGACTTCAGGAGAAACTCTGTTGACCACCCCCCACTGACCATCGACGGCTAAACCGTGGAGAGAGTCGGCGGCACTAAATTCCTGGGGGTGCACATCAAAAAGGATCTCACCTGGACCACTAACGTCACATCGCTCAACAAGAAGGGACAACAGTGCCTCCACTTTCTCCGCCAGCTGAAAAGGGCAAGTCTCCCTCCACCCATCCTCACCACTTTTTACAAGGGCACCATTGAGAGTGTGCTGACCACCTGCATCACTGTCTGGTATGGGAACTGCAGTGCTGCTGACCGCAAGACCCTGAACACTGCCGCAAAGATCATCGGTGCCCCTCTCCCCTCCATCCTGGACATTTTCCTTTCACGATGCTCCAACAAGGCCACCAGCATTGTGAAGGACCCCACCCACCCCTCTCACAACCTCTTCCAGCTCCTGCCATCAGGTAGAAGGTACCGGAGCATCAGAGCTCACTCTGTCAGATTGCTCAACAATTTTTTTCCCCAGGCTGTGAGAGCTCTTAACTCCAATCCCCCTGTCCCCCTCTGAAACCATGAACACCTCAGCCCTCCCACCCCCCAACTCATTAAAAACTGTTGGCAATTTTACTAAGTGCAATTCTGAATGTGCTACACACAGGTGAGTGGGCTATACAAACCACCTGTAGTAACGCACTCATACCACTATATGCACACTAGACAGTTTCTATAAACACTCCCTGCCACAAAGACTCTTAAGAAAATATATGTCTACTTGAACATTGCACTACAAAATAATACGTTTACTTGAGCATTACACTACAAAATCTTTTTGCACTATGCACGGAATCTCTCCCACAAAAGTCTCCCACAAAATCTCTCTTCTGCACAATTTCATATAATTTAATGTACAAAATATATATTTTTCTGCACAATTTCATGTACATATATCTCTTTCGCACAATTTCATGTACAGTATTTATGTAAAGTTCTTGTACAGTCTCAGTTTGTGTATGTGTAGTCAACTAGGTATAGCAGTTATAGTATTTTTAGTATATGTATAGTCAGATGGTTAACTGTTGTATAGCTCTATTGTTTTTCCTATACTTGCATTGTTATATGTTTATCTTAGGTTTAACTAGTATGTAGCACTGTGGTCCTGCGAGAAACGACATTTCGTTTCACTATATGTCCACACATGTAGCAGAATGACAATAAAGCTCGACTTGACTTGACTTGACTTGACTAATAATTCATAGATTCCATTGACATACCTTATGTTATGCTTTTTTAATGCATGGACAAAAATTTGGGCTTTTGTGATTTCTAGTCCCTACATTCCCATCACTGTGAAAGACCATGAGGTTTTCATCATCTGAGATATATGAGTGACTATCAATATTTTTTCTAGCAAGAGCAGGCCTGATGTCTTGAATATCTAGCCTTTGTTGCTGTGCAACTTCTCTGGAGAAAACAATGTTTGCACAGAGAACCTCGTCTGGATCTTCTGCAGTCACATGTGACCATTACCAAATCAACTGTGTGAGACTAAGTGCTAGTATCTGGTGGAATAATACATGTTCCCTTTTCATTCATTTTACATTTTGAATCCAGCCCCTTCTATATCATAGATTTGACAGTATTAGACCGTATAAGTCATCAGTGTTGTTTAATTTATTTTAATATAAGTATTTTAAATATAGGTATTTTTAGTATAGTAAACATAAGTATTAAAATTTGAGTAAAATTATTTTTTATGAATTTTGAGAATAACCTTAAGTATTACAATAAACATTTATGAGTAGTATTTGTGGACATCACACAGCAGGCTAAGAAGCTGGTCAATTCGCCTGTTGGTGTTCCCATTCAGGAATTGATATTTCATTGTGAAAAAGACTATGTACTAAAGAGACTCCTAAACTCCCAATTTGCTGCTTATTAATAGTTAGTAAAGTACTTAGGTTTAGGCATTGGGTAGGATTAAGGATGCAGAATATGTGTTTTATAAGTACTAATAAACAGTCAATATGTTAATAATTAATAATAACAGGAGTACTCAATATATTTCATATCTGTGTTATTTTTAGTATACTATGCACTGCTCTCAGGGCAGGAGGACTCAATATAATGCATATTTTTGGTATTTTTTGTGTACAATGTGCTGCAGGAGTACACTAATATGTTCTTTTCTCTCTTCTCTCCGTCTTTAAACAAGGAACCACTGAATACCAATAAAATGAATGGTAAGCATCTAATATTTATTTCATCCTTAATGTTTGAACCTTGGGGCTCCTGGAGCCTCCCTAGCACTGTGTATTTTAAGGTTCCAGGAACAATTAAGTGTATGCATTTGAAAATACAATAGTCAAAAACAAACAGTTTTTGCCATGTATCTACTATGTAAACTGAAATCCTAAGCTTTACATATTTCAATTGCGGGAAGACCTTATAGACACTCTAAGGAGAAACTGAGCGACATTTGTCCAGACAACCCATGGCCTTGGGCCTGGATTAATGGAGGACACATCTGATTTCATCAACTTGCATCTAAAAGAAAAAGCACTAAGAAAAATCACTTCAAAAGCTGTAAGAATGATGTGTACTAGTTAAAGTACAGGAGTTTAATGTTGCATCTTTGCTGTACCATTTTGTGACATTTTGCTGTTTTAGATGCATATAATCCACTAGATTTTTATTAGGAAAGTAGTCATAATTATATTTTATTGGAATGTTGAAGTGTTCAATAAAAATAATTAGTAATTTGATTGTTTATGATCAACATTTGTTCCTTCATTTTATTCTATACAAAGCATAAGTACAACAGTCACTGACAAAAAAGTAGATGCAAGGTGAGAAAAAAAATTATTTTGGCTAGGCAAAGTAATTGTTTCAACAATTAAACGTTTCTTAAGTCACTACGAGATCAACCTTGTTTTTTTTTCTTCTTTTTCATTTTGTTCTATACAAAGCATAAGTACAACAGTCATTGACAAAAAGAAAGTAAATGCAAAGTGAGAAGAAAAAAAAAAATGGCTAGGCAAAGTGATTGTTTCGACAATGAAACGTTTCTTAAGTCACTTCAAGATCAACCTTGTTTTTTCATCTTTTTGACTGTAATTTACAGTGACTGCATCTTTTGCTTTTTTGACCCTTTTACGATACTCATGAAGTGCAGTCGCTTTCCTTTTCCTTGACATTTTACTAAACTGAAAAAAATAATTTGTGTGCTCTCTGTACTAAATTGTATACTTCCTTATTCTCTTGAAATTTTTCTGATTGCCTCCACTCATGAAGATCTGTGAGCATGTCCTGCAGTGTAGTGTTTTTTTTTTTGTTTTTTTTCCTCACTGGACTTCAGGCTATGTAAAGGTAAAGAATTGCTCTCACAAGATGTTGTGTAGAGAATGTTGTGAACTAGTATACATACACATACCTCTCCATAACTATGTGTAGTGTATGTACAAAATCGTGTCCCTTTATGACTTACAATTCCTACACTCCCATCAAAGTGACAGACGGTAAGGTTTTCATTATCTGTGAAGTAGGATTGACTATCAACAATCTTTTTTGCTGCATCTGTCCTAAGGTCTTGAATCACAAGTCCTTGTTTCTCTGAAATTGTCCGTGAAAAATTTTTTTGCACATAGATCTGCATTGGAATCTTTTGCAATTGCATGTGTGCATCACCAAGCCAACTGTGTGAGGTTGTGTGCTTGTATCTGGTGGAACCAAACACACTCCATTTTTAGACATGTATATTTTTGCATCCAGGCCTTTTGCAATCATAGACCGAGCAGCATTAAAGGTCTCATCACTGTTAGATCCTTTGATTTGTCCAGTTTCTGTCAGGTCATCCAGGTAACTGAACAATAAAATAAAACAAGGTAAGAAATGGTCAACTGATGTAAGAATAAAATAATAATGATGATGATAATAATAATAATCAGATTCCCTTACTATAAACTAATAAAACCAAACTAACAAATATATAAACCTATACTATAAAATAAATAAATAAATAAAAATATTAAAAAAACTATTTGTATACTTTATTTTATGGGATTGTGGGTTCACTTGCTGTAGTTTTAAAATAATTAACGTCCTGAAAGCTGACAGCCATGTTTGATTAATGTTTTGATGGGTGATATGTGTTGTTTAAGGGAATTAACACTGATTAGGTCATAGAGAGTAGATTGTGTTTATTGTAGAGCTTTGTTGATAATGGCAAGAGGTAATGGCCAGAGGTATTATCTATGCTATATATGATCAGAGTACCACAACTTATATGATTTCTTATATTATGGTAGATTTCTTTTTTATATGGTCATATGATTTCTGTAATTGGTAATTACAGTTTGGCAGTGAACTTACATTTACCTGTAATATTTCTGTACATCACCACACAGCAAGCAATAGCAATCCTGCTATTCATCTTTCCCTTTAGAAACTGGTACTTCATTGGGAGGAAAAACCTGTGAACAAACGATAAGTAACTTAAAGCATCCTAAATAAAAATTTGTCATGATTATCATCTTATATACATTATGAGTACTCTATTCTAATAGTTCACCTCTCTGCCTTGTTGTTGGTTTCACTGTTATGATGATAGAATGACCGCCCAAAATTGGACCACAAATCTCCCAAACAAATTCACTGATTCTTGAGGTAGGTGGATACATGTGAACTACCCAGACATGTATCAAGCTCTTCACACTTTCTAGCTGATGTGTTGTTGAACTCTTCCTCCTGAAAAAAAAAAAAAAAAAAAAAACATTGTAAACTTATGCCTACTTATATATACACATTAGGGATAGTTCACTCAAAACTGATTTTCATTTTTATGGAAACATTATCTTAAAGACAATTTATACAAAATGTGCAATAACATGCAATTCATATACAGCAAAGTTAAACTTAAAATATAAACTGGACCAACCCAAGAAAAATCCTTGGTATACAACTAATAGTTTTAGTTTCATATACTGAAGACAGATATTCATTTCTAAAGAATAAAGTGCTATATGATATTAAAAAAGGTTACCGTTAAGCAGGATTTCAATGATGCCATTGCTTGAATCACAGTATTTCTTTGATTCACAGGCAAGTTCCCTCCGTCTTTTCTAACCATCCATCTATGCGCGGCGGCCTACAAAAACATTTAAATTATCAAATGGTTGTAATGATGTGATAAATTCTTATAAGACCTTTGAAATCTTTGTTTTATTTTGAATCTTTTGTACTTTTTCCATCTTACAATGTTGAATGATTTTGTTCAGAACTTCAGTAATAAGCCTACCTGGGGTAAATGAAACCAGCAAAGAAGAACCTTGGCTGTTGGAAAAACTCTTCTTATGGCATTGAGTTCCTTAAGGTCACGGTCAATCATTATCGACCTACAGGCTGAAGAACTGAGAAGCAATTTAGATGCATCAGCATATACTATGTAGTGTTTGACAAATTCATTTCATTTCATTTTTTATTTATAAAGCACAATTAAAACAACGTAACATTGACCAATGTGCTGTACAATCACTAAATAAAAATTGCACAACATTAACTTTCAGACAAACAATGACTGACAATAACAAATGTTATAAAAAAAGCTCTTACTAATCAGTCTGCAGAACCAAATGCTAATTCAAGTAAATGCACTTTCAATTTTCTTTTAAAATAACCTAATGTTGGAGCCAGTCTGAGATGTAGAGGTAGCTTATTCCAGCGCTTTGGAGCTGCTACTGCAAATGCCCGGTCACCACTCAATTTCAGTCTAGTCCTTGGAATGTCTAGGATCATTTGATTTGCTGATCTGAGAGACCTGGATGGTTTGTATATACGAAGGAGATCTACTCAATAAGGTGGGGCCAAATTATGCAATGCTTTATATACAACAATCAATAGCTTAAAATAAATTCTGTACACTGGCAACCACTGAAGTGACGCTAAAATCGTTGTTGCATGCTGTGTTTTACGAGTACCTCTTAAAAGCCTAGCAGCCGCATTTTGAACCAATCGAAGACGATTTAACAATACTTGGCTAATACCCACATACAGTGAGTTACAATAATCAAGTCTTACAAAATAAAAGCATGAATAATCCTTTCAAAATCACTGGAGGACAGAAACGGTTTAACCTTTGCTATTGATCTTAAATGGAAGAAACAAGATTTGACCACGGAGTTGATCTGTTTATCAAATTTCAAAGAACTATCAAATTGAACAAATTGAAGGTTCTTCCCCACAGATTTACAAATGGGAGCTAAATTGCCCAAGTCAAAAGAATTATGGGTGTCAGGAGCCCCGAACCAAATAATTTCAGTTTTATTTTCATTCAAATTCAGATAATTTTGTCACATCCAAGATTTAACTTCATGTAAACAACTCAATAGTGACTCAAAAGAGCTTTTATCCTGTTTCTGCAAAAGTAGATAGACCTGAGTGTCATCTCCATAACAATGAAAAGATACTCCAGGCTTATGTAATATAGAGCCTAAGGGTAACATATATAATGAAAACAAGACTGGGCCAAGAATGGATCCTTGTGGAAGTCCACTAAACAATGGGGCCGTTTTAGAGTAATGTTGACCAAAATGGACTGAAAACGTCCTATTAAAAAGAAAGGATTTAAACCATTCAAGTGCCATACCTCGGATTCCCACTATCTTTTCTAGACGAGAGACAAGAACATTGTGATCAATGGTATCAAATGCTGCACTGAGATCTAGTAAAACTAAAACCACTGAGCTGCCTGAATCAATCTGTATCGCTGTACAATAGCGTGCTTAAAATCCATTGGAACTACAGCTGTTTTGAAGCTTCTATTAATTAAAGTCAGTATACTGGGATCAATAATATCAAAAATGCTTTTAACTAATCTTGATGGAATAATATCACAACCACGGTTTGTGGGTTTTAACTGCCCAAATACCTCAGCTAGAGAATTAAGAGAAACTGGTGAAAATTGATCAAACACAGCAGAGGTGAAACAAGTAATAGGGGGATCATAAGAAACAGGTACCAAATGTGACCTAATATCATAAATTTTCTGCACAAAGAAATTTAGCAAATCTTCACATGTAATGGTGTACAAAACAGGACACATAGTAACAGGATTTAGCACTGAGTTGATAGTATTGAATAAAATATTAGAATTACTATGGTACCTTAAAAGTAAATCAGCAAAATATTTTCACTTAGCTGACTTAACTGCATTCTGGTAAGTGGATAAGGACTTGCGTAGCATATCATAAGACACCTGCAATTTGTCCTTCTTCCACCTACGCGCCGCTTTCCTACAAGCACGCCTCAAGCCCTGAGTAACCTCATTTAACCAAGGTTCTGGTTTAGCCTTAACACTCTTAACCCTCAGAGCAGCAATGGAATTTAAGATAGAAGAACATACAGAATTAAAAATATCAAGTGAAGCTTTCACATCTATTTGCAAAGATGGGCTCTCCAAAGTAAAATTTATATCAGATTCAAGGAATGCATTTTTAAACTGCTCAGTAGTGGCCGTATTTAAATTCCGAACCTGACGAGTTTGACATGAGGTATTACGAATAACACCAGGGATAGCTACAGTACATGTAATGGGCATATGATCAGAAAGGGCTAAATCATGAATTTTAACATCCCCAACAGCAAGGCCATAAGTTAATATTAAGTCCAATGTATGTCCATGAACATGAGTAGATCCGTAGACATGTTGTGTAAGGTTAAAAGAGTCAATCATGTCCAAAATATCTTCAGCCAATGCATTGTAGGGACAACAAACATGCACGTTGAATTCTCCCACAATTAAAAATGAATCATATTTTAAACAGATCTCACTTACAAAGTCTGAGAACTCCTGTATAAAATCCTTGTTATATTTAGGAGGCCGATATATAATGGCACAAACAGTTGATTGTATAGAGTTTAGCTGAAACAGCTGCAGTTCAAAACTGGTAAACACTCTGGTGTGAAGATATCGACAATTAAAAGTGTTCTTGTAAATAGTTGCCAGGCCACCTCCACGACCAGATGCCCGAGGGGAATTCAGAAAAGTACAGTTTGATGGGAGCAACTCCGAAAATGGGCTTAAGTCACCAGTATTTAGCCAAGTCTCATTCAGACATAAAATATCCAGGCTCTGAGTATTAAAAATTTCATTTAAAATAAACGTGCATAACTACATATTTGTGTGAAAACGTAGTTTACAATTTGCTGTCTTGATGTAAGGTGTTCATCCAGTAGTCGTATTTGTACATTAGCAATCTCTGCTGCTAAAATTTACAAGCCTACTCTTAACTTCTTACCTGGGAAGAAATCCAGGGTTGTGTATTGCAAGCTTTTCCAAGCAGATGGCAAGTATATCAGCTGATTCTTGACTGATAATAAAGTAAGCAAATGGGACTGCTCTTCCAATACTGTTTGTCAAAAGAAGTCCATAAAATGCATAGCCATATGATGTCAGTGTGTAGTTCACTAAAAATAACACAACGATATGAATTATATCGAGTACTCCTTGCCCTGAGAGCAGCGTGTAGTTCACTAAAAATAACACAACGATATGAATTAAATTGAGTAGTCCTGCCATGAGAGCAGTGTGTAGTTCACTAAAAATAATAGTGATATGAATTATATTGAGTACTCCTGCCCTGAGAGCAGCATGTAGTTCACTAAAAATAATAGTGATATGAATTATATTGAGTAGTCCTGCCCTGAGAGCAGCGTGTAGTTCACTAAAAATAATAGTGATATGAATTATATTGAGTACTCCTGCCCTGAGAGCAGCATGTAGTTCACTAAAAATAATAGTGATATGAATTATATTGAGTAGTCCTGCCCTGAGAGCAGCGTGTAGTTCACTAAAAATAATAGTGATATGAATTATATTGATTTCCTGCCCTGAGAGCAGCGTGTAGTTCACTAAAAATAATAGTGATATGAATTATATTGAGTACTCCTGCCCTGAGAGCAGCGTGTAGTTCACTAAAAATAACACAACAATACGAACCTATTGAGTACTCCTGCCCTGAAAGCAGTGTGTAGTTCACTAAAAATAACACAAATACACGAACCTATTGAGTACTCCTGCCCTGAAAGCAGTGTGTAGTTCACTAAAAATAACACAACAATGTGAACCTATTGAGTACTCCTGTCTCGAGAGTAGCGCGTAAAGCACTAAAAATAAAACAGTGATTAGAGTCCATGGAGTGATCCTGCTTTGAGATGAGCACTAGGGCGGGAGATGTATAATTTTGACCAATTAAATGTCGCGAAGATCTAAACGAGCTTTGTTGTCACCAGTGTTGCCAACTAATTTTCAGAGAAAGTTGCTAAAGGAAGGTCGATCTGTTGCTAAAAGTTGCTAAATGACGTTATGATGTCATTGCGCGATGACGTCATTGCGTAATCACGATGCAAAATTGTGTCACAACATCAAATCTCAGCGCTGCTGCCAACTGCTTTCAATTGAAAGTAGCTAAAACTGGTAGCTAAATGTCACTAGATGACATCATAATGGCAAATTCACTGATCTTGACGAAGAGTTTTATTAGTCAAAGCATGAATTAATCAAGTATAATCAAGGTGAATCTTGCCATCAATATATCTACTTGATCTTCCATTATACTCGTAGGCCACTGTGTCCACACCCATGATGTTGGACACAGGAGCAATTTTTTCTTGCTCAAACTCAAAATATGCCTCACATCTCCCCTTGTCTGGAAAATTCACAAAGACAATAGGATTCTCGGGACAAATGCAATTAATTCCAGTGTGTCTACAGACAAAAAAATCAAAGTATAACAATGCCCATTCTTGTATCAAATCAGACTCCTATCAATTTGTTAGGAAGAGATGCATTATGTAAATTGGGGTTACAAATTTGGTGTTCTCCAGAAGGAATATTTATTGACGCAATAGGAACTGAAACACAAATGGTAGTTGCAGAGCCAAAAGCAAATGTCTGGTGGTTGGGACAGATAGAACAAGATGTGAGGCAGACAGTCAACAAGTGGGGAAAATTTATTGAAGCGCAGATTCCTGAAGCACCGTTATCAAAGTCAGAATTTCCTTGTACGATGATATATGATCCAGAGAGAGATGGAAAAATAGAACAAAAATGGCAGGAAGAAACAAAAGGACAAAAAGTTGAGATAGTCTCCCAGTACATCATAATAGGTAAACAGGGAGCAGCTTTAAATATTCCAGACAGTGAATTTGTCAAAAAATGGTTCAGTGTAACTGATTCTATCCCACATATTGCAGTATATGTAGTAAAAAAATGGGAAGCAAAGGATTTAGGACCAATGATGAAAAAAGCAGGAAAAAGCAAATGGGAACCAACAGATCATCTGTTGATTTTTCATTCAGCTGACAAAAATTACATCAAAATTTTGTGTGCAACCAGCTTGCTGGGAATTCCTCAGGAAGTAGTAATCAGTCAAAAGAATCTAACACAGACGACTACAATGTCTGAATTAGTAGACAACACTGAGACCGAATATTTAGGGAAATGGAGAATCAGGTACCAACTGATTTATGGTCACAACATGACACAGATATAGGATTAATAAAATCAGGTAATTCAGTAAGAGTTCAGCTTAAGCCAGATGCACATCTGCCCAGAAAAGCACAATATCCTTTGCATCCAGAGGCTGAGGCAGGAATAAAAGACACTATTGAAGGTTTAGTGAAAGCAAGAGTTCTAACAGAAACGTCTAGTTACTGTAACACTCCAATTATGCCTATACTTAAAGCAGACAAAAACCAGTGGCGTCTTGTTCATGATCTACGAGCAATCAATGAAATAGTTGAAGATTTGCCAGCTGAGGTACCAAACCCACACACGAATGTCCCTCCTGATGCCAAATACTTTACAGTGATTGATCTACAGTGGGTACGGAAAGTATTCAGACCCCCTTCACTTTTTTCAATTTTGTTATGTTGCAGTCTGATACTACAATTGTTTAAATTCTTTTTTTGTTCTCATAACTCTACACTCTGTCCTTTATAATGACAAAGTGAAAACAGAATTTTAGAAATGTTTGTAAATTTATTAAAAAGAAAAAACTGAAATATCACATTTACATAAGTATTCAGACCCTTTAGTCAGTACTTAGTTGAAGCACCTTTGGCAGCAATTACAGCCTCGAGTCTTTTTGGGTATGATGCAACAAGCTTTGCACAACTGGATTGGGGGAATTTCTGCCATTCTTCTTTGCAAATCCTCTCAAGCTCGGTCAGGTTGGATGGGGACCGTCTGTTGACAGCCTTTTTCAGGTCTCTCCAGAGATGTTCGATAGGGTTCAAGTCAGGGCTCTGGCTGGGTCACTCTAGGACATTCACAGAGTTGTCCCTAAGCCACTCCTGTGTTGCCTTGGCTGTGTGCTTAGGGTCATTGTCATGTTAGAAGGTGAACCTTCGGCCCAGTCTGAGATTTTGAATGCCCTGGACTGGGTTTTCATTAAGGCTATCTCAATATTTTGGTGCATTGAGCTTTTCTTCTACTCTGATGAGTTCCTCAGTCCCTGCCGCTGAAAAACAGCCCAACAGCATGAGGCTGCTACCACCACACTTTACTTTTGGGACGGTACTCTGCAGGTGATGAGAAGAGCCGGTTTCCTTCAAACATGATGCTTAGAATTGAGGTTCATCAGACCAGGTAATCTTGTTTCTCAGAGTCTGAGGGTCCTTTAGGTGCTTTATTGCAAATTCCAAGTGTGTTTTCATGTGTCTTCACTGAGGAGAGGATTGAGTTTGGCCACACTGCCATAAAGCCCAGATCGGTGGAGTGTTGCAGTGATGTTTGTCCTTCTGTAGGTTTCTCCCATCTGCATATATGATCATGGAGCTCAACTAGAGTGACCACCAGGTTCTTGGTCACCAGTCTAGACAAGCCCCTTCTCCATCAATTGCTCAGTTTGGCTGGGGACCAGCTCTTGGAAGAGTCCTGGTTGTGCCAAACTTCTTCCATTTGAGAATTATGGAAGCCACTGTGCTCTTGGGAACCTTCAGTGCAGCAGAATTTTTTTTGTAGCCTTCCTCAGATCTGTGCCTCAATACAATCCTGTGTCTGAGCTCTGCAGGCAGTTCCTTTGACCTCGTGGCTTGGTTTTCGCTCTGATATGCATTATCAGCTATGAGGCCTTTTACAGAGAGGTGTGTGCCTTTCCAAATCATGTCCAATCAATTTAATTTACCACAGGCGGACTCCAATCAAGGTGTAGAAACATCTCTGCAATGATCAAGAGACATGGGAGGCACCTGAGCGAAATTTCAAGTGTTGTTGCAAAGGGTCTGAATACTTATGTAAATGTGATATTTCAGTTTTTTCTTTTTAATAAGTTTACAGACATTTCTAAAATTCTGTTTTCACTTCATCATTATGAGGTACAGAGTGTAGATTAATGAGAAAAAAAATGAATTTAAACAATTGTAGTATCAGGCTGAAACATAACAAAATTGAAAAAAAGTGAAGGGGGTCTGAATACTTTCCGTACCCACTGTATATTCGGCCTATTTCAGTATTCCATTATGCTTATGTAAAAGCATCCACAATAACTATGGGGTACCCAGTAACTATTTATACTCATCACAAAATTGTGGAATTATTAGAACAAGGAAAATTTGTTCTAACTCAGGCTTGAATTTTGGCCTATTCCTCATTACTTACATATCCAGATGTAACTATTAAGCGATGCCATACAGTCAATCCAGCTGAATTAATCCCTTTGGCTTTTGAAGGAAAACCCCATGACTGTGTGAATGAGTCATTGGTGTTTACCAGATTACGACCAGATCTTGAATCGACACCTATCTCTGAAGCAGAGGTCACTTAATTTGTAGATGGTTCTAGCTTTAGAGACCATGAAGGAAATCATACAGGATATTCGTGGTAAAAAGAGACAAGAAAGAATTTGTATCTGTGATATCACAGCATTGTGTATAACCTTGTTCTGCTCAATTAGTTGAATTAAAAGCTCTTACAGCTGCATGCCAGTTAGCAAAAGGACAAACTGCTAACATTTTCACTGATTTAGCATATGTTCATGGTGTATGTCATCTATTCAGAGCAGTGTGGAAACAAAGATATTTCAAAAAAAGTGATGGGATTCCCATCCAACATGGTGAACAAATAGGGCAATTAATTTCTGCTATGATGCTACCAAAAAGGTTAGCAATAATCAAATGTCAAGCACATAAAAAGGGAAATGATTATGTCATTAAAGGAAACAATGCAGCAGATTTACAAGCTAAAAAAGCTTCAGGATGTCAAATAGCAGTATTAGCACCTGTAGTACTTATAGAACCTCAACCTCAATTGGATGATATAATTCGAATTCAGCAACAAGCAGGCCCCTATGAACAAGCAATGTGGCATCAAAGGGGAGCTAAAAAAGACTCACAAGAGATCTGGTGTACACATGAGGGAAACATTGTTGCACCAACTTCACTTTTGAATATTCCTATCGCAGATGCGCATGGTTTTGACCATTGCGCAAGGGGGGAAGTGGTAAGAAAAATTAAACAGCAAGGATATTGGTCTCCCTATTTATATGCAACGGTGGATGACTTTTTGTCCACATGTGAAGTTTGTGCCAAGTATAATGTGAGGAAAGGGATAGCGACACCAATAGGGCATATACCAGTACCAGAAGGGCCCTTTAAGCATTTGGTTATGGACTATGTGGATATGATAAAGCGACTACAAGGCAAAAGATACATGCTTGTGATCGTTGACCGATTTAGCAAATGGGTGGAGGCAGTACCATCACCAGATCTGGGAGCAGGAACAGTAATTAAATTTCTAACAAGAGAAGTAATTCCTAGATTTGGGATACCATCAGAAATAAGTTCAGATAATGGGTCGGCATTCATACAAAAAACTGTAAAACAAGTACTGCAACAATTGAGAATAAAACAAAGACTAGGGTGCATTTATCATCATCAAAGTCAAGGGCAGGTAGAGAAATTAAATGGAATTATCAAGGCCAAAATAAACAAAATATGTGAAAGTACTAAACTTAACTGGACTGACGCGTTACCTCTTGCACTAATGAGCTATCGCATGCAAACTAACAGAAACATGCACTTAACACCGCATGAAATGCTTACGGGTCGACCCATGCCTGTGCCATATTGTAGAGGTCCCTACAAAGGACCACCTCTAGAGCAATTACAAATGGAACTTCGCTCGTATATGAAGAAATTAACTGCCATACATAAAGCTATCTATTTACAGGAAAAAAGAAAAGAGCCCAGAGAGGATACAGAGACGACGTGTCCAGTCGTTCCGGGTGACCAAGTATATCTAAGGGTATTCCGGAGGAAATGGAATGAGCACAGGAGAGAGGGACCCTACAAAGTGGTTAGAGCTACTCCAACAGCAGTCCAAGTGGAGGGAAGCACAACCTGGTATCATCTAAACCACTGTACTAGAGTTCCCAAGAAAAAGACGGAAAGAGAGGAAAACAGACAGGCAGACAATGCAGCAGAGAGTGACAAGGAGAAACCAGAGACACAAGATGAAGTGCAAAAAAAGATTCACAAGGAGCTCCCATCCTCCTGTCAGATGAACAGGAGAGAAAAGAGAACAAATCTGACAATGTGTCTGAAGACCATCTTATGCCTAGTGCATCTAATAATGCAAATCAAAGCTCAACCAACAGAAAGCAACCAGACTTCCCTTCAATTAACTTTTCAATCTTTGAACAACAGTGATAATGATATCAACTCAACAGAGCCAATGATAATCAAAAATCGAAGAGACAGATTATGATATACAAGGGGACGAAGAAGCTAGTCAAAATGATGAATTATGGAAAACAGCTCAAAATAATGAATAGTATAGATGGGCAGCTTTTACTGCGAGAGAAACAAGGAAAGAAAATTGCTTGCTATGCTCCAAATCTCCATTAAACAAAGTGATAGCCATACCAAACCCACATGACTACCAAAAGTGTGCCGAATTTGGGTGAAACTTTTGTCATTTAACAGATTTTACTAGACCATGTTGTATTGCTGAATGTCTAGGATTTTTGGGAAATCCTAAATTAACAAATCATTTTTTTAGACCACTCTGGGTGTCAGTATTCGGACGTCAGCCGACATATAAAAATTGAAAAACAGAAAATAGAGATTCCGAAATGGTATGGCATAGATTATAAACAAGAATATGAGTGTTTTCATAAACCAAAAGGAACACAAGATGTGGGCAAGTTCAAGGGCAAATGTGCTATTGTTTGGAATATAGAAAAGAAAATTCTTGGAAATCTGGACTTCCTTCTAGAGCTCCAGAACTTTTAGCACTTGGAACAATGAAAGGAAATAAAATAACACCTGAAGAATGTGAAAATCAAACTATTGCTTTACCTTCTACAGAAATTTATGAAGACCAATCATTAATAATAGCAGATTTCTTTTGGATTTGTGGAGGTGAGACATTGTTGCTTTCTTTACCAGTTGGATGGAAAGGTATATGCGTAAGAGTACGATTACTTCAAGAACTTAACATAGCACAATGGGGAACAGAACAGAGAGTAAACAAGGAAGACAACAGAATTAAAAGAGGTTATGAGCCAGACCCCAAGGTATATTTAGACTCAATTGGACAACTGAGAGGGATTCCCAATGAATTCAAGGCAAAAGATGAAGTGAAAGCAGGTTTTGAATCAATATTTGTTTGGATCACACCTAACAAAAAATGTAGAGTGGATTAATTACATTTATTATAATCAACAAAGATTCATTAATTATACTGACGATGCGTTAACCTTATTAGGAGACCAAGTGCACGCAACAAGTAGAATGACATGGCAAAACAGACAGGCCCTTAATTGGCGTTTAGCTGATAGGGGAAGAGTCTGTATTATGTTTAGAGATCAATGTTGTACTTTTATACCAAATAATACTGCCCCTGGAGGAGCTTTTAGTGAAGTGTTGATTAAAATTAAAAAAAATTAAGAACTGAAGTTACAGCAAATGCAAGAAGAGACAAACGATTTTGGGATTGGTTTGATCTGAAATTTGGAGCATGGGGAGCATGGTTTGCTAAACTAGGAATGTTTTTAGGAGCTGCTATATTAATAGGAGGATTATTATTTTGCTGTGTATTACCTGTATTAAGAACATTAGTCGTCAATGCTACTGTTAAGCAAATGGAAATGATAAAATCCCAAATAATCAACAAATGATCACAGAAAGAAACTTGGATGAATATTATGAAGTAAACTAAGCAAACTGATCATACCCTGGGTGTAAATGCGCAAAGTATCTGGGCTGAAGATCAACGGATCTGAACTATTTTTCTTGTGATATTCAATGTATTATGTTTTGAATGTGTTTTATGTCTTTTATACATAACTGTGACAACCACAGGCAAGCGCTGAACCAAATACATGCTCATGCTTATAACATGGTTTTATCTTAAATAAGAGACAGGATCTTTTTACTTCTTCAATTAGAGGAAGACTTTTTGGTCCTGATGCACCTCCAGAGTGCTGCTGCATCATCTAGTCATTGGTGATAAGACTGTGTGACTTCTTTAGTCACTAGGTAGTGTTAACTGAACAGTCAAGTCAAGTCACCTTTATTTATATAGCGCTTTTAACAATACAGATTGTGTCAAAGCACTTAACAGTATCAAATTGGAGGATAGAGTGTCAGTAATGTATAATAATAATATTAAACACTCTTTTCAATTAAATTTTCAGTTAAAGGCATTTCATTATTGAATTCAGAGATGTCATTGTCTAGCTCAGTTTAGTTTAAATAGTATCTATGAAATCAAATTGACGATAATCGCTAGAAATTAAGTGTCCCCAACTGAGCAAGCCAGAGGCGACAGCGGCAAGGAACCAAAACTCCCTCTGTGACAGAATGGAGAAAAAAACCTTGGGAGAAACCAGGCTCAGTCGGGGGGCCAGTTCTCCTCTGGCCAGGATTTAAATGTATAAATGTATTATATTTCTATTTTTATATTGTTGCAATTTCTAACAATAATAGTATTATGTAGTTAGGTATTTTATTATATTATAGTTATTTTGTTTAATTTTTAGTTTTATTGTATTTAAGTCGAGGTCTTCACTGGGGATATGTCCCCGGGGTTCATCCAGGTGTCGAGTACATCGTGTGTTATGAGGAGTGTTCCCGGTTCCGGTTGATCTAATTAATGCAGTCTAACAATCCTTTAACGGATTTGAATAATAGAAGTGTATTAGTGTGTTATGTGTAAGCCAGGTTAAAGAAATGTGTCTTTAATCTAGATTTAAACTGACAGAGTGTGTCTGCCTCCCGAACAGTGTTAGGTAGATTGTTCCAGAGTTTGGGCGCTAAATAGGAAAAGGATCTGCCGCCCACAGTCAATTTTGATATTCTAGGTATTATCAAATGGCCAGAGTTTTGGGATCGCAGTGGACGTGGAGGACTATAATGTGATAAGAGCTCACTCAAGTACTGAGGAGCTAAGCCATTCAGGGCTTTATAAGTAATTGACAAGATTTTAAAATCTATACGATGTTTGATAGGGAGCCAGTGCAGTGTTGACAGAACCGGGCTAATATGGTCATACTTCCTGGTTCTAGTAAGGACTCTAGCTGCTGCATTTTGGACCAACTATAGTTTATTGATCAATCGTGCAGAACAACCACCCAGTAAAGCATTACAATAGTCTAACCTTGAGGTCATAAACGCATGAATTAGCATTTCTGCATTTGACGTTGAGAGCATAGGTCGCAATTTAGATATGTTTTTGAGATGGAAAAACGCAGTTTTACAGATACTAGAAACATGGCTTTCAAATGAAAGATTGCTATCAAACAGCACACCTGGGTTCCTAACTGAAGAAGAAGAATTGACAGAGCAGCTGTCAAGTGTTACATAGTGTTTTAAGTTATTACATGTGGGGTTTTTAGGTCCGATAATTAACACCTCTGTTTTTTCAGAATTTAGCAGTAAGAAGTTACTCGTCATCTAGTTTTTTTATATCAACTATACATTCCGTTAGTTTCTCAATTTGATGTTTCACCGGGCCGTGAAGAAATACAGAGCTGAGTATCATCAGCATAACAGGGAAAGCTAACACCATGTCTCCTGATAATATCTCCCAAGGGTAACATGTAAAGCGTGAAAAGTAACGGCCCTAGTACTGAGCCTTGAGGTACTCCATGCTGCAGTTGTGATCGATATGATACCTCTTCATTTACTGCTACGAACTGATGGCGGTCAGATAAGTACGATTTGAACCATGCTAAGGCACTTCTACTAATGCCAACAAAGTTTTCTAGTCTATTCAAAAGAATGTTGTGGTTGATAGTGTCGAACGCAACGCTAAGATCCAGTAGAACTAATAAAGAGATACAACCATGATCAGATGATAGAAGCAGGTCATTTGTAACTCTAATGAGAGCAGTCTCAGTACTATGATACGGTCTAAATCCTGACTGGAATTCCTCACAGATACCATTTTTCTCTAAGAAGGAATATAATTGTGAGGATACTACCTTTTCTAGTATCTTTGACAGAAAAGGGAGATTTGAGATCGGTCTGTAATTAACTAGATCTTTGGGGTCAAGTTGTGGTTTTTTAATGAGAGGCTTAATAACAACCAATTTGAAGGTTTTGGGGACATATCCTAATGACAATGATGAATTAATAATAGCCAAAAGAGGATTTATGACTTCTGGAAGCAGCTCTTTTAGTAGTTTAGATGGAATAGGGTCTAACATACATGTTGTTGGTTTAGATGATTTAACAAGTTTATACAATTCTTCCTCTCCTATAATAGAGAATGAGTGGAATTGTTCCTCAGGGGATCTATAGTGCACTACTGATGCGATACTGTAGCTGACGGCTGCATGGTTACAATTTTATCTCTGACAGTATCGATCTTGGAAGTAAAGTAGTTCATAAAGTCATTACAGCTGTGCTCTTGGGAAATGCCAACACCTTTTGATGCTTTATTTTTCGTTAATTTAGTGACTGTATTGAATAACTACTGGGGGATATGTTTGTTTTCTTCTAGAAGAGACGAAAAGTAATCAGATCTAGCAGCATTTTTAATGTTTTTCTGTAGGATAGGGTACTTTCCCGCCAAGGTATACGAAATACCTCTAGTTTTGTTTTCCTCCAGCTGTGCTCCATTTTCTGGGCTGCTCTCTTTAGGGTGCGAGTGTGCTCATTATACCACGGAGTCAAACTGTTTTCTTTGATCTTCCTTAAGCGTAAAGGAGCAACTGTATCTAAAGTGCTAGAAAAGAGAGAGTCCATAGTTTCTGTTACATCATCAAGGTTTTCTGTGCTGTTGGATATGCTGAGGAATTGAGATAAATCAGGAAGATTACTTACAAAGCAATCTTTTGTGGTAGAAGTGATGATTCTACCATACTTGTAACAAGGAGTAGAATTTACAGTTTTAGCTATATGGAGTTTACACAAGACTAGATAATGATCTGATATATCATTGCTTTGCTGCAGAATTTCAACACCACTAATATCAATTCCATGTGACACTATTAAATCTAGAGTATGATTTCGACAATGAGTAGGTCCTGAAACATGTTGTCTAACCCCAACAGAGTTCAGAATGTCTATGAATGCTGATCCTAATGCATCTTTTTCATTATCGACATAGATATTAAAATCACCAACAATTAAGACTTTATCTGCAGCCAGTACTAACTCAGATAGAAAATCAGAAAATTCTTTAATAAAGTCTGTGTGGTGCCCTGGTGGCCTGTACACAGTAGCCAATACAAACATCACAGGGGATTTATCACTAACACGTGTTTCTCTAGATAATGTTATACGCAGCACCATAACTTCAAACGAGTTATACTTAAAACCTGCCCTCTGAGAAATACTGAGAATATTGCTATAAATTGTAGCAACACCTCCCCCTTTACCTTTTGGACGTGGCTCATTTTTATAGCAGTAATCTTGGGGGGTAGACTCATTTAAAGTAATGTATTCATCTGGTTTTAGCCATGTTTCTGTCAAACAAAGCACATCTAGTTTATGGTCAGTGATCATATCATTTACAAATAGTGCTTTTGTAGAAAGGGACCTGATATTCAGTAAGCCAAGTTTTATCAATTGTTTCTCTGTATTGTAAATATTTTTTATTTGTTGAACATCAATTAAATTGTTATTATTACTTTGGTTTGGACGTTTTCTGTATTTTCTAGTACGGGGAACAGACACAGTCTCTATAGTGTGATATCTAGGTGGAGGAGTCTCTATGTGCTGAGAATTAACTGACTTCTGTGATGTGAGGCAGCTAGCAGACGGTCGGTTTAGCCAGTCTGTCTGCTTCCTGACCTGGGCCCTAGTTAGTCAAGTACGAACTCTAAGACTATGTGCCATATTTCTAGAGAGAAGAGCGGCACCACCCCAGGAGGGATGAAGACCATCTCTTTTCAACAGGTCAGGTCTGCCCCAAAAACTCGTCCAATTGTCTATGAAACCTACGTTATTCTGCGGGCACCACTTAGACATCCAGCCATTGAGTGACGACAGTCTGCTTTGTATCTCGTCACTCCGGTAAGCAGGGAGGGGACCAGAGCATATTACAGTGTCTGACATCGTACTTGCAAGTTCACACACCTCTTTAACATTATTTTTAGTGATCTCCGACTGGCGAAGTCGAATATCATTAGCGCCAACGTGGATAACAATCTTACTGAATTTACGTTTAGCATTAGCCAGCACTTTTAAATTTGCCAAGATGTCAGGCGCTCTGGCTCCTGGTAAACATTGGACTATGGTAGCTGGTGTCTCTATTTTCACGTTCCGTACAATAGAATCGCCAATTACTAGAGCAGTTTCATCAGGTTTCTCAGTGGGTGCGTCACCGAGTGGGGAGAACTTGTTGGATGTTCTGATCGGAACGGAAGAGCGGTGTTTTGACCCGTGACTATGCAGCCTCACAGTCACCCAGTTGCCCTGCTGCACGGGCACAACCGGAACCGAACAATGTACAGGACTCCCTGAGCTATAGTCGCATCCAAAGCAGTATCTACAGCGCTCACATTCTTACTATCCTCAACTAAAGTTTGGATGCGTGTCTCTAGTTCTAAAATCTTCTCTGTCAGCCTAACTATTTCCCTGCATTTATCACATGTGAATCCCTCGTCGCCGACAGAGAGAGATAAACTGTACATGTGACATGAAGTGCAAACAACAAGAGAAGGAGAAGCCATTACTCACCGTTATTGATGAATGATACCAACTTAACTTATCACTTACCACTGTTGTTTGATGAACTTGTGAAAAACGGAGCGAGAGAGAAATGAAAACGGAGCGAGAAAAAAGAAAACAATAATAGGCGCGAATAGAAATGCGAATGGAACCGTGAGTAACAAGCTAACCGGCTAACGCGCTGCACGCGCGCTGCACTCACGGTTTTAAAAGCGAACGATCAAATTAGTTAGATTAGTTTGATAGATAATACCAGAAATATGGTGGGAATTAAGTTATATATTATCACTTTAAACAACAGAGAGTGAAAGTAAGGTAAAGATTCAATAAAAAAAGCGGAGCTACAATCTCAAACCTCTCCGCAGCATAACAGACTGAATTATGAAGTAGCACTCAGGGTAGACATAAGCAAATGTGAGACTTAATAAAGTCTCAAAGGGGGGAATGACGAAGAGTTTTATTAGTCAAAGCATGAATTAATCAAGTATAATCAAGGTGAATCTTGCCATCAATATATCTATTTGATCTTCCATTACACTCGTAAGCCACTGGGTAAAAGGTGCCTACATGGCTGAAATATGCAGACAAGAAACATCTGGAAAAATATAGGGGGGCTTCTTTCAACACGTCATAGGGCCCCTTCTCTCTAGGGAGGAATCAGATTGTATGTATAAGGAAAACTCTATGAAATGTATGGAACACGCCTTAAAGGAAAAACTGTATAAAAGAGACAGCTCAAAAGCATTCTGGAGATTTTTTCTGCAGAAAACTTCTCGGCTTTGTTCTTAATAAAGTCTATCTTCTGGCATCAAAACCCCAAGACTTTGAGAGAGTGATTCCTCATAACAGCGGCAGAAGCCACCACAATCTATATAAAGATGAATATAGATCAGTGGACAAGATTAGAACTTAGATAAGGTTTGTCCAAGAAGTTGCTATATTTGTCCCTAAACTTTTGAAAAAAGTCTCTCAAAAGGGGTGAAGTCGCTAAATCTAGCTACAAAATTGCTAAATTGGCAACATTGAATCTCAGCAAAAAATATATATTTTATATATGTTAATTTATATTTGTTTGTAAAACGATATGCATAATATTAAAATATAAATAACTGTATTTTAAACATTGAATAATTGAACAACTAGTAAACTAGTAATACTACACATTCTCAACAATTATGCTTTAGCAGTGTATTAGTAGTTAGTTAGTATGCTACACTCTAAGAAAAGTCTGTACAAATAGGGCACAATCTATTATGTTCAGGGGCGTCGTGCACTTATTTTTTTTGAGGGGGCACGAGTGGTGGGGGAGTGGCGGGGGTGTCGTCAAGTGACACAGAAGCCACAATAGCACTTACGTTTTTTTTTTTCTTTTTTTCTTTTTTATTCGAAACATTCCCAAACGCATTAACTATATCATGAAATATCTTGATACTCACCTTTATAGATTATGATGGTCAAAGTAGCCTAAAAATGTAGTCTATTAACTATGCATAAAAACCTGTTTACTTAAGTAACAGATATGGGTGTCATTCCATAACATATTTTTAATGCGACTGACTTTATATTTAATGTGAATATTAAAAACATTGTAAGTTAGGCTACTTATCTTAACACTTTTCATTGTACAGAAAGAGAGCAAAGAACATTTACATTATCAAAAAACATTTTCACTGACCGTCTAGAGTTCAAGCACTCTCAAAAACCCCCATTAAAATCACTGAAGCTGTTTACACTATGAAATTAATATCTTACTTACAGATTCATACACACATCTGCACTTTGTTGTTTCTGACGAAAGAATTCGCCAGAAAGAGGTATTCAGTCAGCGAGCAAGTGAAGAAAACACCGCATTTTAGTGATGACTCATCTGAACACCTCTGATTGGCCATTGCATTCATAAGCTCAACAGCATCGTGTGTGATTGGTTATAATGCGCAGTACTGTAAAAGCGTATCTGTATCTGGCTCAGCGCCAGCCAACGAACGCAAATTTGAATTTAGCAGTTGATGATATGACACGCTGAACAATTTAATCAAGCTGGTGTGATTGTATCAAATATAGAAAATATTATTTGGCTATTGTTTTTCTTTTGGAAGCTGCATTCAAAATCCACTTGGCTCAAAAATCTGAGGGGGCACGTACCCCCTTACTTTGAATAGGCATGACGCCTCTGATTATGTTAATATGAAAGAAGTTTCCGTATTGGATTTTTACCTGCATTTTAAATTACACATTGTGTTTTCGAGTTACTGGGTTACAGTGGATAATGGATAATGTCCTGGAAAATTACCAGTATCTTTTCTATTTTTCGTACAGTGTACTAACTGATCATCAATCACAGGTACAAGCTACTAACAAAGTGTATCATAAATGAACAATTATTAAATTTTTAAATTATTATTATTATTAAATTGAACAATTGCAAATAGCAGCTAACTCAATTCACATGATGTGTGTACTGCTAGGCATCTTTGGTTTCCTCTTTTTGTGTAATTTGGATGGAAAATGTGTGCCTTTTTATTGTCTGCGTCACTTATCAAAAGTTGCTAAAAGCTGCCAAAAATGTTTTTAAAATTGCTAAATTTGTTGCTAGGTGCTTTTGGAAGAAAAAGTTGCTAGGGTAGTGTGAAAAGTTGCTAAATTTAGCAACAAAATTGCTAAGCTGGCAACACTGGTTGTCGCATATATCAGCTCCACAGACAGCGGGGCAGCATTGGAAAAACATGTTTTATCTTTGTTAAGTTACCCCATAAGCAGCTTTGGTGTGATCGACTGATAAACTGATGAATCTTCATGATCGAATATTTAGAAGATGATAGTTCTTTGCATCTTTCATGTTCACCAATTACCTTAGAATTTTAACAAAATGTACCCTATATTCACTTACCTTACAACAAACGCAATCTTCTTCTTCCTCTTCTTATAAAACAAATGCAATCAATCTCCCACGAAGTCTATAACATTTGACCGAACTTTTCCCTCTACATTTCAAAACGTCTTGGCCCCGCCTCTCCTGCAATTTCATTGGTTGAATCTGTGAACCAATTATTTTCCTTTCTGCCCTCAGAACATGTTTGAGTAAGTAAAACTCCCATCTGTGTGAAAAGTAAGGGGCCTAGTACTGAACCTTGAGGTACTCCATACTGCACTTGTGATTGGTATGATACCTCTTCATTTACTGCCACAAATTGATGGCGGACAGATAAGTACAATTTGAACCATGCCAGTGCACTTTCTCTAATGCCAACATAATATTCTAGTCTATTTAAAAGAATGTTGTGGTCGATAGTGTCAAACGTGGCACTAAGATCCAGTAGCACTAATAGAGAGATACAAAAACAATCAGATGACAAGAGCAGGTCGTTTGTAACGATAATGAGAGCAGTCTCAGTACTATGATATGGTCTAAAACCTGACTGGAAATCCTCACACATTTTTCTCTAAGAAGGAACATAGTTGTAAGGATACTACCTTTTCTGATATCTTTGACAGAAAAGGGAGATTCGAGATTGGTCTGTAATTAATTAATTCTTTGGGGTCAAGTAGTGTTTTTTTAATGAGAGGCTTAATAACACCCAGTTTGAAGGTTTTTGGGACATAAGCAGGGTTGAGCCTGGTCAGTACCTGGATGGGAGACCTCCTGGGAAAACTAGGTTGCTGTTGGAAGAGGTGTTAGTGAGGCCAGCAGGGGGTGCTCACCCTGCAGTCTGTGTGGGTCCTAATGCCCCAGTATAGTGACGGGGACACTATACTGTCAAAAAGCACCGTCTTTCGGATGAGACGTTAAACCGAGGTCCTGACTCTCTGTGGTCATTAAAAATCCCATGGCACTTCTCGTAAAGAGTAGGGGTGTAACCCCGGTGTCCTGGCCAGATTACCTCCACTGGCCCTTGTCAATCATGGCCTCCTAATAATCCCCATCCACTGAATTGGCTCTATCTCTCTCTCTCTCCTCTCCACCTGCAGCTGGTGTGTGGTGAGTGCACTGGCGCAGTTGTCCTGTGGCTGCCGTCGCACCATCCAGGTGGATGCTGCACACTGGTGGTGGTTGAGGAGAGACCCCCTCCCCCACATGATTGTAAAGTGCTTTGGGTGTACGACAATACACAAGAAAGCGCTATATAAATGCATAATTCTTTCATTCATATCTTAATGACAATGATGAGTTAATAATATTCAGAAGAGGATCTATTACTTCTGGAAGCACCTCTTTTAGGAGCTTAGATGGAACAGGGTCTAACATACAGGTTGTTGGTTTAGATGATTTAACAAGTTTAAACAATTCTTCATTTCCAATAGAAGAGAATGAGTGGAATTGTTCCTCAAGGGATCTATAGTGTACTATCTGATGCGATACTGTGGCTGACAGCTGCATGGTTACAATTTTATCTCTAATAGTTACGATCTTGGAATTAAAGTAGTTCATAAAGTCATTACTACTGTGCTGCTGGGTAATGTCTGCACCTGCTGATGTTATATTTTTTGTTAATTTAGCCACTGTATTGAATAAATACTTGGGGTTGTGTTTGTTCTCTTCTAAAAGAGACGTAAAGTAAGCAGATCTAGCAGTTTTTAAGGCTTTTGTAATGGGAACAACGAGACTTGAGGCATGCGGATCCATCTGCAGGCTTTTATTATGAAACATGGTCAAAACACAGGCAGGGTCAGACAGTGGCAAACAGGTATAATACAGGCAAGACAAAGAGTATTCCTAGTACAAGCGTGGGCCTTTGATCGGCGAACAGTATCCAACAGGGCGAGGCTAAGAGAGATAATCCAGGTTCACAGCAATAATCCAGGCAGGAACGGCTAGGCAATAATCCAGTCCGAACGACTAGGCAAAGGGGTAAATCCAGGAAACACGGGCTAGGGTCAGAACACGAAAAAACAGGGAAGGCAATACAAAGACTAAGGTTACACGGAATGGCAGACTCGGACTAGGGAAACACGGAATGGCACGTTAAGGCAGCTAGCGCTAGGGGAGTGCTATATGCAGATCAATACACGGCGATCTGTGAAAAGAAGCCCATGGTTTACATATGGTGTGTGATTGTGAGATAGTTCTCAGGTGTGAGTGTGTGATTGAGACAGCTGTGTGTACTTAGTGCAAAGAATGATGGGAAATGCAGTCCAGGGTAATATATAACAGTCTGTGTGGTGTGAGAGTCAATGTGATGGAGGAGTGACCTCTGGTGGCGAGCGAATGGAAGTCCATGAATCGGATTATGACAGAGCCCTCCCCCAAGGAGCGGTTTCCAGACACTCCAAACTCCGTACAATCCAGGAGGGAGATGGAGCGGAGGCGGAACAGGGGGAGGGATGGAGGGCCAGGTCCATGAGGAAGTGGGGAGAACGGGAACTGAGGCCAAGCTGGCAGAGCAGATGGAACCAGAGCCCACCAGGGCAGAGCAGACGGAACTGGAGCCCACCAGGGCGGAGCAGATGGAACTGGAGCCCACCAGGGTGGAGTAGACTGAACTGGAGCCCACCAGGGCGGAGCAGGCGGAACTGGAGCCCACCAGGGCGGAGCAGACGGAACAGGAGCCCACCAGGGCGGAGCAGAAGACCACCAAAGCAGGACAGAAGGCCACCACGGCGGAGCAGACGGAGCAGAAGACCTCCATGGCAGAGCAGGAGCCCACCAGGGCGGAGCAGACAAAGCAGGAGACCTCCACGGCGGAGCAGACGCAGCAGAAGGCCTCCACGGTGGAGAAGGAACCCACCAGGGTGGAGCAGAAGACCACCACGGCGGAGCAGAGACCCATGGCAGAGACTGGGACCTAGGGGAAACTGAGACACAAGAGACAGGCAGAGCAAATATGGCCTCAAGGACCGAGGCAGGGAACACAAGAAGTTCATTGATAGTTTCCCTGGTGACAACTGAACGGGCAGACAATTCATTAACAGGTTCACTGACTGAAACTGGACAGGCAAACAGTTCATAATCAGATTTGACTGCAGAATATAAACCAACAGACAGTTCAAAATTGGATGCATTGACGGGTACTGGATTGGCAGACAAATCAGTGATTGAAGCTGGATGGACAAACTGTTCATAATCGGGTCCTGTGTCTGTAACTGAACAAACAGACAGTTCATAATTAAATGCATTGGTAGTCTCTGGACTCATGACAGGCGGGTTTAAGGGTTCAAAGGAGGGTTTCTGGGTTGGACAGACAGACAGTTCGATATTAGACTCATGGACTGGAACAGGACATACAGATAAGTTAGAATTAAACACACTTGGGGGTAGTGGTCCGGCAGACAGGTCAAAAGCAGGTGCATAGACTGAAACTGGACTGGTGGATATCTCAGTAAGTGACATTAAGCAGGTAGACAATTTACACTCAGACTCAGATAAATTGAAACTGGACAGACAGAGAACTTAGAATCAAACTCATTGACGGAAACTGCATAGACAGACTGTTCACTAGGGGTATCTTTGGCCATGACAGAGTTAACGGGGCATACAGAAAGTTCATTTAAAGTTTCCATGGACGTGACAGGCAAGATAGACAGCTTGAACTCAGACACATTAGTAGAGACGAGATGGACAGGCAGTTCAAAATCAGTCACCATGGCTGATTCAGCACAGGACGAGAGTTCCGAGATGGCCTCCTCGGCTGGTTCAGAACAGGACAAAAGTTCATAAGTGGCCTCTGTAGCCATGACAGGACAGGACGAAAATTCAGGGACAGTCCTTCTGGCTGCAACAGGACAGGGAAAGAATTCACAGACGGCCTCCTTACCCTTGACAGAACGGAACGAGGATTCGCAGATAGCCTCCTTAGCCGTGACAGGACGGGACGAGGATTCGCAGATGGTCTCCATAGCCATGACAGGACAGGACAGGACGAGGATTCGCAGATGGCCTCCATAGCCGTGACAGGACAGGACGGGAGTTCAGGGACAGCCCTTCTGGCTGCAACAGGACAGACAAAGATTTGGTGATAGGATATCACTGACACCTGCGAAGGTTCTGCAGCGGTTGCCGCCACCTCTGGAGGTTCTACAGTGGTAACCGTCTCCTTGACCGCAACATGACAGGCTGAGAGTACATTGCTGGGCGCCACCACCATACAAGGAGTTGAAGCGAGCACTGCCACTTCAGGAGGTTCTGCAGCATGTGCCGCCACCTCTGGAGAAGCTGCAGCGATTGCCATCCCCTGGGGCAGTTCTGAAGTGGTGTACGCAGCCCAAACGCAACATAAAGCGATCCCCATCATGGGAAGTACTTCGGACAGGGGAATTAGTGCAGGAACATGAGGGTTAAAGTGAGCTGGTTTGGGGATACTAGCAGCACGTGCAGAAACCAGTGGTGCATCCCTCACACTGGATACCAGACTAGGATACTGAAGGACTGACCTTGAATATCTGGGTGTGGCAGACAGGACGTGACAAGACTCTGGCTGATCAGCTGTGGCGTGACGTGGTTCTGGATGGTCAGTGGTGACGTTAAGAGACTTTGGAAGGTCAGTGGAGATACGAAGAGACTCTGGACGATCAGCGGAGACATGAAGAGACTCTGGAATGTCAGCGGAGACATGAAGAGACTCTGGAAGGTCAGCTGAGACGTGATGAGACTCTGGCAGATCATCTGAGAAGTGATGAGACTCTGGCAGATGAGCTGAGACGTGACGAGACGCTGGCAGATCAGCTGAGACGTGATGAGACTCAGGACAATCGACTGTGACTGGACTTAGCTCAGGAAGATCAGCAATGACGTGACTTGACTCATTAATGACAGCTGTGACATAACGGGGCATTGTTGTGTCCGCTATCTTGTGAGCGCGCTCTGGTGCGTCCGCCATTTCAAACAAACATGACTTAATGGGCTCATTTAATCCAAAAGAAAAATGTCTTTTAATACGACCTCATCAAAGGGTACCCTATAAGATATCTCACAGAATTGAGTGACGTAAACCTCAATAGATGAACTCCCTTGTCTCAGGTCAAGCAGCTGGTCGAATGGGTCCATACCTGGCCACGGTCCTTTAGAAAAGCCACTGGATCCTCGTGTGGCCGTGTATTCTGTAACGGGAACAACGAGACGTGAGGCATGCGGATCCATCTGCAGGCTTTTATTATGAAACATGGTCAAAACACAGGCAGGGTCAGACAGTGGCAAACAGATATAACACAGGAAAGACAAAGAGTATTCCTAGTACAAGCGTGGGCCTTCGATTGGCGAACAGTATCCAACAGGGCGAGGCAAAGAGAGATAATACACAGGTACACAGCAATAATCCAGGCAGGGGCAAACAGAGTCCGAATGGCTAGGCAAAGGAGTAAATCCAGGAAACACGGGCTAGGGTCAGAACTAGGGCTCTCAATCGATTAAAATATTTAATCATGATTAATCGCATGATTGTCATGAGTTTACTCATGATTAATCACAATTTAATCACACATTTTTATCTGTTCTAAATGTACCTTAAATTAATACTTTTCATGTTTTAAATACTCTAATCAACATGGGTAATGACAAATATGGATTCTTTATGCAATATATGTTTATTATTAGTGAAACTATAGTTCACAGAGCCTGAAGACTAGACATGTTTCAAAGATCATAGATGTGTTTCAAAGAACTTGCTCATGTCTATTAGACACATGAAAAAAGAAATACCAGGTTCCCATTACTTCACTTTCTTTGCACTGAGAAATTTACTTACACAAACCTCTTTACATTTCCGCATGACAGGCCATCTCACTTCTTCTGAACATGCAAAATGTACATTTATTATTTATAATTACATTTGTTTGCCTCTCTGTGCCCACATACTGTATTTTGATGCAGCTAAATTCTCAATAAAACTGTTTTCATTTATATATTGTACTGTTTCTGTTGTCAGACAACGGAATGAATATGAAATAGTGACTGAAACGCGACCCATTAGGACTAAATAACCAGCTCTCCCTTCCATGGTTGTTAATCTGCACAAAAATCCTAATTTATAATCCAGCCATCGTCTGATAAAATCAAATAGGCTATACATAAGATAAAGACAATATCTGTGCTGTGATTTCGGCTATACTTGCATATTAAATTAGAGAAGCAACATAATATCTGTTTTAACTGAAAGCGTTGTTGCTCTCATCCGCGCGCTGAACAGAGCAGACACGGAGGGAGAGAGAAAGAGGTGTGTGCGCAGCGGGAAAGAGAGACCTCGCGCTCGCGCAGCAGTACCGGCGAGTCTCAGAAACTAAATAAGGTTTGGGCAAACCCTATAAAGATTGGTTGCTAGGTGCTTTTTGAGAAAAAAAAAAAAAAAAGAAAAAAAAAGGGTTGCTAAAGTGGTCTGAAAAGTTGCTAAATTGGCAACACTGTGAGCATCTCCATCCATTTCCATTTCTCCAACTATAGTAGTACGGTTAGGCCACGGGTCATACAGAAAATGCACGCTGCGTTAATCGCGCGTTAATAAAATTAGTGCCGTTAAAATGAATTTGCGTTAATGCGCTATTAACGTTAACTTTGACAGCACTAGTCAGAACACGAAAAAACAGGCAAGGCAATACAAAGACTAAGGTTACACGGAATGGCAGACTCGGACTAGGGAAACACGGAATGACACAGAATGGCACGGTAAGGCAGCTAGTGCTAGGGGAGTGCTATACGCAGATCAATACACGGCTTTCTGTGAAAAGAAGTCCATGGTTTATATAGGGTGTGTGATTGTGAGATAGTTCTCAGGTGTGAGAGTGTGATTGAGACAGCTGTGTACTTAGTGCAAAGAATGATGGGAAATGCAGTCCAGGGTAATATACAACAGTCTGTGTGGTGTGAGAGTCAATGTGATGGAGGAGTGACCTCTGGTGGCGAGCGAATGGAAGTCCATGAATCGGATTTGTGAAAGCTTTCCTGTAGGAGAGAGTATTTTCCCGCCAAGCAATATGAAATACCTCTAATTTTGTTTTTCTCCAGCTGCGCTCCATTTTCCGGGCTGCTTTCTTTAGGGCCCGAGTGTGCTCATTATACGTGTTGGACTATTTTCCTTAATCTTCCAAGGCCGTGGGGCCAGACCGGGTGTCAGGTCGGACATTGAAACTATGTGCAGAGCAACTTGCAGGAGTGTTTCATGACATCTTTAACCTTACACTGCAGCTCAGCGTTGTCCCTGTTTGCCCTAAGACCTCCATTATTGTACCTGTGCCAAAAAAGTCATCTGTTACCTGCCTCAACGATTATCGCCCAGTGGCTTTGACCCCTGTCATTATGAAATGTTTCGAGAGGCTTATTCTGCAGTACATTAAGAACATTGTATCTCCGGAATTAGACAGCTACCAGTCTGCTTACAAGGAGAATCGATCTACGGAAGACGCAGTCATCATAGCACTCCACACAGCCCTTTCCCATCTGGAGATGTCAAATACATATGTCAGGATGCTATTAGTTGATTTTAGCTCCGCTTTTAATACAATAATCCCCCACAAACTGGTACGGAAACTCTACAAATTGGGCCTGTTCACTTCATTGTGCTTATGGATCAGAGACTTTTTAACCAACAGGCCACAAGTAGTAAGAATAGGTGACAACACATCATCTGCCCTCATTCTGAACACAGGAGCTCCGCAAGGATGCGTGTTCAGTCCAGCACTCTTTACTCTCTTCACACACGACTGCACCTCTATCCACGCCTCCAACACTATTGTGAAATTCGCTGACGATACCACCGTAGTGGGTCTCATATCGAACAATGATGAGACTTTCTACAGGGAGGAAATTCATCACCTGGACCTGTGGTGTTCAGCAAACAATCTGGTTTTGAACACCAAGAAGACCAAAGAGGTTATTGTGGACTTCAGGAGGTCCAGAAGGACAGCACATGCACCACTGCTTATACAGGGGGTAGAAGTGGAGCGTGTGGAAAACATCAAGTTCCTGGGTATCCACTTTTCAGCGGACCTCACTTGGGCCCTGAACACCTCCTACCTGGTGAAGAAGGCTCAACAAAGACTTTTCTTCCTCAGGAAGTTGAAGCAGGCTGGACTCTCCTCTCGGTTGCTGATAAATTTCTATAGGAGTGCCATAGAAAGCATCCTATGCTATTGTGTAACAATGTGGTATGCCAGCTGCACTGCACAAGACAGGAAGGACTTGGGCCGGGTGGTTAAGACTGCACAGAGGATTGTTCGGGATCCACTTCCAGATCTGGACCTGGTTTATGAAGAACGCCTCCAGAATAAGGCCAGGAGCATTGCTGCAGATCCAACTCACCCGGGTCATGGATTGTTTAACCCCTTGCCCTCAGGGCGGAGGTACAGCACCATAAAATCACACACAAACAGACTAAGAAATTGCTTCTTTCCAAGAGCTGTGACCTCTATTACACCCTTTGCACTCACACCATCAAGCTAATGATATAATCTACACTTTATTTTTGTTGTAACTGTTGTTTGTTATTTACTCTGTACTGAGACTCACCAGACAGAATTTCATTGTACCATGTACAATGACAAATAAAGTAAATTGATTGAATTGATTGATTGATGTGGAATATTCTGCAATGGCCAAATCAATCTCCTGATCTCAACCTGATTGAGCTGCATTTCACGCGCTGAAGACAAAACTAAAGGCAGAAAGAGCCACAAACAAACAACAACTGAAGTCAGCTGCAGTAAAGGCTTGGCAAAGCATCACAAAGGAGAAACCCAGTCTCCAGTGATGTCCATGTGTTACAGGCTTAAGGCAGTCATTGCCTGCAAAGGATTTCCAATGAAATATTAAAAATTAACATTTTCTTTATGATTATATTTATTTGTCCCCCTGAAAATGGGGGGTACTGTGTATAAAAATGGTTGTAATTCCTAAGCATTTTATATTTTTGTTCAACCCCTTGAATTAAAGTCTGCACTTCAATTTCAACTTGTTTTTTTCATTTTAATTCTATTCTGCTAGCATACAGAGCCAAAATTATGAAAATTGTGTCATTGTCCAAATATATATGGACCTAACTGTATATTTTTATATTATTTATTTTATTAAAAAATTGCTGTTTCAGATTCCTCCAGATTAATGTGGAAGTAGCCTAATAATTACACGAATAAATCAATATACCAGAGGTATACTTTTTAAATGACAAACAGGACTTAAAGTGAGCAAACTCTAGTTAGAAAATATATATCTAAAGCATAGATGGGATGTGGAGTTACACAACAACGCACAAAAAGAGATTCCTGAATTATTATATTTTATGGTGAAGTACAGTGTCAGAGAGCAGGGACAGGTAACATTGTATTTTTTATTTTTTTTTTCAGTGGTTCAGGTAGTTTTTATTATTCTTTTAAATGATGTTTTTGAATTTGGAGTTAGATTAATGCACTTTGCTTAATAATAAAATGTATTTTAGAGTTAATTTTAAATGTACACACACATACAGTCATGGCCAAAAATATCGGCACCCTTGGTAAATATGATCAAAGAAGGCTGTGAAAATTAATCTGCATTGTTATAATCCTTTTGATCTTTTATTTTTTTAAAAATTCACAAAAATCTAACCTTTCATTGGATAATAAGAATTTAAAATGGGGGAAATATCATTATGAAATAAAAGTTTTTCTCTAATACACGTTGGACACAATTATTGGTACCCCTAGAAATTCTTATGAGTAAAATATCTCTGAAGTATATTCCCATTCATATTCACAATTTTGAGGTGATTATGAACATGAAATTATCCAGCCATGGCTTCCTGTTTCACAGGAGGGAAAACAAAGTCCAAATTCCCTTAATCATCCATCACAATGAGAAAAACCAAAGAATATATTTCTGATGTGCAGCAAAAGATAACTGAGCTTCACAAATTAGTGAAGAGGCTTTAAGAAAAGAGCTAGAGCAGTGAAAATTCCCATTTCCACCATCAGGGCAATAATTAAGAATTTCCAATCAACATAAAATGTTACGAATCTGCCTGGAAGAGGACGTATGTCTATATCATCCTAATGCACGGTGAGAAGGAGAGTTTGAGTGGCTAAAGACTCTCCAAGGACCACAGCTGGAGAATTGCAGAAAATAGTTGAGTCTCGGGGTCAGAAAACCTTAAAAACAAATGGTCAAACAAC
Source organism: Spinibarbus caldwelli (assembly GCA_039654775.1). Taxonomy (NCBI): domain Eukaryota; kingdom Metazoa; phylum Chordata; class Actinopteri; order Cypriniformes; family Cyprinidae; genus Spinibarbus; species Spinibarbus caldwelli. The sequence goes on from CM077244.1 coordinate 32,483,406, forward strand.
ACCTACATCACCACATGTTGTTTGGGAGGGTTTCAAGAAAAATTCTCCTTGTTCATCCAAAAACAAACTCCAGCATATTCAGTTATCAGACACGACTGGAACTTCAAATGGGACTGGCTTCTATGGTCAGATGAAACTAAAAAATTAGCTTTTTAGCAGCAAACACTCAAGATGGGTTTGGTGAACACAGGGATAAAAAGTACCCCATGTGTACAGTGAAATATACTGCTGTATTTTTGATGTTGTGGGCCTATATTTCTGCTGGAGGTCCTGGAAATTTTGTTTAGACACATGTCATCATGGATTCTATCAAATACCAACAGAAAAAAAATCAATAAGTGACTGACTCTGTTAGAAATCTTATAATGGGCCATGTTTGGATCTTCTAACCGTACAATAATCCAAACACAATCCTCAAAAACAATACAAAAATGGGTCACTGAGCACAATACCAAACTTCTGCTATGGCCATTCCAGTCCTCTGACCTGAAATCTATAGAAAATGAGTGGGGTGAACTGAAGAGAAAAAGCACCAACATGGAGCTGGGAATCTAAAGGGTCTGGAGTGATTCTGGATGAAGAATGGTCTCTGATCTCTTGTCAGGTGTTCTCTAACCTCATCAGGCATTATAGGAGAAAATTTAGAGCTGTTAAACTGGCAAATGGAGGTTTCAAAACCTATTGAATAAAAGGGTGCCGTCAATTGTGGCCAATGTGTATTAGAGAAAAACATTTATTTCATAATGATATTTCCCCCCATTTTAAATTCTTTTTATCCAATGAAAGGTTAGATTTTTGTGATTTTTTTTAAATAAAAGATCAAAAGGATTAACAATGCAGATTAATTTTCACAGCCTTCTTTGATCATATTTACCAAGGGTGCCGATATTTGTGGCCATGACTGTGTATGTTATCTGGTGTATATGTATACTTGTAAGATATAGGCCTAATACGTGTAGCCTTTTTTATTTATTTATTTTTTTTAATGTTATGCTGCAGTTCATTATTAGTGGGATAGCAACATCTCTCTTTGTAAGTAATCAAAGTAAGTTTGACATACAGTACAAAACCCTAAGTTACCGACGTTAAAGCGTACTTCCTGGTCTCTGCTGTTTTGGAAGATTTGGAAAACACAAACAACAGACACATAACCACTGATCAAACTACATTAAAGATATCTTTTGATGAATAGGTCTGACTATTTTTTTTTTTTAATTTTAAATAATAAGAGCTTTACTTTACTTCGCAAAGTAAACAAAAAGGAGTTTAGAATATTCTGTTCTGTTTCCTACAACACAGAGATAATAGCTCAAAACTAAATGATAAGGATTTTGATGTTGCAAAAATGTTGATCCAATCTCACAGGCGTGAACACACCTGTGTGACGTCATGACCGTGATTCGGTAAGAGCGCGTGTAGTGAATGAGAGGAGCTCGTGAAACTGCTCTGCTGTGAGAGGTAAGAGTCAACTAATCTGTGCACAAAAATGTGTTTCAGTCTCTATATTATGAGTCGTGCAGCATCGGTTTATGTGTTTTCGGTTCGGATTTTGTAATAAATCTATCGGTACTGACAAACATAAGCAGTATTTTGTGAAAGTTACTTAATTAATTGGCTGATTTGTTGTAATTAATGATTACTGAAGCCCAATGAGCCGTCCATATTTTAGCTTTGATATATTTGTTAGAGTTCTGCGTGTTACTGCGGTTAACTGAGTGCAACTTACTCGTTACATTTTATAACAAGCAATTAGTCGAAACAGTTTAAATCAGAAGATTTTAGTCATGTGATGAATCTAATAATAGCCTGTCTTCAAGTGTCTCTACATGGTGTCATATGATTTAGTTGTTTTATGTAGCGTATTTTAGAGACATCTGCGCGTATTATGTGTTTTTAGTAAGAGCATGCCAATAGACAGTGAACTCGTGTGTGTGTGAGATGTGCAGTGAAACTCTTAAACCCGATCTCATCTGAGCGGTCTGCTGACATTCCACACACACTCATCAGACCAGTCACGCCAAGCACATATTATTTTATTTATTTATTTATTTTTTTAATATTCAGTTAATGAATGGAGCATTCAGAATCAATCTCAGTGGTATTTTCAGTTGTGCTGTTTCTTTACTATTTCAGTTTCAATGTGAAGAAGTGCGACAGAAGCTTTATGATCAGTTACTGGTGAACTCAGCAGGTAGTTCATAGCTTTACAAACAGTTTCAAATAGTTTAAGAGAAACTTTTTTTTTTCTTTCTTCCTAAACCTGTTTGTTCACATTGCTCAAATTCAGTGTCAAAGAGTCACCAAGGTTAGACAAGGCCTACAATAAGTTTAGTTTACACACAGTTCACTTTGTCATTTTAAACCGATTCCATTGTGGCCTTATTTTGAGATTTGTTTCTACCTTACAGCATTCTAGCATAAATTTCATCGTTTTCTTACCGTTCTTCACATGTTTTGCTGGATTAGCTAAACTGTTATGAATCAGGGTTCCCCCTCCCCTCCTCTATAAATACTGAGGTTATAATAGTGCTGGTTAAATAAATAAATAAATAAATAAATAAATAAATAACTTTAACTGACTTTGTATTAATGCACTACAGGTAATGACAAGCATCTATGATCTCCCAGTGGTTTACTTTACGGACAACATAGCGTTATATATTTAATTTGCAACAAACTAAATAATGCCGCCTTAATAATTTTATATATATGTATGTGTGGACAAAGGATTGTGGGTGATAGAAGGATGTGAAGGATACACCTGATGTATGCTTCACAATAGGCCAAATGAATAATGTGAAACGGAGACTGTCTTTCAAGGATCCTTATGCAGCTAGGATCCTTCCAGTTGAGAAGCAACCACAGAGTTTTAATTTAACACAATTCAAAATGGCAGACAATTCTAAATTCCTATTAGAAATCTTGGAAGGTTGTGTACTAGGAAAAAAAATGCATTTTCAAATGTATCACTGTGCCTTATTTCACTTTCCTCCATGGAGTCTATCTATGGCAGCCCATAGAATCACATGACAGAAGAATAATGAAAGTATTAACAGATTTAACAGGTGCCTTTGCATCATTAGCATTTGACCGCTATTTAATAAATATTAAAGTGATATTATTCCCTTAAGATATGCATAGTTTTATATACACACGTAATTTTTTTTTAAAAAAAGAGAGAAATGCGTCAAATGTTTTCTAAATGTTTTTTTCTGAATGCTTTCATTCTGAAGGTTCAGAGTTTTTATAAGATGCTTTCCACTCATTTCCACTAATGTGTATGTTTGTGTAATGCATCTCAGAGCATATGTTATTTGATGGAAGCATCCCACCTGGAATAGACTGACTTCTAAACATATACTGACTGCATCAATGGCTGACTACGGACATCATCTGGGTAGCAGCCAATCAGTGAGTGCTCTGGATAAATCAGCGCTCATCTCTGCTGTTAAACCCACTCACTCCCGTAATAGCAGCACAGGATCTTCACGCCACTCACGACAGGTCAGTGAACAGCTCTCAATATGTCTTTTTGTTATGGTTCTTAATATCTGAATTGTTTGTAATTTCCTCTCAAAAACAAATCAGTTATCGTAACTCACATTTTTTTTTTTTTTCTTCTCCCAATACAGAACTCCAGGGACTGGGAAGTAATATCAGATGCAGAATGTTCTGCACCTGTCGCAGGAACGAGTATGACCAATAACACTGTTCCAGGCATTTGTGAGGGATTCCTCATGAAAAAGCGCAAGTATCCTCTCCAGGGCTGGCATAAGGTGAGTTGCATTGAGAAAATGTCCATGGTAAATAATGACCACCATGACTTCTGGTGACCTGTCCCAATGCAATGTTTTCTCCTTTAGAGATATTTTGTATTGGATAAGGGGACTCTCATATATTCAAAGACTCAACAGGATGTAAGTAAAATTAATATCACTTTTTGTAGCAATTAAATATCTGCTTTCAGTGTTTTTCTGTAAGTGTAACTTCTCACATCCTCAGATTGTCAGAGGCAAGATTCACGGAGCTTTAGATGTTAGTCTTGCGGTCATGTCTGTGAATCGGAAATCTAAGCGGATCGATCTTGATGCTGGCGTCAGCTTGTACCATGTCAAGGTGTGTATATGTATGACTAAGAGTGTTATAGTAGTAGTGTTTGATATTGTAAATCATCACAGCTTCCCACGTTAGCTGAGTCTGAGTCAAATCCAGGACAGCAGTGAATTAAGAGAGTGTTAAAATTGCCAGGCTGTACTCAAACCATTACAACAGTACATTAATTCTATGCTTCAAGAAAAATAATGCATCAGTCTTCTAACAAAAATGTATAGTTTTTGTTTTGACTATTACAATTTAAATGACAAATGTTTTGTAATATTTGCTTGCACAGAAATTCGGTATGATTTTCATTGACAGTGTTTTTTATTTTTTATTTATTTATGTTTTTTTTTTTCTCTTCTCCTCCATCAGCCGATTTGGCTACTAAATTAATTTACCAGCCATTCAGAACTTTTACTAGCCAACACAAATAAACCAGATTATCAGAGTTGCAGTTTTTGATTTAAATATTTATTATCTGATTATTCTGCTGTTATAGTTTTTATGACATACTTCCATTGTTTGCATATAAATCCAACCTGTTGCAAAATTATCTGATTTCTCTTATTTCCAAATATCTGACTCTTATTTCCAAATAGTACATTTCAGATTTGTTAATTGGTTTACATGTTAAAGATTAGTGGACAGGCTGCCAATTAACAAGGTGATCATCTGATTCCTAACAAACGTCACAAATAATCACCTCCATTGTAATGCATTCAAAAAAAGTCAACCCGTTAAGGCATTTAATAAAGAAAATCTTGTCTCCAAACATGACATAATTATACCTCAATAATGATAATACAATTCCCATGCATTTTGCTCCAGCAAATTAACAATAAATGTTTTTTTCCAATGGAAGCAAATATGGCATGTCACAAAGTCTTGGACATTCAGCATTTATCAAACACTAGGGGCTTGGAATGGGTTGAAAAAGTTGCCTCTTGTCTCCTCAACAGTCTAACAGAGCCACTACCTGAATAACTTAAACACTTTTGATTGGCCATTGTGTTCAAAAGATAAACGGACATATCTGTGACTGGCAACATTGCTCAGAGCAACAAAGGAACCTTTGACGCTCGCTCCATCTATTATATTTCTTTTATATGAAGCATAAACTTTATTCAAGCCACAGAAATACAAATGTATTACTGAAATGCACAAAACACAATCTTCTAGCCTAGGATGAAGTCAGTATGTGCGTTAGGCCTGCATTTGTCTGTATGTATGTATGTATGTATTTTAATGTTAATGATTATTTGTGAATGGCACATCAGGATTTTAAAGAGTCTCCGTGTGGTGTCGTGTATGTACACTCATATAAAAAATAAAAAAAAATCACATTTTAAAGATTCGGCAGTGTTCAATGTGGACCCTCTTTATGCTTTGCTTTATGCTTAGGTCCCTTAATGTGGGAAGCCCCTCTTAGGAGAGTGGCTCTGATAGTGATGCCATGCAAAGTGATAGAATAGAATTTAATCGTAGCACAATAAATTTGCTTGTGAAAAATTCTCTAATTGTAGCGATTTGTTTGTGGGTGCGTTGACTTATCTTCTCCTTCCAGGCAAAGAGTGACGATATCTTCTACATCTGGCTGACCAAACTGACTGCCCATCGGCATTTCAAGAAAAACGAGGCTATAAACCTGCACCACGGTGTCCTTCAAGCCCTCTCGACAGGAACCAGCAGCACTTGGCCTGCCGTGGCGAGTCTTGCACAGAGAAACAGAGTGATGGTGGGCATTTGTGTTCATCTTAAATGTGATTGCTTTAGACAATCTTTGTAACATTATAATTTTTTTTGTTTGTTTTTGTTACATTTTCACTGCCTTAAATTTTTCCCCATCGAGCTATTGTACATGTTTTTTTTTCTTTTCTCAAGATGCCACATTTTCAGAGCTCAGTATCATTGGCTGAGTCAGAGATGCAGGGTTCCCCATCAGCCTCTTCATCTCGAGGAAATACTAAAGTATCTGATTGGCTCAAACAGACTCAGGAAGCTGACTTGTGCCAGCAAGGTATGCACCTTCTAATACCTTTTAATTCAACATGAGATTATGGGGCCAGTGTGGGACATGCCTACTAATTCTTCAGTATGGTCTATGCCAGCGGTTCTTAACCAGGGGGTCGCGCAAAGAGGTTAGCAAACAATGAAAAGTTTAATACTATAAAGCTACTTTGACACAATCTGTATTATAAAAAACGCTAAATAAATACCAGTGACTTGACAACTAAACACAAATTACTGCAGTCAAAACTGCTGGAGTTTTTCCAGCAAAAACTACAGGAGCTAACTTGCGTTATGTGGTCAAAAATCACTGCTACAGAAAGCCGCTACGGTGAATGAGAGAGCTCTTCATGCTTCGTTCATTATCTCTCACTGGATTGCCAAAAACTGGGAAACCACACAATTCAGGTGAGACTTTTTTTCTACCCTGCGCTAAAGAGACTGTTTCTATTATGTGTGGACAGAGCTTTTGATCAATTAGCATTGATTCCAGCGTTAAATGATACGGTGACCAATCGTATTGAGTGAATGGCAATGGATGTGAAAAGAGCAGATAATCATGAAAATTAAATCGAGTTAACTTTTTTTTTTTTTTTTTTTTTTTTTCTCTCTCTCCAACTTGACGAGAGCACTGATATTGCCCAGTTATTGGTTTACGTTAGATTTGTTGAGGGAGTAGAAACACTGATGTTTCTGTTATAAAAAATATATAAATATATTAATTTGCAACGCAAAACGTTGTCGTTCATGAAAGGGGGTCGCACTTGAAAAAAGGTTAAGAACTGCTGGTCTTTGCAAATAATTTAGTAAACAAAAATATTCAAATCAAAACTGTATTTGAGCATTAAAGTTAATCAGCCCTGCTGAAAAAACCAATAGAACTCTGCCCAAAACACAATAGAAAATGTAATGGTTTTAATGGTTATAATGGGAATTGTATTGGTTTTAATGGAAACTATAATGGTGTCTACTAGTATGTGATGGATTCTATTGGTGGGATGTTAAATCCTATTGGAAAAATGCCCAAAACACACTACAAAAAGGAATTTTGTAATGGTTTTACTGGAAAAAGCTAATGGTTTATAATGGTATTTTAATGGAAACCATTAGAATTTCTGTGATGGTTTCTATTGGGCTTCTATTGTTTGTTTTTTTGTTTTTTTGTTTTTTAAGCAGGGCTAGGTGTTTCCAAATGTTTGACCACAAGTGTGCACACATTTTAATTTTTATTTTTTTTTTTTTTACAGTTTCTGGTATACACTGGTGATAACAGAGTAGTCAGTAACAGTAAATATTGTGGTAGCAGGAAGGTTGTGAGAAACTTCATTGTTTGCAATTATCATAGCCTTATTTTTTTATTAATATTATAGCAAATTTGACCCAAGTGCAAAGTAGCATCAAATGTTATTCAATGTAATGTTTGGACCATTTCTAAAAAAAAAAAAAAAAAAGAGGAACACAATTCATTTCATATAAAATAAGACTACTTTTGAATGTGCTTCACTTCCTCTAACATTCAGCCTCTCATGCACAGAACTTGCCAGGTGTCAGCTGGACTTAGCTGAGCTCTCAAATTTAATCCAAAAACTTCACTGGCATGAGGGTGGTCTTCCCATCACAAACACGGACTTTGAACGTCGAATCAGCATGCAGGTGAGTCTGCTGTTGTAGATCTGACACCGAATGGACAGGACCTCTGTTGTCTTTGTGCAGCATAACACAAAGCAAATGTGAGAAGTAAAAGTGGTGATTATTTTATGACAGTAGCAGTGTTAAAAAGCAAAGAGGTAAACATGGTGCTTATTTTTTAGAATCTTAGTCTTGAGAAACCTAAAAAGAAGTCTGGAAAGATCTGGGGTCACTCCCGAACGCTGTCAAGAGTCGAATCGCTTGGCTTTGTAAGTTCATAATGATATTCCTTGTTTGAGATTGAATACATTTTTCTAATGCTGGGCAACGATTAATCGCATCCAAAAAAAATGTGTACATATGTGCGCGTGTACTGTGTATAGTTGTTATAAATACACGCATGCATGTATATATTTAAGAAATGTTGTTTTATATTAAATATATTTATATATAATATAAATTATAGGAATATAAATGTATACATGTAAATATTTTCAAAATATATACTGTACCTGTATGTGTGTCTCTATGTATACATGACATTAAGATGATGTGACAGCACTACTCTGTGTAAGAGATTTCAGCACAACCTCTCCTGTACAGTTTTTTTTTTTTTTTTTTTTTTGTTTTGCTCTGTAAATGTATACTCAGGTTCTCTAAAGGTGTGCACACACAGCAAGATCTTCAAGTTAATTGGCTTAAGTGTAATTAGGTCTATTTTTAAATAGACCACACATGATATAGTTAAGTCATTTTTATTCATATAGCGCTCACAATCCTTGTATGTTTTAATGCGACCTAAATGTGAAAGTGTGTGAAACCCTCCTGGCAAGGTTTCTTCTGACATAACCTGTGCAAAACTCTGCATTTTTACTAATCTGAATAAGAGTTAATGTAGGATTATTTTCTAATAATATGTAACATTTTGGTTTAATGCCTTTGATTCCTAGGCCACCAGGAGTGTTTTTCCCCCATTAAGTGGTCTTTTATTTTATTTTTTTCATATGTATTTGGACATAATGTTTTCATATGTATGCAGGGTTAGTGAATGAAGAACACAATTTAGTTGAATGTCTTTCCCTCTTTATTTCTGAACTTCTGTTTCCTGTTGTAATTATTCTATTTCCATCTCTGATTTTGGAGCAGTTTTCTTCGAGCCACTTGGGCACATCAGCTGGCTTGGCTGCTTCCCTTCAGTCCATCCCAGATTACGTTTACTCCCAGCTGTCCAAGCCTGCGGTCTCCTCACCAGAAGGAAAACAACTGCAGTTAGACATCTGTGCCTTGTGTGACAAAGGTACATGATTTCATTCATTCTGTTTCTACAATTTTTAAATGCTGCTGTAAATTAGTATAGAAAAAATTCTGTATGTGTCCAAAAAGAGACATACAGACTATTCAAACCTGTATTGTGGAGGCGTGAAACCTTCACAAATAAGAGGAAGAATCCTGAAATGGCTCTTGCACAATGGTCTGAAAAAATGGCCGGGGATGAAAAGAGTACTGAAAATTTACACACTGTACTGTTTTTAGTAAAGAGGAGGAAGTACAAAATTAGTTGTTTGGCAGCTTGGTTTCAGTAAAAGCTGTTTTTGGACTTACAAGGAAGTTTTGAGTTCTGAAACTTACAGTAATGCTTAAATGTTCCCTTCATCTAAACTTGATGACTCTTCTCACACTAGATCTAGAAAATAAAATAAAATAAAAAAAAATAAAATAAATTGAAGCGATATCTGGTATGTCAGTGTGGAGAAAAACATGCATATATGGAGTACAACAGTGTACTATGTTTACAATATGGAGGACTCATGTTCACAAATACACACACTTGTATATGTGGTTTATGGAAATAGGTTATAATGTTTTGGTTTACTGAGCTAATAATTTTTTTTTTCCCTAACACCACCCCTAAACATAGCCCTCACAGAAAACTTCTGGGTTTTTTTTTTATTTATTTTTTTTTAATCTGCTTAGTATTTTTAAGCCATTTCGTTTACAAGGGCATAGGAAGTGTCCTTGTAAACCATGTTAATGCTGTAATATCCCTGTTATACAGATTTGTGTCCTCATAAACCATATTTAAAAAAAAAAAAAAAAAAATGTTAAAAAAGTAAAAACATACTTGAGTAAAAATAAGTTTACTTTACAACTAAGTGTACAACTTTAAATTGTACTGAAGTATTAAAGTAACCTAGCGCAAAAACAAACAAACAAAAAAAACGGAAGAGGAGATTTTCATCCTATTGACAATAGTGAAATTTCATAAATATAAACTGATTCAAGGTGTTTTTTTTTTTTGTTTTTTTTTTTCTTTTCTTTTCAGAATGATATTCCAAGGTTTGGTTAATGGGGAAAAAACAAAACATAAGCACAGTGGCCTGTTGCATGAAGCTAGCTGAAAAAACGCAGAGTTTCAGAGTAGGTTTACAGTTGACAAAACCAAACAAACCCAGCCTGGTTTAGATCAGGTTGAGTGGGCTCACAAAGCTCGATATAAACGTTCTGTCAACTCCACTGCCACAGTTTGATTCACTTCTTGCGAGAGTCATTGCAATTCACTTCTTTGCTGAAGATTAAGAGATGCTATTTAAAAGCTTTTACAAGGCAGGAATAAACACTGCTGCTGCAGCAAAAGTTTGAGAAGGCAGCAGAAAGAAAATATATGGCTATGCAATTGAATCATATAATAATAATAATAATAATAATAATAAAACAAAGTTATAGTATATAGGTTTTAATTTATGAAAATTTATGAAAAAAATGCTAGAAAATAAAAGCTATAAATCTAAACGAGTTGTTCCAAATTTGAGGTTGAAAAATGAGCTTTTAGTTTTTGTTTGGTTGCAGTACCAAACTTTACCTGTTAGATGCCAGCAAAGCTCTGCTGGTATACTCAGTGGTGGGGATTTGATATTTGCAATACAGTATGATTTCTCTCTCTCTCAAACATTAAAGGTGTACACATGTAATTATTTTAGCAGATGCATACAAACACTGACATTCATACTAACACACCCACGCAATTATAGCTGCAGTATTTATCCATCTGGCTCTAATACAGCAAAAGCAGAAAATAGGAAAAAAGCGTATTTGCTTTATAGGCCAAACCTGAGAAAATGGCACCACCTGGTTAGAAAGAAAGTAAAGTAAGTTTTCAAGCCTTGCCAACAGAATGAAAGCCTATTAACAAAGACTATGTAATTTTATAGTTAAATGGCCTTGGGATTAAAAATTTTATTGTTAATGGGTTTTAGTGGGGATATTTTTGTCTTTAATAAGGTCCTTAGTGTAATTAATCTCACGAGGTACACACAATGGTTAAAGGAAATGTAGATTAAATCTTAAAATTCTAATAAAAATATACATTTTTGCCCAAATTTATGCTGTTGGCATTAACACAGGCAAAATAATTAATAATAATTAACAATATTAAGTTATCAAGACCGTTGCGAAAGGTAGTCAGTGAAAGTACAGTGATGTCAGAACCATAGACTGGGTCAGAACTCAAAAGTATTACAGTGACAACTCTATACAAGCAAAACATGAGGGCTCATATCATAAGTTTTAAGACTCTTGTCAATCCTTGTCTATATTTTTCATATTGCCTGTGCATAATTTTGCTGGCTTCTGCAATATATCACACTATAAATAAAAGCATAATCGCTTACTCTATGTTCTCTGTGTTTACTTCTGTATGACGGCGCACTGTGCGAGTGTTGCCAAGTCCACAATTTTCCTGCAGAATTGGGCTACTTTTTCCACTGTTGCCAGGTGTTGTTTTTTAACTCCGTGGGTGGAAGCGACCCCACTAATGCGATATTTGAGCACTAAGGCTTGCAATATGAACGTAAAGAGCAAGCCAAGAGAACCCAATCAAGAGAACCCAATCAAACAAATGAGATAAATATATACCTGATCATGTTTGTGGAAGAGAATTTTGGCACAAACAAGTAAATCACTCTACGAGGCAGCTGTATGCTTTGAAGTGGCATCTTTTCACAAAATAATATTCTTCCTAAGGAGAAGACCCACAGAGACGTGCCATCGAGATTCCATTGGAAGACTTAACAAAATTTGTGAAAATTCGAGTGACCAACCCGAATGTTGGTGACATGCCATTGCAGTAGATGTATCTTGCAGTATTAAGGTCAACCGTTAATGGATTAATTGAGAATTTGTTTAAATTGACATCTTTAGTTGTTTTAGAAAGAGACCATTTGCTATTAACAACTACCTAAAAGCTTACAACTTGGGTGCTAGATGGTGCTATGAGGTTATTTTTTGCTCAATAGCCTACACAATAACACTAGACAGATTGATTTCAAACTTTAATTTTAAATTTGTATTTTCTTTTATTCTTCCTTATGTCTTTAATAGTACATTCATCTTTAAAATCCATCCATGAATCCCTGGCTGTAGAGCGTGAACGTGTCAGACAGGCTTGGGCCGGACCTGACCTTCGGCAGTCAACCTCAGATCAGTTGGCCACATTGTGCACGACCCTCTCAGAGGTAAATCTTTCCTCCCTGTTTGAGATGGTGCTAGTGTACTAGTACACTTCTGACTATACTGTGAGCTGCTGCTACTATAAACGGCTTGTTACATGCAGACTAAGGGATAAGCTGAATATCTTGTGGTAATTGAAATAATGAAATAATCACTTGTTTATCCAGTAAGAGGGGGGTGTGTGTGTGTGTTTTAAACCATTTCATGTCCTGATATTTGCTGAATTTAAATTATACACTGTATGTACCGTCTGTCATGTATGCTGTCTCTTGCCTTTCATGCTTAAATTGTGTTAGTTACTGACTTGACTTTTGTGTTTAGCTAGAGCTGCAGTCACGTTTAACCAGAGTTCACTCTGTGTCACTGTCATCTGATTCCTCAGATGAGTCATACTGTACTGTGCGCCAGGATCAGGTGTGTGCTTCCCCGTGTCTGAACTTTTAAAGTCAATGGTTTTTACTTGTTTATTTAAAATAAATCTGTTGTCATTAAGCAGGACACCCCCTCTCAGGACCGTAAGCTATATCGTACACCTTCAGTAGCAGACTCTACAGCAGAGTATTTTGATGCCAGTGAGGTGGTTTGTGAGAATTTGTCTGAAAATGAAACCTCTGACGAATCTGGATTGAGTGACGTCACCACAAGCAACTCTGAACCAGAGGAAGGCCACAGTACGTCTACAATTAGCTAAAATGCCTAGTGCCTAACCTACCTTGAAGTGTATTTTGTAGGTGTTTTCAGTTTGTGCACATTCACCCATTTATTGGTATGGTATTTATTTGTTTTTTTCAGAAACTACAAATATGAAGTACAGAGCCAGTGTTTCCAGCACAAATGATTTGCCTTCTAATGCTCTGGTCAGTGGGCGACGCACAGTGCTTCCTGCACACAGCACTGATAACAGCCATATCGGTATCCTCAACATCCTGTACAACAACATCGGGAAGGATTTGTCACGGGTCTCTATGCCAGTGGCTCTCAATGAACCGCTTAGTTTGTTACAGCGTGTCAGTGAAGAGCTGGAATATTCTGAACTCCTGGATATTGCCAACCACACAGATGACCCTTTCGAAAGAATGGTAAGAGCCCGGAGCATCATGCATAAAACTTTGCATATATTTTATCCTAACTGTGTGTACCAACAAAAGGCTGATTTTGCTTTTTCAGATTTATAAAAGCCCTTTGGCACGTGCACCTGTGCACTGTAAAAAACAACCAATAGAATCTACTCAATAAAATTGAGGTAACAATTTGCACTCGGTTTGTGTGAGTAGATTCTATCCTATATATTTGGGTAAAGAATATCTAAATTTAACTGCTCTGACAAACCAAAAAAAAAAATATGTAATATTTTTCAATAAACCACACAACTAATTACCTATTAAAAACTGAGTAACATTAACCAATTTTAATTTAATTTTAAAATATTAACTAATTTTTAGCAGTCAATAGTTCATCTACTAAATTATTCATAATTAGACAATAGGAAAATGTTGAAATTTCAACAAACCACAATTAGTGTTTGGTTTAGTTGGGCTCTTGACTCTTGCTTTTAAGTTAATTCTCTTTCGGTGCTTACAATTGTTTCAATATAAACACTTATGCATTAATAAAGAAAGATGTTTTAAAGTTAAGTTGGCGTAGATTACTTTTTGTGATGGGTGTCAAGCTGTAATAAAGTTTAGAAATAATATTAAAAAGTGTTGAAGCTGATCTTTCATTACTGGTGTAAATGTTCTGTTTCACAAATGCAAAGATACTGTGGCAAAATATACAGAAAGATTTAGACATCAAAACTCATCATACAAACCTAAACAATGGTGACAATCATCAAACTAATTCAGATAAACTGATCAACTGCAATGCATGCTGGAAGTCATAAATGAGTTTTGTACTATTTTGATACCCAGCATGCATTTCAGCAAAAAATTTTCTCCATTGTTGAGTTTTATGCGCTGATTCTTGATGTCCAATTGATTCAGCATTTTAACGATTTTTTTTTTTTAAGCATTTTCTGTTAATTCACAGAAGTATGAGAGCCGTGCCACTGCTTTAATCTCACACTGTAGTATCACAATTATTCACACATAAAAAAAAAAAAAAAAAAACACACTTGTGAGCAATTATATAACCTCATAATGATTACAGTCACCATCACCTTATCCCAATGGATCTTAGTTTTCATTGTCTCAACAAATGTATTTTAAAGTCCGCATGAAATCAAAATTTACTTTACATTATTAGCGCAATATTGCTAATATTGATGTGAACAATTAATACGTCCAAGTTAATCTGCTGGAAAAAAAATTGTATGTCTTGGTCATTTTTAATCAAAATCCCCCCCACGCTCTCTATTCAGTATTCAGTTTCAGCTGGAAATACGTCACTACACTGAAAAAGTTGGCAGCAACTTCTGGTTCACGCTGACTTTAACACATTATTACAAGTGACAATGAAAACCATTAATCATTAAAGTACAAAGAGTCAAAAGCCCAGCTAAAGAAAATGCTGATGACAATAATGGTGGTTTGTTGAAATTGCTACATTATTTCAACATTAATTGCAGGTGCAAAAGTGATGTTGATTCAGTGCAATTCACATTTAACAAATCAACAATTTTTAACATTGATTCAATGTTTGCTTGCTATCAGGGTGGGTCCTCTTCGGATGTGGGATCATGCATGTGCACTTTGAGGTGCCAGAGCTAATATCTTTGGGTATATATTACTTTTATTTTTTGCGTTGCAGTTATTACGGTAAACAAATAGGTAGTGTAAGTAGAATTTACCCATAATTATATATTTTTCTTGCTAACTAATATATTTAAGTAAAATCTAACTGATTTTCATGGGTTGTATTTAACATCCCCCAGAGTAATTTTTACAGTGTGTGTATATACTCGTGTGTGTGTGTGTGTGTGTGTGTGTGTAGTTTGTGTGTTACTACATTTAAATATTTGCGTATGCATATTCCCATCCATTTGATTCTATGTGAATGCTATGGTAACAAGCCTCCACAAGCTTTCATGGTTGTGGTTCTCAGATGTTTAAAGAATTTAAAAATTTAATTCCCCCAATCAGAGATTGTATCTTAAAGATCCATTTTCTGCCTAATGGTTTACTTGATTTTCTCATTATCTCAGCCCAAAAAGAAGTCTGCCATTTTGGATTTTGTGTATTTTTTTGAAAACTAGATACTTGTCCAAGGGGATTTGTGTGATTCTAACCAAATTTGGTCAACAGTAGTCAAGTCTATTCATTTACATTTAGTCATTTAGCAGACGCTTTTATCTAAAGCTACTTACAAATGAGGACAATGGAAGCAATCAAAATCAACAAAAGAGCAATGATATGCAAGTGCTATAAGTCTCAGTTAGCTTTAACGTAGTACATGTAGCAAGGTTTTTTAATTATATAATAAAAAGAAAACCGATAGAATAGAAAGAATAGAGCAATCTAGTATTAGAGGCCTTTTTTGCTTTTGTTAAATGTGTAATAAATAAAAAAAAAAAAAAGATAGAATAGATCAAATAGAATACAAAAATGTTAGAAAAGCTAGCTAGGTTTTTTTTTTTTTCTTTTTTTTTTTAAGAATAGAATTAGAATAGAGAGTGCTAGAGTTAGAGGTCAAATAAAGATGGAAGAGATGTGTTAGCCAATTCTTGAAGATAGCTAAGGACTCTGATTGAGTTGGTCAGGTCATTCCACCAGGAGGGAACAGTTCATTTAAAAGTCATTGAAAGTGATTTTGTGGCTCTTTGGGATGGCACAATAAAGTGACGTTCACTTGCAGAATGCAAGCTTCTAGAGGCACATAAGTCTGAAGTAATGAATTTAGGTAAAGGGGTGCAGAGCCAGTGGTGGTTTTGTAGGCAAACATTAATGCCTTGAATTTTATGCAAGCAGCTATTGGTAGCCAGTGCAAATTGATAAACAGAGGTGTGACGTGCATTCTTTTTGGCTCATTAAAAATGAATCTTGCTGCCACGTTCTGGATTAATTGTAAAGGTTTGATAGAACTGGCTGGAAGACCTGCCAAGAGAGCATTGCAATAGTCCCACCTGGACAGAACAAGAGCTTGAACAAGGAGTTGTGAAGCATGTTCCGAAAGAAAGGGCCTGATCTTCTTGATGTTGAATAAAGCAAATCTGCAGGACCGAGCAGTTTTAGCAATGTGGTCTGAGAAAGTCAGCTGATCATCAATGATAACTCAAGGTTTCTGGCTATTTTTGAAGGAGTAATGGTTGATGTGCCTAACTGTATGGTGAAATTGTGATGAAACGATGGGTTTGCTGGAACCACAAGCAGTTCTGTCTTAGCAATTTGATTTGAAGGTGATGGTCCTTTATCCAGCAAGAAATATCTGTTAGACAAGCTGAGATGCGAGCAGCTATCATCAGGATGGAATGAGAGGTAGAGTTGAGTGTCATCAGCATAGCAGTGATATGAAAAGCCATGTTTCTGAATGACAGAGGCTAGTGATGCCATGCAGACAGAGAAGAGAAGTGGTTTAAGAACTGAGCCCTGAGGCACCCCAGTAGTTATATTTGGACAACTTGAACACTTCACCTCTCCAAGATACCTTGAAGGACCTATCTGAGAGATAAGAGTCAAACCCCACTGGAGTACGGTTCCTGAGATGCCCTTCGCCAATAGGGTTGACAGGAGGATCTGGTGGTTAACCGTGTCAAAAGCAGCGGACAGATCCAGCAAGATAAGTATTGAAGATTTGGAATCAGCTCTAGCCAGTCTTAGGGCTTCACCAAATGAGAGCAGTCTCGGTTGAATGTCCACTTCTGAAACCAGACTGCTGTTGAGGAGGTTGTTCTGTGTGAGAAAGGCAGAGACTTGGTTGAACACAGCTCGTTCAAGTGTTTTTGCAATGAAAGGAAGAGGAGAAACCGGTCTGTAGTTCTCTAAAAGAGATGGGTTAAGGGTGGGTTTCTTAAGTAGTGATGTTATACAAGCCTGTCTAAATGCTGAGGGGAAAAACACCAGTCTGAAGGGATGTTAAAGATGTGAGTGAGTGCAGGTACAACTGCAGGAGATATGGCTTGAAGAAGATGAGATGGAATAGGATCAAGCGGACAAGTAGTAGGATGATTTGAAAGGATGAGTTTGGAGACTTCTGTGTACACAGTGTCTCAGAGTCACAGTGGGTCTCAGTTACTAATAATTGCATTGATTATTCGTATTCATACGCACATTCAAATTTCTCACGGAAAAGTTTCTCCTAATTCACAACACGTTCTTACACACATGAATTTGTTCTTAACCTCGTCCTAACTTTAGTCAATTTGGAGTATTCTAAATGAGCCGACGCATGCACAAGTTTAGGCCAGACAAACTCCATATAAGGGCTTTCTGCACACGCTTTCCTTCACAGCCTTTTGTCGCTCTCGTCAAAGATACTCCACGCAACCCCATTGAGCAATACCAAGTGTGCAGTCCTTAAAATCAGTTCATATGCAATAAAACCTTTTATACAGATTTTTATATGCTTTCATTAGCCAACTGTACAAATGTTGTTATTCAGAGAAACCTCGCAGCGCGAGCAATAGTGTAACGCAGCTTTTCTTACTTTCACTGTATATGAAATCATTTTAATATAAAATATACATTTTATCTCTATTTTATATATAATATATAAATAAAATACACACACGTTTTTTTAATTATTATATATATAATATACACACACACACACACACACACACACACAGTGGGTACGGAAAGTATTCAGACCCCCTTAAATTTTTCGCTCTGTTATATTGCAGCCATTTGCTAAAATCATTTGTTCATTTTTTTTTCCTCATTAATGTACACACAGCACCCCATATTGACAGAAAAACACAGAATTGTTGACATTTTTGCAGATTTATTAAAAAAGAAAAACTGAAATATCACATGGTCCTAAGTATTCAGACCCTTTGCTCAGTATTTAGTAGACACACCCTTTTGATCTAATACAGCCATAAGTCTTTTTGAGAAAGACGCAACAAGT
>CM077244.1:32506648-32509148 GCA_039654775.1 Spinibarbus caldwelli
GCCCCTCTTATCGAGAGATGAGTGACAAGTATTTACGTCTCGCGGTTCGGGTCCTGCTGTTGCCGAGGCACGGTGAAGACTCTGATCGCGGGATTTGCGGGGTTTAGACGCTCTTTTGGGTTATCGGATCCCGCGGATAGCTCTCGAGTCGAGCAGCGCTTTAGGGGATGTGTTCCTCCGTGTTTGGATTCTAACACTCGAGGGTATGTTCTGCTTTCGCGTTTGTCTCGGCGAAGAGCACGCGCGTTCAGAGTTACGCGCGCATCGTGATGAGTCACGGTGTCTAGGCTCCGCTCGCGTTCGTTCCTATTCCCGAGGGATGCGGAACAAAGCGTTTGTGTCTCGTGCCGCGGTTCCGCCATTGCCGCGGCACAGTTTCTCAGTCATGATCTGCGAGATCCACTCGCAGTCTCTAAACGGGTTGTTGGAAATATTACCAATACTACTGGGTTATGACAAAGTGTGAGCACGGAGTCGTTTCAGCCCTGATACTGCGGGATCGTGGGCAGAGCTATATTCAGCTCGGCTGTGCCTCTCTAATATGCATGTTTTTGTGTGTGGAGAGCCTCGCTGGGCATGAATATATTTTTATGTTCTGTGGAGACAGACTTGCGAGTTTTCTCTCCCAGGGTTTTCAGCACCTATAGTGGTTATGGGGAATGTCTCTTCCTGTGTTAAGCCAGAGTGCAGCTGTCTGCGGATGGTTATGCTCCAGCCTGGCTTACTTTGTTCTGGAATATGGTGGTCTGAGGGCAGCCATGTTCTAGCCTGGCTCCTTAACTAGGTTTGGTTCCCCTTGGCACAAGTTCTTCCGAAGTCTTTGTCTAGGAATCTGCTATTCGAGGATAGCTGTGTTCCAGCTTGGAGACTGCTTAAAAAAAACAAACAAAAAAAAAAAGGTCTCCTTGAGCCCCTTGCATGGACTGTGCTGTCTCCCCTTCAGGGTTTTACATAGATGGTCCACTTCCGTGGTCTGGGCTATCTTCAGCCTTATATGAGTGAACTGCTATCTGAGGATAGCTGTGTCCAGCCCTCTAGTGTTATGGCCTCAGCTTACATTAGGCTTTGATCACTGACTATGATGTTTGTGTGTTCGCTCTTTAGCGAATCATTTACGGAGGGTCCGGATCTCCCTTTTGTGAGCTCCTGGTCAATAACACGGTGCTTAGCTAGCCTAATGTGGGACTGACATGGACTGGGGACCTCTTCAGTATAACCATCTGAGGGTGGTTATATTCCAGCCATTATGGCAGGTCAGGCTTACCTGAGTACAGCTATCTGAGGCTAGCTGTCTTCTACTGCAGTTACGGTGAGTCTTCTTATGGAGTGTCCCCTTTCCTAGAGCCTAGCTATCTGAGGATAGCTATGTGCTAGCTCAGTGATCGTTCCCCTGCTTAGGGTTTTAAGTAGCAATCTCTTGAGCCCTTACCTACACAGTGCTGTCTCACCTCTTGGGTCGTAAGTAGACAGCCCACTCTTTGTGGTCTGGGTAGTTTCAGTCGGTCCCTCTTCTGATAGCCCTTCCTAGGTACATAGCTATCTGAGGATATCTATGTGCTAGCTCATTGACTGCTCCCCTTCTTATGGTCTTTAAGTAGCGGTCTTCTTGAGCCTTTGCCTATACAATGCTATCTCCCCTGCTAGGGTTGTAAGTAGATGGCCCACTCTCTGTGGTCTAGGCAGCTCTGTAGTAAGGCTATATCAGCTATGTTATTCTGGTCCACAAGCCTTCATAAGACCTGATCTGATCTGAAGATAGCTGTGTTCTAGCTCAGTAGCTCTTTACCTGGGATTTAAGTAGCGATCTCTTGAGCTCCTCTAGAGGCTTTCTAGTAGACTCTTCAGTGGTCTTGTGTATCCAGGCTAGTTCTGCTCACATAGCATAGCTATTTGAGGATAGCTGTGCTCTTAACTTTGGTGGGATGTTCCACTTGATCTATTCAGGTTCCCCCATTTCTGTCAAATTGTGTGAGCGGCCCGTGGCGTCAGGGGCAAGGTCCCTTTCTAAGGCTAGGCTTAGGTGTATGTATGTCGCTTCCTTGGTGCTTTCCCATCAAGACAGGCATGCGCCTCGGCACGGCGTGGTTGGATTTCGTTCCCCATAGTACCCCCCTAGGGGGTGCAGCGTGGAGTTCCCTAGAAGGGGAACGTCTCAGGTTACGCATGTAGCCATGGTTCCCGAGAGGGAACGAGATGCTGCGCCCCCTTGCAATGCCTTCGGCCTGCCTGTCTACGTCTCCTTCAGACAGCTAAGAGGATGACGTATTCAGCAGTTGCCCTCTTATACTTCCGGGCACCCCGCCTATGATGTCATGGGCCATGTGGGCCAATAGATTGGTGTTGTTTCACACGTGCTTCAGACACCAGTCATGCAGACTGCATTCCCCCGTAGTGCCCCCTAGGGGGCGCAGCCTCTCGTTCCCTCTCGGGGAACCATGGTTACATGCATAACCTGAGATGTTTTCTATCCAACATTGTGCCTCTTACGGACAGTCTCTTT
>CM077244.1:32514148-32761894 GCA_039654775.1 Spinibarbus caldwelli
TTATTTTTAGTCTGTTCAAGAGGCATGTCTGAACTGCTCATGCAACTTGATTAGGGTGATATTTTTTCTTTTGTAGTCATGATCTGTGTCACAGTTGCAATTTCATCATCACTACACTTTTCACAAGACAGATCTTTATGCAGAGACCTTGAATAGCATTGCTGTAGAAGAGTAATTAGCTGGTGAAGTGGATTTGCCTGTTGTAGAGTTAATAAGTTATATGCATTGTGATTTGAAGATTAAAAATTAACATTGCCAAAAGAAGTTTATTTAAAAACTAGTGCTGTCAAATGATTAATCGCGTCCAAAATAAGTTTGTTTACATTATATATGTGTGCTGTGTATATATGTGTGCTGTGTATATTTGTGTGTATATAAATACACACACATACATACCGTATATATTTTGAAAATATTTACGTTTATACGTTTATATATTCATATTCTTATTGTATATTATATATAAATATTTAATAAACATTTTTTCTTAAATATACATGTGTTTTGTATTTTATATATGCATAATAAATATACACAGTATACACGCATATATTATGTAAACAAACTTTTATTTTGGATGCGATTAATCGTTTGACAGCACTATTAAAAACCAGAATATTGGATTACTGAGATGTCTTTAATACTGTAGTTACAAACTTGCAAACTTTTTTTAAAACGAATATTGAATCACAAAGGCAGACATTGGACAGTCAAAATTACTGATGTTAACACACAGGGAAAATGTGTAATGGAAGCCACGCCGATACAAAAATATAATTTTGTTTTGATTAAAAGATAGTTAACATTTAAACGTCAGTGAAACCCTAAGAATTCACAATATTTTTTTACAATAGCGCTCTCATTATAACATTATGTATATGACCGTTATTAATGTTCTGCATTTCTGTTTTGAGCTGCGCGCGTTAAAGATGACCAGTAGAGTGAAGCATTTGATAGCAGGTTTTTAATCAATGGGATTTAACTTATCATTTATCTCATATAGAATACACTTAGTTATTTATACAACATAACGTTAATATTACGACTTATAGGCTATCTGCACAAAATGCCCAGAATGCATGAACATGTCTGCGCGGCTCTGAATGAACTCTTGTGGACGCGTTCTTCATGCAACAACGTGCAGAAACACGGCAACTAAACTCTATTATAATAAAACGCCGTGAATTTTTAGTGTTCTCGTTATAATGTTATGTATATGACCGTTCCAGTCATAGTTATTAATATTCTGCATTGCTGTTTGTAGTACTGCTCGCGCTGCGTCCTGCGAGATGTACTACAATGAAGCTCTTTACTGCAACTCAACCAAATGCATGTTATACGAGATAAATACTATATAGCCTACATGAGATAGGTGTGTGTGTGTGTGTGTGTGTGTGTGTGTGTGTATATATATATATGTATATGTATGCTGAAATTTTGAAATCACTTGTACCCTACCTGATTGAAAAAAATCCAGTCTTTCACTCTGCCTGTGTCAATTTGAGCCTTGTTAAAGATTTAAGCTAAATCCCTGCCGACAAGATCCTCCACTGTTGGTCATGGGTTATATAAAGTGACACTTAAATCTATAGGGGTGGTTGGATTTATTCACTTACGTTAAAATATTTATCTAAAGCTTATTTCTTTTCAGATTCTTATTTACAGCATTATCTTAATAGGCTGTATATTAACTTATTGGGAGAAAACCGGTTCTGTGTGAAACCAGTCATTTGAGCACCCCCATACAGCCAAAATGGCACAATCATAACACCCCGCGAATATTTGACTCTGAGATTGGGAGTCGAACCAGGCTTCTCCTATCGAAGCGTTGAATCGTCGACTATTAGGGGTCACCGCTAAATTAAATAAATACAATTAGGTCCATATATATTTGGACACTGACAATTTTAATAATTTTGGCTCTGTATGCCACCAGAATAGAATTAAAATGAAACAATCAAGATGAAATTGAAGTGCAGACATTATACACAGGCGCCCCCCCCCCCCCCCCCCCCCCCCCCCCCTATTTTCAGGGGATCAGATGTAATTGGACAAATGTAATCATAAATAAAATGTTCATTTTTAATATTTTGTAGGCAATGACTACTTTAAGTCTGGAACTCATGGACCTCAGCAGAGACTGAGTTTCGCCTTTGTGATGCTTTGCAAGGCCTTTACTGCAACCGACTTCAGTTGTTGTTGTTGTTGTTGTTGTTTGTTTGTGGGTCTTTCTGCCTTGGGTTTTGTCTTCAGCAAGTGAAATGCAGCTCAATCGGGTTGAGATCAGGAGATTGACTCGGCCATTGCAGAATATTCCACTTTTTACCTTCAAAAACTCCTGGATTGCTTTTGCTGTATGTTTTGGGTCATCATCCATTTGTACAACCCGAATTCCGGAAATGTTGGGACATTTTTTTTTTTTTTTTTTTAAAGTTTTAATAAAATGAAAACTAAAAGACTTTCAAATCACATGAGCCAATATTTTATTCACAACAGAACATAAATGTTTAAACTGAGAAATTTTACACATCCACTAAATCAGCTAATTTCAAATTTGATGCCTGCTACAGGTCTCAAAGTTGGCACAGGGCAACAAAGGGCTGAAAAAGCAAGAAATTGAGAAGATTCAGCTGGGAGAATATCTAGCAACTAATTAAGTTAATTGACATCAGGTCTGTAACATGATTAGCTTTTAAAAGGGATGTCTTAGAGAGACAGAGTCTCTCAGAAGTAGGCTCTCCAATCTGTGAAAGAGTGTGTAAAAAGATTGTGGAATACTTTTTATTAAAAAAAACTTCCTCAATGTCAAATTGCAAAGGCTTTGCAAATCTCATCTACGGTGCATAACATCATCAAAAGATTCAGAGAAATTTGAGAAATCTGTGCGTATGGGACAAGGCCGAAGACCTTTGTTGGATGCCCATGGTCTCCGGGCCCTCAGATGATACTGCATCACTCATCGGCATGATTCTGTCATTGACATACTAAATGGGCCCAGGAATACTTCCAGAAACCACTGTTGGTAAACACAATCAGCCGTGCCATCTGCAGATGCCAACTAAAGCTCTATCGTGCAAAAAGGAAGCCATATGTGAACATGGTCCAGAAGCACCATCATGTCCTCTGGGCCAAGGCTCATTTAAAATGGACCGTTTCAAAGTGGAAAAATGTTCTATGGTCAGAAGAGTCCAAATTTGACATTCTTGATGGAAATCACGGATGCCGTGTCCTCCGGGCTAAAGAGGAGGGAGACCTTCCAGCGTGTCATCAGCGTTCAGTTCAAAAGCCAGCATCGCTGATGGTATGGGGGTGCATAAGTGCATATGGTATGGGCAGCTTGCATGTTTTGGGAAGGCACTATGAATTCTGAAAGGTGTATATAAAGGTTTTAGAGCAACACATGCTCCCCTCCAGACGACGTGTATTTCAGCAGGACAATGCAAAACCACATACTGCAGCTATTACAACAGCATGGCTTCATAGTAGAAGAGTCTGGGTGCTGAATTGGCCTGCCTGCAGTACAGATCTTTCACCTATAGAGAACATTTGGTGCATCATTAAATGAAAAATAAGTCAAAGATGACCATGAAGCAGCTGGAAACCTATATCAGGCAAGAATGGGACCAAATTTAACACCGAAACTCATAACCTCGATGCCCAGACAACTTCAAACTGCTTTGAAAAGAAGAGGAGATGCTACACGATGGTAAACATGCCCCCGTCCCAACTATTTTGAGACCTGTAGCAGGCCTCAAATTTGAAATTAGCTAATTTTGTGTATAAAATTTTAACATTTCTCAGTTTAAACATTTATCTGTTCTATTTGTGAATAAAATATTGGCTTGTGATTTTGAAATTCTTTTAGTTTTTGTTTTATTCAAATTAAAAAAAAAAAAAAAACATCCCAACATTTCCGGAATTCGGGTTGTGCTATGAAGCCTTGCCCAGTCAACTTTGCTTGAACTAGAAGCCAGAGTACAAAAGGTTGACACTTTATTAAGATACTATTCAAATTACATGATACAATCTTTTAATAATCTAATACAAACCAGACTAAAAAAAAAAATCACTTTAACCTATGGCTTACTAAAAAAAAAAAAAAAAAAACTGATAAGCAATATGATGCTCACATAAGGAAAATCAAAATTGCATCATTAATTGGTTATCACACCTTATGGGAGAGAAAACAATCATAAACCCTTAATTAAAAACAAACAAAAAAATACAAACAAAAAAAAACAAAAAACAAATCAAACCAATGCTGAAACCACATGTGAAGCACAACAACCAAATCATAAAAATAAGACCTCCCATACAGAGATACTACTACTTAAAAATACTACTAAAAAGATTCACACAATAGTGAGGATCATAAGACCACGTCAGTTTAACAAAAAGAAGTTCAAATGAACTGTTTAAACATATACTAATACCAGTGGCAGGCCGTGCATTTCACACCTAGGCCTTCAGTGGCGTCCTACATAAATTAATCCACCTCTTAATACCGTCATAATGATGCCACAGCTATAGAAACCATAAATATTACACAAATGCAGTATAACAGGGCACTGCATCACAGACCGGTATCTCACGTAGTGAGAATGAATGCTATTAATAAAGCTAGAAACCCAATTAACACAGTTCAACAATTTTCCACATCTGCGCAACGCATCATCTTTAGCTGAAGCATAACCTGACAAAATAACACAAATATAGTCCACCCGATGTTCTTACAGACATTTATTAACTCAAACGTATTTATACTTTACAGATAACATTGGTATAAAACAAATAAGGCGATTTACATGTGTTTTAAAGTTGAGCTAACAATTTAACAAACTCTTACTGCTTTTCGTCTTCACGAGCTTTACTGGAAAAGTGAGCAAGTAACATTAAAATAATTCATACAAGACAATGAAGAAAAGTGTATACATGTTTTAAAGCACCCCTATGACTCTCTTCATGCCGAGTCTCCCATCAGTCTGCCTCTGCCAGCGGCACTGCGGCCAGAGGGAAAAAAAGGCCGGTTTAATACAGCTCGATTCGGAAACTGAGATATTCTTACAGAAACTTAAACGTGGCTTTATATCTTGCAAATAACATCAGAATACAACGCATAAAGCGATTTATATTGAAGCAGAATAATGGCAATAGTTTTTGAAACAAAGCATGCTGAATTCCACAAATCGAAAAAAAGATGCATTGCAATTAACAGTGCTTGCATTTTAATGCCTTGTATTTCCAGGACTTGCATTTTTAGGTCCTGAAATTTAACATAGTTGTTTATTTAAGCTGTGAATATTTCAGTTCAAAATATTTCACACACATTTTCATAATTAAAAATTCAGTAATTCATATTCACCTTCCAGAATTCACTTTCAAAATATTCAATCTGTTTAAAATTGCTGTTGATGAAGGCCATATGTGGATCAAGGCATTCATTTACAAAAACTGATTTGCAGAAATGGAGCAAGCACTAAGAAGTTTTGCTTATTGTGGCCAGTATAAACATGCGGAAACGGTCGGTCGTCATGATCGCGGATGACAACATGCAGGATCAACACTGTTCATTTATCGCAGGGTACGATTAAATTAATGTACATTTTAACCATTTTAATATGGAGAGGCACTGAAATGTAGACCTTCATTTATGTGCTTTTGATCTACACTGTACAAGACGCGAGAACAGTCTGCTATTTAGGTGTGTACATTAGCATGGACTCCTTAACTTTAACGTTAGCTAGTTTTAGCCAGAGATACCTTGCTGAAGCACAAGATAACATTAACGTTCTGCTTGAGCAGATGAAAATTGTAACTTAGAGTGTATGACAACCAGAACCATTTGTATTGGGGTTGAATACTTACGGACATTTTGCTCTGTTTTGTTTGGATTCAGGAAATGTAATAAAATAAATTATATTGCCCATCCTCTCGGGATACCTGGAATCAGTGTGACAAGTACCCCAGGCACACTGTTTTTCCATTTTTGAAGCATAAACCCCATAAAACCGATGCGGGCTTCGGATCTTCCAGTGTTTCTCTATGGCGCTGAAACCTAAAGATGTCCACGTTCTGCTTCCCATGCAACTGATACTCGACTGCCATTGGCTAGTCTGCATTTGAGGGGAGGGGCTTACCGATAGGTCAATTATTTAAAACAAAAACAAAAATATCTGTAAGACCTCAAAAGGAATTGTTCATGTTCCAAAGATTGTAGTATAAAATATTGATGTACTTTATGTACATTAAGGGAGGTATTAGCAAAATTTCACCTATAGTAAGTCAGTCTAGTCACTAGGAATGTACTACAACTTTTGGAGCATATTTAAAAAAAAAAAAAAAAAAAAAAAAAAAATAGTTCTGTACTTCAGCGTTGGGTAAAAGAGCATTTTAATCTCCTTTGTGGTAGAGAAAGCTGCTTACATGTAGGCTACGGGAAATAGTGAAGATGTTGAATTAAACAGGCTACACACAATCAGCGTTTTCACGTTTATACTGGCCCCAATAATCAAAACTTCTACTTAGTGCTTGCTCCATTTCTGCAATCAGACTTGATCCACATATGGCCTTCATCAACAGCCGCTTGCGCCACCTGCTGGTGAGCGGCTGACATCAGCTGAAGATCATGCATCGGTGCTCTACTGCTATTCCTGTGGGTCCCGGATGTGCAACACTGAATTTTCTGCCGAATTTTAACCATTGAATCTGTGGCAGCGAATTTGGAAAGTGAAACCAAACGACCGAAATTTGGCTGTCAAATATTATACATAGTATTTTTAAACAGATTGAATATTTTGGAAGTGAATTCTGGAAGGTGAATATGAATTATTGATTTTTTTAATTATGAAAATGTGTGAAATATTTTGAATTGAAATATTCACAGCTTAAATAAAGAACTGTTAAATTTCAGGACCTAAAATGCAAGCCCTGGAAATACAAGGCATTAAAATGCAAGCACTGTTAATTGCAATGCATCTATTTTTTTTTTTTTTTTTTTTTTCTCAATTTGTTTCAAAAACTATTGTCATTATTCTGCTTCCATAAATTAAAAAAAAAAAAAAAAAAAAAGAAAAGTCAAATGAAATTTAGCCTAGCATACTCTACTGGTTTTTCATCTTCAGGATGAGTCTTTCACAGATCAGGTGCCGAGGATATGGTGTGGTTGTTTTTTGCGGTCATCTAGTACTTTAATATTTACATTTACAGAAGGTGAATATTTTTCAGAATGCACTGAAAATCTACAATAATGCACTGTACACAGCATATAAGGTAAGGAACCTGAGAAACAACAATAATACTGTAAAAACAAAAATTATTTACAGTGATGCTGTTTGCTAGCTTTGACTAGTACGCTCTCAGACCATCCAATCAAAGGACGAGAAAATGCTGACGTTATCATAAGCCTGCTAGATGGCCTGGTGCTGCCAACTCGAAATCTGATTGGTTAAAGCAATGGTTTCATTGCCATCGATTTTAAGCTACAGATGCCTGCACTGTTGATTCTGAAGGCCTTAGGCAGATTTCTTTTACCCTGGCAACATGATTGCTGACATGATTGGATAAATCAGAATCAGAAGAGCTTCATTACCAAGTATGTTTACATACACAAGGAATTTGACTTGACGACAGGAGCTTCCAGTGCAGAGGAAAGTACAGACATAGTGCAGACACATGATAGTGAAAACATACATGGGAATAACACAGTAGAGATGGAATATAGCATAATATAAGGGAGAAAAAAAACCTCAAATTAAATAATGTGCTATACAGGTGCATCTCAATAAATTAGAATGTCGTGGAAAATTTCATTTCAGTAATTCAACTCAAATTGTGATAAATTCAATGCATACAGACTGAAGTAGTTTAAGTCTTTGGTTCTTTTGATTGTGACGATTTTGGCTTACATTTAGCAAAAACCCACTAATTCACTATCTCAACAAATTAGAATACTTCATAAGACCAATAAAAAAAAAAAAAAAAAACATTTTTAATGAATTGTTGGGCTTCTGGAAAGTATGTACATTTACTGTATATGTACTCAATACTTGGTAGGGGCTCCTTTTGCTTTAATTACTATCTTAGTTAGGCGTGTCATGGAGGTGATCAGTTTGTGGCACTGCTGAGGTGGTATGGAAGCCCAGGTTTCTTTGACAGTGGCCTTCAGCTCATCTGTATTTTTTTGGTCTCTTGTTTCTCATTTTCCTCTTTACAATACCCCATAGATTCTCTATGGGGTCAGGTCTGGTGAGTTTGCTGGCCAGTCAAGCACACCAACACCATGGTCATTTAACCAACTTTTGGTGCTTTTGGCAGTGTGGGCAGGTGTCAAATCCTGCTGGAAAATGAAATCAGCATCTTTAAAAAGCTGGTCAGTAGAAGGAAGCATGAAGTGCTCCAAAATTTCTTGGTAAACGGGTGTAGTGACTTTGGTTTTCAAAAAACACAATGAACCAACACCAGATGACATTGCACCCCAAATCATCTCAGACTTGTGGAAACTTAACACTGGACTTCAAGCATTTTGGGCTATGAGCTTCTCCACCCTTCCTCCAGACTCTAGGAACTTGGTTTCTAAATGAAATACAAAACTTGCTCTCATCTGAAAAGAGGACTTTGGACCACTGGGCAACAGTCCAGTTCTTCTTCTCCTTAGCCCAGGTAAGATGCCTCTGATGTTGTCTGTGGTTCAGGAGTGGCTTAACAAGAGGAATACGACAACTGTAGCCAAATTCCTTGACACGTCTGTGTGTGGTGGCTCTTGATGCCTTGACCCCAGCCTCAGTCCATTCCTTGTGAAGTTCACCCAAATTCTTGAATCGATTTTGCTTGATAATCCTCATAAGGCTGCGGTTCTCTCGGTTGGTTGTGCATCTTTTTCTTCCACACTTTTTCCTTCCACTCAACTTTCTGTTAACATGCATGGATACAGCACTCTGTGAACAGCCAGCTTCTTTGGCAATGAATGTTTGAGGCTTACCCTCCTTGTGAAGGGTGTCAATGATTGTCTTTTGGACAACTGTCAGATCAGCAGTCTTCCCCATGATTGTGTAGCCTAGTGAACCAAATTGAGAGACCATTTTGAAGGCTCAGGAAACCTTTGCAGGTGTTTTGAGTTGATTAGCATGTCACCATATTCTAATTTGTTGAGAGTGAATTGGTGGGTTTTTGTTAAATGTGAGCCAAAATCATCACAATTAAAAGAACCAAAGACTTAAACTACTTCAGTCTGTGTCCACTGAATTTGTTTAATACACAAGTTTCACAATTTGAGTTGAATTACATTCTAATTTATTGAGATGCGCCTGTATACAGAAATAGAAGTATTGGGGAAAAAATGTAATTGTTTAAATAAATGTACACGTTATAAGTGTGCAGATGTTATTTACAAAGTGTGCAGTTGACAAGTGTACAAATTTTGGGTTCGGTGTATAAATATGCCAGATGTGATGGACGATGTATAATTAGAAAGTTTATTTGTTGAGGCTAAATATAGCCTGTGGGGAAAAAAAACTGTTCTTGTGCCTGGCTGTTCTGGTGGTCAGTTCTCTGTAGCGCCGACTAGAAGGCAACAGTTTGAAGAGAGAGTGGGCTGGGTGTGAGGGGTCCAAAGTGATTTTCTTAGCCCTTTTCCTCACTCTGGAGATGTAAAGATCTTTGAGGTTGGGCAGAGGGGCACCAATAATCCTCTCAGCAATCCTGATTGTCCGTTGCAGTCTCTTGACGTCTGATTTGGTAGCTGAACCAAACCAGACAGTTATGGATGAACACAGGACAGACTCAATGATAGCAGAGTAGAACTGTTTCAGCAGCTCCTTTGGCAGGTTGAATTTCCTCAGCTGACGAAGGAAGTACAACCTCTGCTGGGCCTTTTTAGCAATGGAGTCTATGTGAGTGTCTCACTTCAGGTCCTTAGAGATGGTGGTCCCCAAGAACCTGAATGACTCTACTGCAGCCACAGTGCTGTCCATGATGGTGAGTGGGGGGAGTGCAGGGGGGTTTCTCCACGATCATCTCCACTGTTTTGAGCGAGTTGAGCTCCAGGTTAAGACTACACCAGACAGCCAGCTCCTTAACCTCCTGTCTGTAAGCAGACTCGTCTCCGTCCTTGATGAGTCCGATGACTGTGGTGTCGTCCGCAAACTTCAGGAGCTTGACAGAGGGGTCCTTTGAAGTGCAGTCATTCGTGTACAGGGAGAAGAGCAGTGGGGAGAGAACACAACCCTGAGGGGCACCAGTGCTGATGGTGAGAGTCCTGGATGTGAGTTTTCCCACCCTCACTAGCTGCTGCCTGCCTGTCAGGAAGCTGGTGATCCACTGGATGGAGGATGATGATAGATGGAGGTGGGTACAGAGAGCTGTGTCAGTTTGTCTAAGAGAAGGTCAGGCTTGATGGTATTGAAGACCGAACTGAAGTCCCCAAATAGGATCCTTGCATAATTCCCAGGTCTGTCGAGTAGGATGTAATGCAGTCCTAAGTTGACTGCATCGTCCACAGACCTGTTTGCTCTGTAGCCAAGCTGAAGAGGTTCCAGCAAGGGTCCAGTGATGTCCTTCAGGTAGGCCAGGACCAGTTTCTCAAATGACTTCATGATCACAGACGTGAGAGCGACAGGTCTGTAATCATTAAGTCCTGTGATTTTTGGGCTTTTTAGGGACCGGAATTATGGTGGAGCATTTGAAGCAGCAGGGAACTTCACACAGCTCCAGAGATCTGTTGAAGATCTGTGTGAAGATGGGGGCCAGTTGGTCAGCGCAAACTTTTAAACATGCAGGTGAAACGCCGTTTAAAAGCTCTAATATAATCATACACTACTGGAAGCAGCGCGACCAAGAGAAAAGCTATGAAATGAAGACAGTAGACTATTGGAAATAATTTAATACACATTCATGGAAAAAATATATTAAAACTAAGTCAGTGATTCTAATCATGTTTAGGCCAGCAGAGAAGTATTTGCACATCATTATTAAAATAATATTAGCCACAGAAGATGTGCAGATGAAATAGACTGCAGCAATTAACATTTTGTCAGAACCTCTAGTAAGCTACATGGTATTTTGCTTAGTTGTCTGTTCAGAACCATGGGAGAATCGTGATCACTATTTGAAACAAAACGAAACAACAACAAAAAAAAAAGATTCTCAGTTTATCCAGAGTTGTGTAGCTCTACTCCTATGTGTGACCGTGGGTCACTATGTGTCATTAGATCTTTATTTTTTTTATTTATTTTATATATATATATATATATATATATATATATATATATATATATATATATATATATATATATATATATATATATATATATATATATATATATATATATATATATATATATATATATATATAAAAAAGCACCCGTCAAGTTGTGATATCAAACAGGACTACAGGGAGATGCCAAAAGACCACTAAACCACTAAATTATCATAGCCTTGATCTGACTATAAGGATCCATTCAGAGTTACTAAACCACCGACCACCACATAATCTAAAACACCTCCAGCATCCAGTATAAAACAATCATGCTTTTAAGCCAAATACACCCTGAAAATAATAATTTACTGACTCTCCGCCATGAGATTAAATCGGTCAGGTTTTCTCTACATTCACAAAAACCTGTTTCGCATTTTTAAGGTATTGTTTTTGTTATAAGTGTAGGGGAGTAACTTGTTACATTTATTTTATTATTAAATTACATAATACCATTACATGTTACTGTAATCTGTTACTCTTACTGAGGAATAAAAGTGTGATTTAAGTTAGTTACTTATGAAAATGTTAACCATTACAAAGTGGATTACTTCTGAACATTTTCACAGGATCGCGCAGAACCACAGCTCTTAATGGTGTATATATTTTTTTTTTTTTTTTTTTTTTTTTTTTTTTTTGTTGTTGGTTCATACGCTGTTATTTGTAAGTGCTACTGCTTCTGTTAGCTTTTAATATACGGTTGTATCTTGATTACATTTACATTACATTTACATTTAGTCATTTAGCAGACGCTTTTATCCAAAGCGACTTACAAATGAGGACAATAGAAGCAATCAAAACCAACAAAAGAGCAACAACATGCAAGCGATATGACAAGTTTCGGTTAGCCTAACGCAGTACACGTAGCAAGGTTTTTTTTATTTTTTTTATTTTTTTAACAAGTAGATAGAATATAGAAAAGAAAGCTAGTGTTTTAGTTTAAGAAAAGCTAGCAGTTAGAGAATAAATATGCAATTGATAGAGGGTCAAGTGTGTGTGTGTTTTGTTTTGTTTTTTTTTAATAAAAAGAAAGGAGATAGATAAAATAAAATTAGAAAAGAGAATGCTAGAGTTAGAGGGTCAAATAAAGATGGAAGAGATGGGTTTTTAGCCATTTCTTGAAGATGGCTAAGGATTCAGCTGCTCGAATTGAGTTGGGCAGGTCATTCCACCAGATGGGAACAGTTAATGAAAAAGTCTGAGAAAGTGATTTTGTGCCTCTTTGGGAAGGCACAATAATGCGGCGTTCACTTGCAGAACGCAAGCTACTAGAGGGCACATAGGTCTGAAGTACTGAATTTAGGTAAAGGGGTGCAGAGCCAAAGGTGGTTTTGTATGCAAACATTAATGCCTTGAATTTTATGCAAGCCGCTATTGGTAGCCAGTGCAAATTGATGAACAGAGGTGTGACATGCGTTCTTTTCGGCTCATTAAAGATTAATCTTGCAGCGGCATTTTGGATTAAGTGTAGAGGTTTGATGAAATTGGCTGGAAGACCTGCCAAGAGAGCATTGCAATAGTCAAGTCTGGACAGAACAAGACCTTGAACAAGGAGTTGTGTTGCATATTCCGAAAGAAAGGGCCTGATCTTCCTAATATTATATAAAGCAAATCTGCAGGACCGGGCAGTTTTAGAAATGTGGTCTGAGAAATTCAGCTTATCATCAATCATAACTCCAAGGTTTCTGGCTGTTTTTGAAGGAGTAATGGTTGATGAGCCTAACTGGAAGGTGAAATTGTGATGAAGTGATGGGTTTGCTGAAACTACAAGCAGTTCTGTCTTAGCTAGGTTGAGTTGAAGGTGATGGTCCTTCATCCAGCAAGAAATGTCTGTTATACATGCTGAGATGCAAGCAGTTATCATCGGATCATCAGGATGGAATGAGAGGTAGAGTTGAGTGTCATCAGCATAGCAGTGATATGAAAAGCCATGTTTCTGAATGACAGAACCTAATGATGCCATGTAGACAGAGTAGAGAAGTGGTCCAAGGACTGAGCCCTGAGGCACCCCAGTAGCTAGATGTTGTGACATGGATACTTCTCCTCTCCAAGATACCTTGAAGGATCTATCTGAGAGGTAAGACTCAAACCACTGGAGAGCGGTTCCTGAGATGCCCTTTCTCAATAGGGTTGACAGGAGGATCTGGTGGTTAACCGTATCAAAAGCAGCGGACAGATCCAGCAAGATAAGTAATGAAGACTTGGAAGCCACTCTTGCAAGTCTTAGGGCTTCAACAACTGAGAGCAAGGCAGTTTCGGTCGAATGTCCACTTCTGAAGCCAGATTGGTTACGGTCCTGGAGGTTGTTCTGTGTGAGAAAGGCAGAGACTTGGTTGAACACAACTCGTTCAAGTGTTTTTGCAATGAAAGGTAGAAGGGAAACCGGTCTATAGTTCCTTAAAAGAGTGGGTTTCTTAAGAAGTGGGGTTATACGAGCCTGTTTAAATGCTGAGGGAAAAACTCCAGTGTGAAGGGATGTGTTAACAATGTGAGTGAGTGCAGGTACAACTGCAGGAGAAATGGCTTGAAGGAGATGGGATGGAATAGGATCAATCGGACAAGTAGTAGGATGACTGGAAAGGATGAGTTTAGAGACTTCTGCCTCAGAGAGTGGAGAGAAGGATGGTAAGATGTGTTTGACAGTTTGTGGTGTGGAGAATTGTGCAGTGAGGTTAGCAATTTTATTAATGAAGAATGTGGCAAAGTCATCAGCTGTTAGAGTTGATGAAGGAGGAGGAGGAAAAAGGAGGGAGGAGAATGTTTTAAAGAGCATGCGAGAGTTAGGTGAATTGTTAATTTTGTCGTGATAGTATGTTCTTTTAGCAGTAGAGACATTAGCAGAAAAGTCAGAGAGGAGTGATCGATATAAATTAAGGTCAGTAGGATTTTGTGATTTGCGGTGGAGTCGCACGGTAGAGTCGATGGTCTTTACACTCTCTGGTCTTCACACGAGGGCTGCCACGACCGCTGCCACAGTAAACTAAGCTTATTTATACCCGTCTATCAAATCACCAACTGAGTTCAGCTGAACACTTTCCTGTTAAATCAATAAATGGCCAAGCAAGCACAGATACTGACAAGGTACGCGATACAGTACGAGACCAAATGCGATTTCAGCACGTCTCTACACAGTAAACAAAACAAGCGTTTACTAGCAACGGCAACTGTGCCAAACACTAATGAGACAAATAAATACACTTACGAGCTGCTTTTAACTTCCGCTGATGGACTGCTTCTCTCAAAGAGTATTTCTTACACTGTCTTCTGCTGGCGCTTGAACGCACTTTCCTGTTAAATCACAATAAATGGCCAAGCAAGCACAGATACTGACAAGGTACGCGATACAGTACGAGACCAAACGC
The DNA here is from genome assembly GCA_039654775.1 of Spinibarbus caldwelli. Lineage (NCBI taxonomy): Eukaryota > Metazoa > Chordata > Actinopteri > Cypriniformes > Cyprinidae > Spinibarbus > Spinibarbus caldwelli. The sequence continues at coordinate 32,528,759 of CM077244.1, forward strand.
GATTTCATTATATCATAAGTTGATTAAAACTTTAATATAGCACAGCAACCGCACACATGTATAACGCTTCTCATTGCTATGTGAAAATAAGTGTATAACTGGAACAGTTTGTTGGAGCTGATCTGAATGCGAGAGAGAGATGGAGAGTGTGTGCAGAGCAGGGGGACGTGAGGAACAGTATTAAGAACCACTGCTTTAGAACATGATTTTGAAACTTGTGAATCCGTTAGAATCGTTAGAAGACAGAATCGCGTCAGCTTGGCCTCGCCCTCTTTGCTGAGTGTTCCCGTGGGTGGGGTTTGTCTGGGTTTGTGACCTAACAGACCCGGGAAATAACTCGTTGTAGTCCCTATGAGCCATTTTTGTAGGCATTAAACTGCCAGAATTTTAACAGACGATATCTCCGTTTGCATTGAACTTTCAGCGCCGCAACTTTGCAGATATTGTTTATGCTCAAATAGCAACATTTACACACTAACGTTAAAAGAGTGAAATCACAATCAATGCTGTGTGAACTCAACCAATCAGCATGTTCAGCGCCCAAGTCCCACCCCGAAAGTCCCGGAGCTTTGAAAAAGTACTACCTCGCAAGCAGGGACTTTCTGAGGGGCACATTTTTACCCAGAACTGGTCCTGTTATTAAAAAGTGCTCACTTTGGTTGACATCTTCATTCAAAGTTGTAGATGAAGAGGCAACATCTGTTACTGTTGGCATCCTCTCTTACTGGGGTGGGGGACGGAGCGGGTGCAATAGTCAATCATATTTCCACATCAATTTACTAGGTGTTTTTCAGAAAATTTTGGCTAATGCAGGACACTACAGAAAGATGCGCATCAGAGGGAATTTAGAACTGATAAAGAAGTTTATATATGTTGTATACCTGCGTATACCCTGCATTACATCACTGCTCACTGCTACAAGTGACAAACAGGAGAAGAAGCCATTACTCACCATGATTGTTGAATGATTCTTAATGATTTAACACAGTTGTTTGAACTCGTGAAAAATGGAACAAGAGAGGGAAAAGAAACCGGAGGCACGGATGACAAGCTAATGACAACCTGTCCTGTGGACAAAAACACTGACTGGATGTAAACCTTCAGTTGATACGGAGCTCATATCTGTGTCTCTGAAGGTTAAGTGACCACATGTGAAAATCTGCAACAGATGATGGCAGACACACGTTTTTACAGTGTTAGAGTGGCTCTCTCGCACTGTATGACGTAACAGACAGCTGGTTGTCCAGTCCTGTTCCATTCACACAGCACAGGTTTTCCAAGAATATAGTTGTAAGTCCTGAAAATTTGCAGATGTGAGTTTGGTAATAGAATGTGGTTACAGTTTTATTTTGCACTGGCAATTGGGTTAATAGTTATAGGGTTAATGCGGGGGAGTTAAAAAGCCTGAAAGAGAATGCTAGTGTGTTTGTTAGGCTGTTTGTTCTGTGCTCAGAAACTGAGCCTTCTTTGTTTGTCGTTCTTCAGACAAAATTAATATTTATTAAAATATGATATTAAGAACTTTTTTCTTTTCTTTTTTTTTTTTTTTTTTAATCTGTGACTACTAGCATATACTGCAAAAATGATTGCTGAAGTCAACAGATTTTGCTAATAGACCTACCTATTTGTCAAATGATAGTGATGCTGCCTTCTTTCTGAAGTAATTAATTACCCCTCTTAATTAATTTGGCTCTGAATCTCAGGTGACTGATCTCACTGCCCAGCAAATTTTTCTTATATAGTATTAGTCAAATTTATTTTTTATGTAGTGAATAAGTGATAGTTAGGCGTTGGAGGCATTCTTCATCTATAAAATGTTTGATTGGACAATTTCTCCTTTGTGAGTCATTGTTAAAGAAAATTCAAACCTATGTTTTCAGGATTGCAGGATTACAAGCAGTTGTGTTTAATTAGGGATTGAACTAAACTCTGTTAGACAGTGGTCCTCCACTGTTGCTCATCCCTGCTCTAGACTAAAAGCAACAAAACCTTTTAACTTTTATTATGTTAAAGTTTTTAAAGATTCATTACATGTAGTATTCTTTTATTTTGCTTAGGTTTACGTAGTGATGGGCGTAGTGATCGTCAGGTTAATCAACTGACTTTACGCTTTTGGATTTTTAAAGAGATACTACACCCAAAAATGCAAATACTCTCCTCACCTCATCACCAGAGGTATATGACTTTCATCAGATATGAAGTGTATATAATGCTAATGTAATTCTGATTTGTCCAGTCGCGTTACTGGGGTGACGATAACAGCAAGAATGAAGTGCAGGGCACCGTCCTTGACCGTGCTGGCAAAGTGCTTCACCGCTTCGGGGGATCATGGCATGAAGGCATCTTCTGTGATACACTTCCCAACCCACAATGCATTTGGAAGCCCAGTAAGTGACCGTGCACACAGTAGTCTTAACCAATTTACATTTAGTTGGATGTTGAATTAGATTGTCTATATCGGAATTCACAGATCCTCAACCAGATGATTACTTTGACTACTATGGCTTCTCCCAGTACGCCAGAGAGCTCAATGACCTGACGCCTGATATAAAGGATAAATTGCCCCTGACAGACTCTCGTTTCCGTCCAGACCAAAGGTATTTGGCCAGTAATTTGAGAAAGAAAGATCTGTTTGACTTTTTGCACTGTAATTTGTACTTCCAAACAGTGTTGGGAGGTTACTTTGGAAATGTAATGGGTTACAGATTACAAATTAGCCTATTTAGTATGTAATTAGTAATGTAACTATTTCAATGACTTAAAGTAATGTAACTGATTGTTTACTTTCTGACTACTTTTCTAAATTTCTAGCAAATGTTTTCAACTGTTAATCATTTTCAAACATTTAAAGCAGGCAGGGTTAATGTTACAGTAGTAATCAACACCGATTACTGTCAAACTAAATTCTTCATCACTTAAATAAAAATTATAACCACAGCCACCACAAAATCTGATTTTAGCACATCTTTTTCCTTTGAGATCGCTCTGAGGTTAAATACTGATTTAAAATAAGATATAGCTTTTAAACTATGAAACTGTTTTTGAAATCAAGTCTTTATGACAGGCAGCACTGGCATCTAACAATGATTTGGGGGAAAAAGTTAATCTTAGAAAATAAAGCATATGCATAAAACCAAATAGGAAATAAAGCAGTTATTATAAGCATGTGTCCTATTCTGTGTCTTAAACTCCTGAAACATTGGTGTCTCATATTTTAGTGCAGGCAATGCAATTTGGGAAAGAAATCAATCAAATCTGTATGTGTGTGAGAAAATATGAAAATGTTAATGATTACAAAGGGCCTTACATCTGAATAAGTAACTGTAATTTAATTACACATTTTTCTCAGTAACTGTAACAGATTAGTTACATTTATTTTTATAATTAAATTACATAATTCCGTTACATGTAACTAGTTGCTCCCCAAAACTGCTTCCAAAACCTTGGTCAGAATAAAACCCATATAAATTGATCTTTTTTTTTTTTTTTTTTTTTTTTTTTTTTAAATAAATTAAATTGATTTCTTCACTGATGCAATCTATAAGTTTGCAAGATGTACTGAACGCACATGACGTCTAACTACTCCTAAAGTTAATGCTAAAGCATCATTGGCAGTAAATAATTTATAACGTTTGGTGTCAGCATCCCCTTTCTCTAACAGTTGTACTAATCTGTATTGCAGGTTAATCAACTGACTTTACGCTATTAGATACTTGGAGATACTCAACCCAAAAAATGCAAATTCTCTCATCTCCAGATGTACAGGTGCATCTCAAAAAATTAGAATATTGTGAAAGTTCCTTTTTTTTTTTTTTTTTTTATAAATTACTTATTTCAAAAAGTGAAACTTTCATATATTCTAGATTCATTAAATGTAAAGTAAATTTTTGTTTTCATTTTGATGATTAGAGCTTACAGCTCATGAGTCAAAATCCAGTATCTCAAAAAGAGTTTCATTGTCACGAATCCAGTCTATGAACTTCCGTTCACTCACCACTAGAGGTCACTCACTCACCACATTGACTCTTGCACTACACTAACTGTTGCACGTCACCCCTGACTACTATTCCCATCATCCATTGCACTGATGACACAGCTGATTGCACTGGTCACACAGCTGATTCCCATCACACGCCTTACTTAAGCCATGGTCTCCCTCAGTCAGATTGCCGACTATTGTTCAGCGCTTATCGCATACCCAGGGCTTAAAGTTCTCCGGCACCGTGCCGGATCTCCGGCATGCAGCGTTTGGCTGCGGAAAAAAATAATCCTACATTTATAAAAAAAAAAAAAAAAAAAAAAAAAAAAAAAACTTGTTTATCACTTTTGAGTCCATGAGTTCGCCTACCAATGGTATGAGAGGAGCACAGCTTTCACTCTCAACCAAATTAACATTACTAGCCAATCAGAATGTTCTGCTCTTATAAACACGAGACGCGCATAATAGTATCCAATTGCAGAGGGGCAGCCCTGATGAATGGAGAAGCATGACACGTTAAAAAAGCTGCGAGGCGCAATGGTCAAAGATGTCCATCTAGCGCATATTTACATAGAAAAACTAATTAAAAAGCAGCAGAGCTTTATAAACGGCTCAGAGTAATCATGTGTAGGGCTGTGACAGTGGCAGATTTTTACCACCGCGGTGGTAATGGACCAACTACCGCCGGTGGCGCGGTGTTGTGATATTAATATATATAAAATTTTGAAACGCAAAAAAAAAATAAAATAAATGAGGCTCGATCATCTATTAACAAACGTGTTTATTTTAGCACTTCCATCAGTGAACATGTAGCCTGCAAATCACTAAAATAAATATCCAATAAATAATAGCTAAATAGGAAAGTAGCCTTAAATAAGAAAGCTAAATATACCCTGTCGACCGGACGCGAGCGGTGCGGCGCGACAAGATAAAATTCTATAGAACTCATTATAATCAGTGATGCAGTCTACACTAGATGCGACATGACAAATCCCACATAATAAACTGCCTCGTCCTATTTATTACATACTGACAAAGTACAAATGTCTTGTGTAGACAGACTCAACCTGTCTGGTTGCGACGCGGCGTGACACCTGTTGTGTCCGGTTTAGACACGGTTCACTGTTCCGCCACCAAGCAAGCGGGCATGTTAAATCCGTTCTGCACGTGCTCTCTGTGGAATGGGAATCGCGGAGTATGTTGCCACATTTCATGTTAGCATCTACCGCTGTCTCGTTTGTATTTGGCCAGTTTGGAGAAAGCCTCACCAATACCAACCTGACCAGTTTGCGATCACGTGAACTTGGAGAAACTTGTACAAACGCGGATAGTTGACATGAATGGAGATGGCTCCAGATCGGCAATGTAGTATTTGGTTTTCCAACAAGGTCCATTGCTCAGCATGAAATAAATTTGCTGAATGCAGAATAAACTGTATTTTCCTGCGCTCAAATGTGCCAATCTAAAGGAAACGCCGTGTATGGCGTTTGAGGTAATTTGTGAATTAGCATAGACTTTTTCAATTGTTACTGTTATTACACTTGTATACAAACTTTGTATTATGCTTGTTATAGAGTCTGTGACGTCATGTGCACTACTGCCGGTGGCAGTAGACAATGTGACGTGGTTGTCACGGCGACCGTCACAGCCCTAATCATGTCATCTCCATAAGAACGATATGATTGCCAGAATAAATTTACCGGGATTTTTGAAAAGGTCCTGTTCACACATGATCTTTTAATGAGAACTTTCTGGTAATTTACCAGTAAAGACTGTATGTGTGAAAGGGGCTAAACTCTTCCTCTGCATATGCTGTGAATTTGAATTGCTTAATGTTCATTTGGGAAAACAGTGTGCATTCTCACTAGATTTGTAACGTAAATCATTTATAAACCTTTGCCAACACAGGAGAATACATCAACCTATTTCTAAATATGCTATTTATTGTACATCGTGCTATTAAAATAAAAGTGTTTGAATTTGCATGTAGCCAAATATAAAAATTTAATGTATTTAAACGTCGTTTAATCACACTGTAAAGTGAAAACAGGCCGTTGGCGCCCTCTGCATGTATTTGTTATAATACATAATGTACTTCAGTTGGTTATGTTCATATTATGTATAGGCATATTACATGATGTATTTTAACAGTGTTGTTCAATAAAACCATGTAATTACTTGGTTTTGATATTTTATTTGAGGCAATTATTATTGCCTCATCGTTAGTTTATATATAAATGGTTGTACTAAAGCCTGGTTTTCACTTAGGTTTGTTTGTGTTACTAAAACATATCAGATTACTCGATTGTCAAAATAATCAGTAGATTAATTGATTACCAAAATAATCATTAGTTACAGCCCTAGATTAGTTAAAATATTTTAAAATACAACTGCATTGTTTTACTTTTTGTAATTAAGACAAATATTTTGTCATTGAAAATTTCTTTAGAATAATATTAAAATATTGTCTCTTTATAGTGAACCAAGTATCTATATTTTGTCTCATCTTGTGAGCTAAGTGTATTGTCACTCCCCTAGTGTCAATAAGCGGTGATATAGCTCATAATTTTCCAAGTGTATGATACAGCTTTCATATATATTCATGAAAAAAAATCAGTTTGAATAAGGAAAGCAATAACTTTGCCATAGTATCCTTTCAAATGTTAAAGTTGCCACAGTCATGTGTTGCCATATTCTGGATTATGGATCCACACGCCTCTTGTCTCATCAGCTCTGTTACACATTAAATGACCATCCATACAGTATAAATTCTGGGTATCTCTTGTTCTTCAAAACCACAATAATGGGGAAGACTGCTGACTTGGCAGTGGTCCAGAAGACAATCTTTGATGCCCTCCACAAAGAGGGTAAGTCACAGAAGATCATTACTGAAAGGAGTGGCTGTTTACAGAGTGCTGTATCAAAGCATATTAAATGCAGAGTTGACTGGAAGGAAGAAATTAGGTAGGAAAAGATGTACAAGCAACAGGGATGACCGCAAGCTTGAGAAAACTGTAGGGCTGTGCAAACAATCAAATGTGATGATCATGCGCATCTAGTCAGTAAAGCCGGTTCTGTGATTAGTAGTAAATCTCCTTCACGTGCTTTCAGATATACACAGAGCCGTAGTTCACTGACAAGCTATGCAATATTGTTCATAATCGCAGTTGAATCGCATTCGATTGAATGTGATAGAGCCGTAATTCACTGACAAGCTACACAATGTGTATTAAATGCTGCTCCATCTGAAAGCACGTTAAGGAGATTTACTACTAATCACAGAACCGGCTTTACTGACTAGATACGCATGATCAACGCATTCGATTATTTGCACTGCCCTAGAATACTGTCAAGCAAAGCCGATTCAAACACTTGGGAGAGTTTCACAAAGAGTGGACTGAAGCTGGAGTCAGTGCATCAAGAGTCACCACGCTCAGACGTCTTCAGGAAAAGGGCTACCAAGCCACTTCTGAAATGGAAGCAGTGTCAGAAGCATCTTACCTGGGCTAAGGAGAAAAAGAACTGGACTACTGCTCAGTGGTCCAAAGTTGTCTTTTCAGATAAAAGTAAATTTTGCATTTCATTTGGAAATCAAGGTCTGGAGTCTAGAGGAAGACTGGAGAGGCACAGAATCCAAGTTGCTTGAAGTCCAGTGTGAAGTTTCTACAGTCAGTGATGATTTAGGGTGTTGTGATGTCTGCTGGTGTTGGTCCATTGTGTTTTATCAAGTCCAAAGTCCAAATGCAGCCGTCTACCAGGAGATTTTGGAGCACTTTCAATTTAAGCTTTATGGAGATGCTGATTTCCTTTTACAGCAGGACTTTAGCACTTGCCCACAGTGCCAAAACCACTTCCAAGTGGTTTGCTGACCATGATATTACTGTGCTTGATTGGCCAGCCAACATGCCTGACCTGATCCCCATATGGAACCTATGGGATATTTTCAAGAGAAAGATGAAAAACAGTCGATCCAACAATACAGACGAGCTGAAGGCTCAATAGTGCAGAGCCACAGGCTGATCGCTTCCGTGCCACACCTCACTGATGCTGGAATTTGTGCTAAAGGAGCCCAGACCAAGTATTGAGTGCATAAATGAACATACTTTAAAGAATTTGAACTTTTCTGGTTTGCAAATCTTTTTTTTTTTTTTTTTTTTTTTTTTTTTGATCTTAGGAAATATTCTAATATTTTGAGATACTGGAATTTTGGATTTCATGATCTGTAAGCTCTAATCATCAAAATTTAAAAAAAAAAAAAAAAAAAAAACTTTTGAAATGTTTTACTTGCAATAAATCTAGAATATACGAAAGTTTCACTTTTTGAAATGTTACAAAAAAATTTACTTTTTCGCCAGTGCCGATGGCCTAGTGGGCAGCATGCCAACATGTAGTGCCATTGCGCTTCAGGCGTCCTGAGTTCGAGTCCCGTCTCGTGGACCTTTCTCGATCCCACCCCCTCTCTCACCCATTTCGCTTCCTGTCAACCTACTGTCCTATCTAAACAAAAGGCATAAAACGCCAAAAATAAATCTTTAAAAAAAAAATTACTTCACGATATTCTAATTTTGAGATGCACCTGTATATGACTTTCATCATATGTGAAGTGTGATGTAAGCGTTTTATAACAGCGTAATAGTCCTCAGTTCTTCTGCATCAATTCTCACATCAATTTCTGATGCATACACTTGCATTATATGGACTCACTGAGATTTTCTAGACATTTTTCTTCAGTCTTTGTTTGTGTTTATATAAAGTCAGTCTATACATCTGGGACAGCATGTGGGTGAGAAAATAAGAGAATTTAAATTTTTGGGTGGAGTAAAGTTTTACTCATTGTACTTGGAATCTCATTTCAGTTATCAAAGTTTAGTATTTTGCCATTTTGTTAAAATTACTTGAATGTCATTGTTTTAGCGCCTAGAACATAGCTAACTCAAATACATTTTCCAGCCATCTCAGTATCTTCACTTGCTATTTATTTTCCTTTCAGGCTTCTTGAAGAGGGCAAAGTGGAAGAAGCCGATAAACGCAAGGATGAAATAGAAGAGAAACAACGTGAAAGACGTAAGGCAATGACCAAGAGGGGTGAAGAGCATGTTCCACGTTTCTTTGTGTGAGTCCCAGTATTTATTCCATTTTTCTGCTTCTTAAATCTGCTGGCAGTCTGAAGCAATTAATTCAGATTAATTAAATTAAATTATAATCCTCAGATTAATTATGCCAGAGGACCACATATGTTAATGGCATATATTCTGCAGATAACACAAATATTTTAAAAAGCGGTGGATGTCTGCATATTCCCGAGTGAATCAACATGGATGATTCATGAACTAATACCATTAAAGTGGAACTGTAAATACCTTATTTAAAACAATGTACAAATATTTGTCTTTCATCAGAAAAACCGTAGATCATGCTGGAAGAGAGGTGTGGTTGACAAATGGAACTTACTGGAAAATTCGAGAAAATCCAGGATTTGCCAGCACTGAAAATCTGGATTTGTGGTGTTGATGGAATTGAAGTCCTGCGATTTGTGAGATCCTAGTATTCTGTTAGCGAAACTCATGAATTTTGGCATGTCAGTATGGTTAGTGTATGTATGTATGTAATATTTTATATAACTGTTGTGAATTTTAGTATAAACCAAAGACTTCAAAGGCAATGTAGGAATGGAGTTTCGGTTCTTTTTAATCTAAATTGTGATATTCCTAAAGCCATATCACCCTCATTTTTAGTGATTATTTAAAAATAGACACGTGTGTGTTAATCAGAAATACTCTCCATATTATGTGTAATGAATAGAGGTCTTAAATATTTTCCCCCTTTTTTTTAGTCTCTTTTTTTTTTTTTTTTTTTTTTTTTAATTGAAAGATAAGGTCTAATGTCAGGGACTTTGATATACATAATAGAGTTGTCCTCCTAGGCAGTAATGGACTTTGGGACATTACACTAAGGGGCATGTACTGATCATATGTTAATCTATCCATCTTGGCTAACTATAGTGATTTAGTACAGAATGTTTCCCATTTCAATAGACCTGTATAATGCATGTCTATACTGTTTGCTTTAAGTTATGCTTTTTACCAGATGGATTTAATTATTTCTGCTAGAAAATCTTGCATGATCTCACTGTATAAAATACTTTGCTGGGTAATTCCTCAAATTAATATAATGAAAATGGCATGTTTCTTTTTGGATTTTCAACCAAATCTACTGAAAATATTTTGGTGAAATGTGTAATTGGGTTATATGCAATTTCTTGTATGAATGCATTTCCAATCAGATGAGACTTGAATAAATATTAAATTTGAACGCTAGTTTGCTCTTGTTTTGCCATCTGAGGAGGGGGAGCTTTGGAAGCATATAACTGTAAGGAGGAGTGAATACAGTGCAGGGAGAGAGGACTAGGCCTTGGGACACTTTGTGTGTGCAGCTGTCGGCCGTGAAGCAGCTGCCTCTTGTTTCGGGTTATTTTGTGAATTAAAAGTTGTTTTTTGGCATTTCCCACCTCCTTCCCCAATTCTTTGAACTTTGTTACAGCTATTGTAAGAGGAAAAAAATAAGTTGAAGATCTTAATTAAAAAGTTAATTGCAGTATAGCAGTACGGTATGTAGTACCTTGGGTTCAACTGAGCAGGGGTGCGTTTCCCAAAAGCATCGTTAGCTAACTATGGTTGTTAGTTCCATTGAACTCTATTGGTAAAGATGGAACTTGCGACCATAGTTGTTTTTGGGAAACGCACCCCAGCATGGGTGAACAGGACACCCCTGCAGTGCGTGGGGCCCCAATCACAGAGCATTCTAAAAGGCATTCACAAATCACACACAGCATGGTTTTACTTACTGAAAAATGCAAGATGTGGCAGTGAAATTAAAAAAAAAAAAAAAAAAAAAGAATGCGTTTTAGACTTTTAGAATGCGTTGTCATGCTCGAGACCCTGTAAATTTCACTGTCTTCAGAGGCAGTGACAAAAAGAGATGATGCTCTGGCCAGGTGGGTGTGAGAATGAGTGAAAGTGTGTGCAGATTATACCAGATAAAATAATGGCTATGGATTAATTTGGTTCATTATTAACTTTTTTTCCTTTCAGGATGTCATGATGGACTCCATCAAACTGATTCTGTGTCAAATGTATGAAATACATTGCTTGTCAAAATGTTAAAAGTGGGCTGAGTGTTTCCCAGAGGAAAAAAAAAATGATAATGGGTGAAAAGCCTGAATAAAAAGTCATGCTTAAGAAATTGTTTGATGATAGTGAGACATTTAAACAAAGAGATAACTGAGTGCAATTGAAATTCACTGTATATACCACCCAGATGTGAAATACAGAGGAGAAATGAAAGAAATCAGATAAGAAATAAATTGTATAATACTGACAGAAATTGGCACAACACAAAAACTACCCCAAAAAAAAAACATATGACCCAACAGCTTCATCCCAGTGTTTCTGTAAATAAATAAATTAACAAACCACCATTTTACAGAGTGTACTGTATCTGTAGTAAGTTGGATAGTTATGGCAATACAGTGGAGTTGGGGTTCCTTTCCGAAGCAGATTTCCTACAGAACATGCACACAAAGCAATTATTTACCATACAGGCAAAAAAATAAGGGGTGAGAACCAGAAAGGCGTAAGTGACATTTCACCAAATTTACAGGAGGCCCAAAACAAAAATTTACCATAGGTTGATCTGACTTTGTGCACTGATTTCAGTCGTTTATAATAAAAATTTGTACACTCATGGATGACAGTATACTTTTGCCAGTAGAAAGAGCTCATCAAGAGCTTTCATTTGAGATTATTTATTTATATATATATATATATATAGATATATATGTGTGTATGTATATATGTATATATATGTGTATGTATATATGTATGTGTGTGTGTATATGTGTGTGTCTGTATGTGCATCTCAATAAATTAGAATGTCGTGGAAAAGTTCATTTATTTCAGTAATTCAAATCAAATTGTGAAACTCGTGTATTAAATTCAATGCACACAGACTGAAGTAGTTTAAGTCTTTGGTTTTTTTAATTGTGGTGATTTTGGCTCACATTTAACAAAAACCCACCAATTCACCATCTCAACAAATTAGAATACTTCATAAGACCAATTAAAAAAAAATAAATAAATTTTAGTGAATTGTTGGCCTTCTGGAAGTATGTTCATTTACTGTATATGTACTCAGTACTTGGTAGGGGCTCATTTTGCTTTAATTACTGCCTCAATTCGGCGTGGCATGGAGGTGATCAGTTTGTGGCACTGCTTAGGTGGTATGGGAGCCCAGGTTTCTTTGACAGTGGCCTTCAGCTCATCTGCATTTTTTGGTCTCTTGTTTCTCATTTTCCTCTTGACAATACCCCATAGATTCTCTATGGGGTTCAGGTCTGGTGAGTTTAACCATTTAACCAACTTTTGGTGCTTTTGGCAGTGTGGGCAGGTGCCAAATCCTGCTGGAAAATGAAATCAGCATCTTTAAAAAGCTGGTCAGCAGAAGGAAGCATGAAGTGCTCCAAAATTTCTTGGTAAACTGGTGCAGTGACTTTGGTTTTCAAAAAACACTATGGACCAACACCAGCAGATGACATTGCACCCCAAATCATCACAGACTGTGGAAACTTAACACTGGACTTCAAGCAACTTGGGCTATGAACTTCTCCACCCTTCCTCCAGAAGGACCTTGGTTTCCAAATGAAATGCAAAACTTGCTCTCATCTGAAAAGAGGACTTTGGACCACTGGGCAACAGTCCAGTTGTTGTTCTCCTTAGCCCAGGTAAGACGCCTCTGACGTTGTCTGTGTTTCAGGAGTGGCTTAACAAGAGGAATATGACAACTGTTGCCAAATTCCTTGACACGTCTGTGTGTGGTGGTTCTTGATGCCTTGACCCCAGCCTCAGTCCATTCCTTGTGAAGTTCACCCAAATTCTTGAATCGATTTTGCTTGACAATCCTCATAAGGCTGCGGTTCTCTCGGTTGGTTGTGCATCTTTTTCTTCCACACTTTTTCCTTCCACTCAACTTTCTCTTAACATGCTTGGATACAGCACTCTGTGAACAGCCAGCTTCTTTTGCAATGAATGTTTGTGGTTTACCCTCCTTGTGAAGGGTGTCAATGATTGTCTTCTGGACAACTGTCAGATCAGCAGTCTTCCCCATGATTGTGTAGTCTAGTGAACCAAACTGAGAGACCATTTTGAAGGCTCAGGAAACCTTTGCAGGTGTTCTGAGTTGATTAGCTGATTGGCATGTCACCATATTCTAATTTGTTGAGATAGTGAATTGGTGGGTTTTTGTTAAATGTGAGCCAAAATCATCACAATTAAAAGAACCAAAGACTTAAACTACTTCAGTCTATGTGCAATGAATTTATTAAATGCATGAGTTTACCACAATGTAACACCTCTAGCAGGTGTGATCAGATACTAAGTAACAGTTTAGATAGGAGTTCCCCTTGCTCTTAACCGTTCTTTTACAAAATAAGCGAAGCAACTATATAGCAGTTAAAAACCACAGAGCATTCAACATCTGTGCCCTCAAAATAAGATACACCCTCAATCAATTTTTGACATTTACTTTTTTAAAACAGGAGTCTGAAAATCCATTTTCTCTAAATCATTCGTTAACCTTTGTAATTCATTTGAAAAACCATGCAATTCAATCATTTCTTTTATTAATTTCACAATTCTTTTATTCATCGACTCTTGCTTCCATATCAGCCTCAGAATTGCTTTCATTTTGAAGATGATCCTTGGATCCCCCAGCTCTCTCCTGGACCCGCCTGCGACGTTCCTTCTTCTGTTTCTTGATCTCCCTACTCCAGTCTCGTTGTGTTCCTTGAACTAAAAAATCGTCAAAATGTATTTCTATATTGTCTGACCGGTTCGTATAGTTTCTGTTAGAGGATCGATCAGGGAATCGCGTATTAGTCAGGTAGGGATCTGATTCGACACCCTCTCTCGCGATTGCCTGATCGTATTCTCTTGTAAATGTCCCATCTACCGGCAGTCTCTCTACAACACATTTCATAAAAGTTGAGCCAATTTTGTCACTCATATACTGCTTTTCTATGTACTCATCAAAAATGTTTCTATATTTTCTATAAAATGTTACTTCTACAAATCTTCTCATTTCCCAAAAGGAAAAAGTGTCGTCTTTTCTAGGATATTCATGAATGAGGCATTCGTTGATGTTTCCATCTCTCTCCACAAGGACCCGCACTGCCGCCAGCGATAAATACACTAGAGTGCAACCGGCCATGCGGCCTCCTTTATCCTGAAACATCACAGCAGAGTCCTGTAAAAGTTAGAACCATCAATGAAACTTAAGCCAAATACCCCTGTACTTACAAATGCTTTTATTTTCTTAAATTCTTTTCCATCCCAGTTTTCGTTGTCTTGTCGTTCTAAGAATTCAAATAATTGAAATGTTATTATTGACCGTCCAGGTCCTGTTTTTGGTCGCTCATATTGTCGCCCCATTACACATAATTTAACCCACCATGGGATATGGAACAAACCATTATCATCTTTTTTTAATTCTATTTCATTAAAACCATGCATTTTTAGTTGCCATCTCTCAGACACTCTGCTCCTTGTTTCTTCTTCTTACCTTTATTTATATAGCGCTTTTAACAATACAGATTGTGTCAAAGCACTTAACAGTATCAAATTGGAGGATAGAGTGTCAGTGATGTATAATGATAAGATTAAACACTCAATTTTCAGTTAAAGGCATTTCATTATTGAATTCAGAGATGTCATTGTCTAGCTCAGTTTAGTTTAAATAGTATCTATGAAATCAAATTGACGATAAAGTATCCCCAACTGAGCAAGCCAGAGGCGACAAGGAACCAAAACTCCCTCTGTGACAGAATGGAGAAAAAAACCTTGGGAGAAACCAGGCTCAGTCGGGGGGGGGGGCAGTTCTCCTCTGGCCAGGATATTGTTTATTTTCCTTGCAGTCATACAATGTACCAGATTCCATCTGGGAACCACTCTACCCAATCCGTCAATTACATTATTAATCGGTTGTTTCATACATTTAGGGAAATGACGTTGGCCATTAATTAATTTGAAGTACAATCTTCTTGTAGAACTGCCATACCCGTAACAAATTTGTCTTTGTCTATGCCTCTTCCTGTTTTTCTTGAATCTGCTGGTTGTTTCACCTAATATCTGATTCAGTACTTCCAATCCAGCCAGTTCCTGAAATTCAGGCAGAAAATGGTTCGGCTGAGTTCACAGCCGTCATTCGTTTACAACATTCCACACATTGTTTGACTTTGGTTTTCATCTTATCCCATCTATTCATCAAAATTATGATCCCCATCAGAATAATATGTTCATTTCGTGAATAGCATCCTAATAAAAAGGCACTTAAAGTCGTAGTACCCACAATTATCCACAGTTGTTTCTTAAGTTCTTAAGTAAGTTGTTTCTTTCCCATATTTGACTGACTAATAATTTAGAGTAGTTTAGTAGTTTAGAGTTCCTAGCAGTGACTGCAACTGCTTCCGGGTTTTGGGCGGGTCAGATCGCTCCATCTGCTCTAGCTTAGCTCTTGTGCTAGTTGTGAGGGCTTTCGTGTCTTTTCCTAGTTTAAATCCTAGAAAATCTACCTCATGTTTTCCGATCTCCATTTTCTTTAAACTAGGTTTTTAACCCCGCTTCGGTTATCCTGTCCAGTCTGCTCTAGCAGTTTCAGGTGCTCCTCCTCTGTGGAGGTGCCTAGAAGAATATCGTCAATATAAACGGTCACTGGTATTCCTGATAAAATTGATGAGGGTGCTTTGGAATACGTTTCCCGCGTTTTTGTATCCCTGAGAAAGATGAACTGATCCCCTTTAAACGTAAAAGCAGTCTTTCCCTGGCTTTCCTTTGCTAACGGGATACTCCAATAGCTGTTTGCCAGGTCAATCTTTGACAGTCAGTTCTTGCCCCTGCCTATTTCTCCGATCGCCTCACTGCAGTTGATAAGACATCTGGTGTCGGGAACAGTTAATTTGTTTAGAGCCTTATAATTGGTCACTAACCTCCAGGTCCTGTCGTTCTTGGGGACCACTTGTATCGGCGAGTTCGTCAGTGCACATTCATTAGGTCCTAATTTTCTAATAATTCCTTGGTCCATTAACTCTTTAATAGTCTCTGAGATCTTTCTCTGCTGCACTATTAATTTTGTATTGTCTCTGTGGGGGAGGGATGCCTCCCTGAATTACGTGTTGGTATTTAAGATCAACCTTCCCGCAGTCGTTCTTGCTGCGAGAATAACAATCAGAATATTTCCGCAAAAGTTTTTCCAGCTCCCCTTTGTTGCTTAATTCCGATTCTTTCACTATTCATTCAATTTCTCTTTTCTGATCCACGATTCCTATTTTTCCTATTTTTATAAGATCGTCAGAGCATAGCAAGTTGTCACTTCCAAAAATCACATTTATTTTGTCTTTTCTCAAACATTCTTGTTCGTGGAGTTTCCCTCAAAATCCTCTACTGTTATCACATCTAATAATTCATCGTGTTTCTCTGATGGTTTCAAAACGCTGTGATCGGCTCCAGTATCAATGTGAAATGTGGTTTGATCATAAACTTTATACAATTTATCAATCTCTTCTGTTTTCAATAAAGTGTTTTTCAGGGGAGCCGGAAATCCCTATGCACTTTGAGCTTCAGTGTTTTTACTTTTACTTTACTTTTAGTCATTTAGCAGACGGTTTTATCCAAAGCGACTTACAAATGAGGACAACAGAAACAATCAATTGTAGTATTAAAACAACTAAAACTGATCCAATACTATAAGCTAAAACTTTATAAATAGTATATATACACACATTAAAAAAATTAATTAAATAAAAATGAAATGCATGACAATTTCTAAACTTAACATTTAAATGAAAACAAAATTAAGCTACAAACAATTCAAAATATTAAGAAAACAAAAGGTAAGTGTAATAATGATTCTAACATAAAACTAAGTCAAACACCAATAACAACTACGTGTATGTACACACACACACACACACACACAGACATATCCATAAATTCAATATTATTTCATTTCCATGTAGTTTGTTGAAGTACTAAAATAACTCAAATAAAATAAAACTAAAACTTAATAAATAACTGATACAGACATAATGGAAAAAACTAATAAAATGACAAACATTACTACAACTGTAACTAAAATTTAAATAGATAACACATACAAATCAAACTACATTAGTTTAACAGTAATCCTAAAAAAATAACTGTGCCAAACATACAAGAAAGAAACGGTTATAAAAACTGAAAGAGAAGTGAAGTTTTTCTTTTGGTTTCTCTTTCTCTTAACCCTAAGTTCCTCTTGTCCTCGTGACTCCTTCCTGTCATTACCCCGCGGGCTCTCTGCCCTCACTCGGCCTATCTTATTTTGGGATTTACCTCTTCCTCTCTCAGCTATTATTCGTGCCCGTTCCTCTGCACTCATCTTTTCCCATTTATCTGGGCTGATATAACCGCCTTTTCCTCGGTGACTTCGTTTCGATATGTCCTCGGCCTCGACTGATCTCTAATTTTTTTCCCTCCCTGGGCCTGGTATTTAGGATCATTTTTCTCTTCCCCTCTCTTCCATTTCTGATCAGCTTTACGATCGGGGCGTGCCAAGGACCTTCTTCTCCATCTCATATCGATTATACGGCCTCTTTTCTCGTTCTGATCTTCTAAGATGGTTTTTAGGACACTGTGGCTTATTATTCGATTTTTCCCTATCCGTTTGAATTATCTCCGTTTTTCGGTCATAATGGATTAACGCTTTCTCCAATTCTTCTGGAGATGTTTCCGGGCCGTGTAGAAGGAATTCCTTAGCTCCTATCAGAGCATTTCTTTTAACTCCCTGAAAGATATGTTTTAAAATTCCTCCTACCCCTTTCTTGGCTACTTCTTGACAGGCTGATAATGCACCCACAGTGCTTCATCGCTCCTCAAAACCTTCTTGTTCTATTTCCTCTACATTAGTCGGGATTAATCCTTCTGATGTTTTGGCTAATTTCCTTCCTCCCTGAATCCCAAATTCCGCTAAAATATGAGAATCCACCGAATCCCCAGAGATTCTCAACTGTTCCCCATAATGAACTAATTCTCTAACTTTCCCTTTCACTGTGGTATTTTTCAGTTTAGCTTTCTTTAGGAGTTTCATTTCGTGATCTTTCCTCATTAACTCCTCTAGGGTCGCTTTCGATCCTCCAACGCTAAACTCAGGTTGTTTTGGGGAATGCACCTGCCTGAGGAAGGCACTTGGTCTTCTTTGACCCGACGTTCCTAAATGAAACGCATCTAAATGCTGGTTTATTTCATCAACTTTGGCTGGCCGATTAACCTCCGTATCTAGCGGATCTTCATATTCTGGGGTTACTTCTCTGAATCTTAACCTCCTAGGTATTGACAACGTTCTGCTCGGGACCGGCGTTACGTTTCTCGGCGTTTGGTCTTCAGGACATATTAACTCTTCGTATTCTGAGTTTTCATCCTCTTCTTCACTAAATTCACCTTCTGAACTGTTACTTTCTGGCCCTGAATAAAATTCCTCGAATGCTTCATCCCCGACTTCTTTCCTAACTAATCTTTCTAGCGCGGCGGCTCTGTTCGTTAAATCCTTCTGAGCTAATACTGTTCGTTTAGCCCTCCGAGTTAACGAAGTGTCTGCGAGGATTGCAGCCGCATCCCCTCCGTTCAGCAGACTCCAGAGCTGACCGCGCGCGCAATACCCGGGGCATATTCGATGTTCCATTGATTTTCCCTGTCACCTCTAGCAGGTGTGATCAGATACTAAGTAACAGTTTGGCTAAGAGTTCCATTTCGCACCCGTGTTGCAAAATGCATCCCCTTGCTCTTAACTGTTCTTTTACAAAATAAGCGAAGCAACTATATAGCAGTTAAAACCACAGAGCATTCAATATCTGTGCCCTCAAAATAAGATACACACTCAAACAATTTTTAACATTTACTTTTTTAAAACAGGAGTCTGAAAATCCATTTTCTCTAAATCATTCGTTAACCTTTGTAATTCATTTGAAAATCCATGCAATTCAGTCACTTCTTTTATTAATTTCACAGTTCTTTTATTCATCAATTCTTGCTTCCATATCAGCCTCAGAATTGCTTTCATTTTGAAGATGATCCTTGGATCCCCCAGCTCTCTCCTGGGCCCGCCTGCGACATTCCTCCTTCTGTTTCTTGATCTCCCTACTCCAGTCTCGTTGTATTCCTTTAACTAAAAAATCGTCAAAATCAATTTCTATATTGTCTGACCGGTTCGTATAGTTTCTGTTAGAGGATCGATCAGGGAATCGCGTATTAGTCAGGTAGGGATCTGATTCGACAAATACAATAGAATAAGTTGTAAGATGGTAACACATAAATATAACGTTATTGCACATATTTTTATTGCACAATGGGGGGAACACTTAACTGTTAATGAGGTAGATACTGTTCTTGTGCCTGGCTGTCCTGGCATTTGGTGCTCAGAGTGATTTTCTGAGCCCGTTTCCTCACTCTGGATGCATACATAGATGCATAGATAAATAGATGGGCAGGGGGAGCACCAATAATCCTTTTAGCAGTCCGAACCATCCTCTGTAGACTTCTGATGTCTTGACAAGTTAATAGGTTAGTAATGTATATTGTTGCTAATCTATCTAATCTATCTATCCCACATTCTGTAAAGAAGGAAGGAAATAAATAAATATAAATAAGTAAATAATAAAATAAATTATCTGTCAGAAACGTTATCAATGCTATTAAAACAGTAGCGTATGACACTGGTGCAGAGATCTGTAGAACAAATAGGTTACAGATTGGGGGGTAAAATGCAAACACTAGCCATGAAGTCTGTAGTATTTCATTGAATATTGTTGTTAAATTTTCACAGTCATGCTAACAACATTCATAGACAACGTTATCATGCTATAGGGTACAACGGGGCTAAAGGTGCTAAAAGGCACCTTTTGATATCATCTAATACTAGATGCACAAAAACATGGCTTAGCACTTTCCAAAACATCCGCTTTTCAAGATGCACATGTATATTTGTCTGATCTTTGACGCAATCGCGCGCAGCAACGCAAAGTTGGTTCTGTGCTTACTTGATCTAATATTTTATGTTTTTTAAAATGTTGTGGATTTAAGAAGCAAATGAGAATCGCTAAAATTAATGTATATATTTTGAGACAAAGGTCTTCTTTATGATTTTCTGTTTTGTTTAAGTTAAAGCATTTCTGGAGCATTCATACAAACCTTTATCTATTACAACTGTTTGGGCTAAGGATCTTAATGAGATGTGCAGGTTTTATTTTCGGATCAGGTATGGGGTATGTATAAATTGTCTTCTAAAAATACTAATCACCAAATGATTCATTGGAAATTGCTGCATAGGGTTTACTTGACTCCAGTGAAACGTTTTTATATGAATCTGTCGTCTTCTCCTAAGTGTAGTCTCTGTTCGGAAGGATCCTTACTGTTAGCTGCTCTCACAGCAGTAAAAAAATTGCTAGTTAACCGTTGGAATCCTCCTCACACAATGGACAGATGAAACTGGTCATTAGCTCAATGGAACTCTCAATTTCTCTCATACATGGATCTAATGTGAAAACTGTAAATTTATGGCATTCAGCTTTTAATGTTGTCATCTTTTCTAAAGTCTATGTAAAAATTTTTTATTGTTTTATTATTTATTATTATTATTATTATTATTATTATTATTATTATTATTATTATTATTAATTTTATTTTTTATTTATTTATTTATTTTTAAGTCTACCGGGGGTTGGATGGGTTCTAAATTTGCACAGCTGCTTTTTGTTTTATACTATTGTTCCCAGAAGAAAATTCAATAAACAGTTGTTAAAAAAAAAAAAAAAGACAATTAAAGCAACAGTTTTTAAATAACGAAAGAATATGTAAAAGTATGGTATTTGGGGTAAAAAGCGCCCCTGCTGTTGGGGCTAAAGGCGCAGTAATTAACATGATAATTAATAGATGTCTGACTTTTCCATTTGTTGACATGGTTAGATTCAGATGGTAAATATCATATATTATGTTGGGTGTCCATATTAGAGATAATCACCATTATAGAGACTGTGTCTGTTCCCCGTACTAGAAAATACAGAAAATGTCCAAACCAAAGTAATAGTAACAATTTAATTGATGTTCAACAAATAAAAAATGTTTACAATACAGAGAAACAATTGATAAAACTTGGCTTACTGAATATCAGGTCCCTTTCTACAAAAGCACTATTTGTAATAGATATGATCACTAACCATAAATTAGATATGCTTTGTTTGACAGAAACATGGATAAAACCAGATGAATACATTACTGTAAGATATCAGAGAGAATCAGACCATTTAAGATTCGATCAGATTGGTGTTAGAACCACCAAAAGAGCCAAATTCCACAAAGAGGCCCATCCAGAGACAACAGAATGTTCATCATAAATCTGTCAACGGTACCCTGACGCCTTGAGTCTGGAGCAAACCAACAAGGCTCTTTCACAGAACAGCTTACAACATTCAAACAAAAGAACACGTATTGATAATTCCAATTCAGGAAGGAGACTGTCAAATTTGGGGCAAGTAATCAGGACTGATGGTCAAAGAGATGGCCGTCACATGTAAATCTGTGATCGAAATCACGAGCTAGAGACTTCATTGGGTGGGTCACCCCAGCTCTCCACATAGAAGACAAAGACTGAAATTCCTTAGGAGACATTTTAACCTCTCTAGTCTTCACAGAACGTGTCCTTATGTTCACAGAACGGTACAGAAACTGCCTTTTCACATATAGATGCACCAAAATCATCTTAAAAGGACTTATGAGACATCATGTTTATGCATAACCCCATATCATGTATGTACACATAATTAACTATCATGTTTTAATCACATATTATGTATGTCTTTTAATAACTATCATAGCTTAAGAGTTAATATTCATGCTTGGTATGTATGAGTTTGAAAAATCATGCTTTAAATGTTTCTTCCAAATCAGTTCTTTGTCAGATGTATTATAGTCTTGTTATAGAAGTCATGTCCAAAATTATACTTTACAAGAGCGGGAAAATTCGGACCATGTGACTAATACAGGATTTATGATGGGGAAGAAACAGAGCAACACCCCTAAGCTAAGATTATTTCTAATTGGTCAAGACGTCCAGATAGGACGGTCTAGAAGCCGAGTTTAAATACTCAGGACACCATCAAATCATGCTTTTTGTCATTGCTTCTGCTTTGTACTTTTAGCCATGCTTTTTGACATTGCTTCTGCTTTGTACTTTTAGCCATGCTTTTTGTCATTGCTTCTGCTTTGTACTTTTAGCCATGCTTTTTCGTCATTGCTCTTGCTTTGTACATTTAGACATGCTGTTTAGTGCTCTTTGAGCGTGCTCTGGCCTACCTGCCAGCTGCCAACACAATGAGAAGAAAACCCACCTAGTCTCGTTACATCCTTTTATTCTTTTACTTTAATTTCTTGTCTTTCCGTGAGTTTCATTAAGTTAAGTTTGCCGCAAAGTCCAGCTCCGACTGCACCCGCCCAAACTTCAACCAGACCAACTCCGCATCAAGAGCCAATGCCCAGATGTCACTACAAAAGACCAGAAACTCAGCCAAATCAGCAAACTTGGGAAAACCCTTTTCTGCAAAGACAACAACCAAGCGAATCCCTTAAGGCAACACAAGCAAGTACAACCTCCAGACTTTTGCTGAGTCAGTGCAGTTTAATATAAATTTTAGCCTCATTGAGAAACTCAATGCAAGGGTTAAATAAGTGATTGATGGTTCAGGTCTATGCAATTGCACATATTGCTGTAAACTTGGGATTTCACATTTTCATTCTTTAAACTCATCCTTTCCTCACTTTCTCTCTTTCTGCAACGTGTGAATGCATGTGTTCATGTGTTAGATTAGATTAGTTTATACGTCTTAGGTTTATATAAATAAAGTCTCTTTTCAATTTATATTGAAAAGAGAAGTATCTTGTGTTTTGTGCTTACAAGTTAATGTCTTAATCTGCCGATCTTGTTACTGTGCTTATTAATAGTGTTTTCACTATATTTTGGATTTTAATATCCAGTGCAGTGTTGATGTTATATGGCTCGTTCAGTGAATCGCTGCCGACTCAGTGATCAGCTGTGAAACAGTGATTCTGTTCAAATTCCCTATAAAATCATAAATGATTCTCTTTGAGCTAAATTGACTTGTTTCCCTTATATATTACGTATTTACATTTACATTACTTTAAATGAGTCTACCCCCCAAGATTACTGCTACAAAAATGAGCCACGTTCAAAAGGTAAAGGGGGAGGTGTTGCTACAATTTATAGCAATATTCTCAGTATTTCTCAGAGGGCAGGCTTTAAGTATAACTCGTTTGAAGTTATGGTGCTGCGTTTAACATTATCTAGAGAAACACGTGTTAGTGATATATCCCATGTGATGTTTGTACTGGCTACTCTGTACAGGCCACCAGGGCACCACACAGACTTTATTAAAGAATTTTCTGATTTTCTATCTGAGTTAGTACTGGCTGCAGATAAAGTCTTAATTGTTGGTGATTTTAATATCCATGTCGATAATGAGAAAGATGCATTAGGATCAGCATTCATAGACATTCTGAACTCTATTGGGGTTAGACAACATGTTTCAGGACCTACTCATTGTCGAAATCATACTCTAGATTTAATAGTGTCACATGGAATTGATATTAGTGGTGTTGAAATTCTGCAGCAAAGCGATGACATCTCAGATCATTATCTAGTCTTGTGTAAACTCCATATAGCTAAAACTGTAAATTCTACTCATTGTTACAAGTATGGTAGAACCATCACTTCTACCACAAAAGACTGCTTTGTAAGTAATCTTCCTGATTTATCTCAATTCCTCAGCATATCCAACAGTGCAGAAAAACTTGATGTAACAGAAACTATGGGCTCTCTCTTTTCTAGCACTTTAGATACAGTTGCTCCTTTACGCTTAAGGAAGATCAAAGAAAACAGTCTGACTCTGTGGTATAATGAGCACACTCGCACCCTAAAGAGAGCAGGCCGGAAAATGGAGCGCAGCTGGAGGAAAACAAAACTAGAGGTATTTCGTATAGCTTGGCGGGAAAGTACCCTATCCTACAGAAAAGCATTAAAAACTGCTAGATCTGATTACTTTTCGTCTCTTCTAGAAGAAAACAAACATAACCCCCGGTATTTATTCAGTACAGTCACTAAATTAACGAAAAATAAAGCATCAACAGGTGTTGGCAATTCCCAAGAGCACAGCTGTAATGACTTTATGTGACTTTACTACTTTACTTCCAAGATCGATACTATCAGAGATAAAATTGTAACCATGCAGCCGTCAGCTACAGTATCACATCAGATAGTGCACTATAGATCCCCTGAGGAACAATTCCACTCATTCTCTACTATAGGAGAGGAAGAATTGTATAAACTTGTTAAATCATCTAAACCAACAACATGTATGTTAGACCCTGTTCCATCTAAACTACTAAAAGAGCTGCTTCCAGAAGTCATAAATCCTCTTTTGGCTATTATTAATTCATCATTGTCATTAGAATATGTCCCCAAAACCTTCAAATTGGCTGTTATTAAGCCTCTCATTAAAAAAAAAAACACAACTTGACCCCAAAGATCTAGTTAATTACAGACCGATCTCAAATCTCACTTTTCTGTCAAAGATACTAGAAAAGGTAGTATCCTCACAATTATATTCCTTCTTAGAGAAAAATGGTATCTGTGAGGAATTCCACTATCATAGTGCTCTCATTAGAGTTACAAATGACCTGCTTCTATCATCTGATCGTGGTTGTATCTCTTTATTAGTTCTACTGGATCTTAGCACTGAGTTCGACACTATCGACCACAACATTCTTTTGAATAGGCTAGAAAACTTTGTTGGCATTAGTGGAAGTGCCCTAGCATGGTTCAAATCGTACTTATCTGACCGCCATCAGTTCGTAGCAGTAAATGAAGAGGTATCATATCGATCACAAGTGCCATATGGAGTACCTCAAGGCTCAGTACTAGGGCTGTTACTTTTCATGCTTTACATGTTACTCTTGAGAGATATTATCAGGAGACATGGTGTTAGCCCGGTGAAACACACCAAATTGAGAAACTAACGGAATGCGTAGTCGATATAAAAAAACTGGATGACGAGTAACTTACTGCTAAATTCTGAAAAAACAGAGGTGTTAATTATCGGACCTAAAAACCCCACATGTAATAACCTAGAACACTATCTAACACTTGACGGCTGCTCTGTCAATTCTTCTTCATCAGTTAGGTGTGCTGTTTGATAGCAATCTTTCATTTGAAACTGCGTTTTTCCATCTCAAAAACATCTAAATTGTGACCTATGCTCTCAACGTCAAATGCAGAAATGCTAATTCATGCGTTTATGACCTCAAGGTTAGACTATTGTAATGCTTTACTGGGTGGCTGTTCTGCACGCTTGATCAATAAACTACAGTTGGTCCAAAATGCAGCAGCTAGAGTCCTTACTAGAACCAGGAGGTATGACCATATTAGCCCGGTTCTGTCAACACTGCACTGGCTCCCTATCAAACATCATATAGATTTTAAAATCTTGTTAATTACTTATAAAGCCCTGAATGGCTTAGCTCCTCAGTACTTGAGCGAGCTCTTATCACATTATAGTCCTCCACGTCAGCTGCGTTCTCAAAACTCTGGCCGTTTGATAATACCTAGAATATCAAAACCGACTGCGTGCGGCAGATCCTTTTCCTATTTAGCACCCAAACTCTGAAACAATCTACCTAATACTGTTCGGGAGGCAGACACACTCTGTCAGTTTAAATCTAGATTAAAGACACATTTCTTTAACCTGGCTTACACACAACACACTAATACACTTCTATTATTCAAATCCGTTAAAGGATTGTTAGGCTGCATTAATTAGATCAACCAGAACCGGGAACACTCCTCATATCACACGATGTACTCGTTACATCGTAAGAAGAATGTCATCTACGCTAATATTTGTCTGTTTATTTCTTATACTGTCTCTCAGTCCATGTCCGAATCAGATGGTGGATCGGCGCCGGGAGATGATGTCTGCGACCCTGATCGTCGGCGGAGGCCGGACACCTGGATGAGCCCCGGGGACATATCCCCAGTGAAGACCTTGACTTAAATACAATAAAACTTAAAATTAAACAAAATAACTAAAAATATAATAAAATACCTAACTACATAATACTATTATTGTGAGAAACTGAAACAATATAAAAATAGAAATATAATACATTTTAACATTTAAATTTTAATTGAAACAATTAGTAAAAAAATAAATAAATAAACAATAATATCCTGGCCAGAGGAGAACTGGCCCCCCGACTGAGCCTGTTTTCTCCCAAGGTTTATTTTTCTCCATTCTGTCACAGAGGGAGTTTTGGTTCCTTGCCGCTGTCACCTCTGGCTTGCTCAGTTGGGGACACTTAATTTCTAGCGATTATCGTCAATTTGATTTCATAGATGCTATTTAAACTAAACTGACCTGGACAATGACATCTCTGAATTCAATAATGAAATGCCTTTAACTGAAAACTGAGTGTTTAATCTTATTATACATTACTGAAACTCTATCCTCCAATTTGATACTGTTAAGTGCTTTGAGACAATCTGTATTGTTAAAAGCGGTATATAAATAAAGGTGACTTGACTTGACCATGTTTAGAATGAAACCATCATATTTAAAAACATGATATTAATCATATCATATGATAAAATATAATTTGTTGTTACTACTGTAAATATATTCAATTATTATTGGATCTCATTCAATGCTTTCAGAATCTTTACTTATTAAAATGATTTTGGTTCTGTATTTTAAAATATATTTTTTATATTAACATTTTAATGACTATATTTATTGAACAAAAAATATTTTATTTTTCAAAATAAACAGAAAATAGTACAAACTTTGCTAAAGTGATTGTTTTGAACAAGTATTAACTTATTCAAACTTATTAACTTATTTAAAAAAAAAAAAAAAAATATATATATATATATATATATATATATATATATATATATATATATATATATATATATATATATATATAATATTATTTTAGCTGAAGTATTTGTATCAATACCGTGTGCCTTTTACCCCGTGTGTGGGGTAAAAGGCCCTCTTGCCACCTCATACATTTATAAGATTTTTAAACAAAATAAGCAACTTGAATTATTTTCACACAAAATCTGTTGCTCCATTAATGTTCAATACAATGTATATATATTTTTTCTGCAATTATACATTTTAGGTGCAGTGAATAGCATAGTTTTTCTTAAGGGGTGGCCTTTAGCCCCATTGTACCCTATAGAATGGTTATAAATGAAAACTATCAGTAATATGTATTCTTGCATGAATAATAAACAACTGATAAAATTATACACCCCTAACTAAAACAGAGAAAACAACTTTCACCCACATCTTCACGACTGTCTCTTTTAAAGTGTTTAGTGTACACTGTAAAAAAAAAAAAAAATAAATAAATAAATAAATAAATAAAAAATCATCTTAATTATACAGAAAATAACTGCGATTTTTTTTTTTTTTTTTTTTTTCAGGTTGTTTTCTTTAATTTTGAATTGCAGTCAAAACTCTGTAAAATTATCTCTGAATTAACTACTTGGCTGTTATTGTAAGTATTATGATATTAATAACAAATTACAGTAATTCACAATTTTTATACAGAAAAACTACTGTATTTTTATACAGTATGTTTTCTGTTTTCTTAAATTACAAACAAATGTATGTAAAATTACAAAAATAATCTGTAACTAATACAATAACAAAACCGTTAGATAAAATGGTCAATGACTGGCAGCAACAGCTGCTAAACAAAAACCATAAAATTTAAGTAAAATTTCCTTATTTAAATAAGCTGACAAACAGTGTTATTTTACAGGTATTTCCTGAATTTTTATCATCAAACACCTTCACTGAAAAACAAAAGACAAAAAAAAAAACGGTCAAATGACTGGCAGCACAGGGTGCCAAACAAACAGAGGTGGATAGTCCAGGGGTCAGAAAGTTAAAGTCCTGCCGTATATTTATTCCACCCATGAACTCAGCAGCTGATTTCACCAGAGGAGGAACCAAGTCATTCCTTTCAAGTCACAAACAAGTCTCAAGTCAAATCCCAAGTCCTTAAAGAGTTAAAGAACTACAACTGACTTTAGCCACAGCCTTGGATTGAATCAACTGAAAAAAACAAAGAAAGAAAAAAATAAATAAATAAAAATACACGATGCCACCATAATTGTGGTCAAGCGTTATTTTAGTTTGTCTCTTGACCCTTTTAGCAATTCAAAGTAATTTCCTTTTAAACAATTGCAATAGTGTTTCAAAGCAAATATTTGTATGTAGGTTTTTTTGTATGTTTTTTAAAATGTATTTTAAATGCACAAATATATTTACAAAGATATACAAATTTGGGTGAGCTGACCCTTCACTGGGTCATGTACGTCACTATTCTGATCTGTGAAAACTTTCACAGTTAAGTATGGGTCCGCTGACCCTTCCCTGGGTCATGTACATCACTATTCTGATCTATGAAAACTTTCACAGTTCAGTACGGGTAAGCCGACTCTTCCCTGAGACACTAACATCGCTATTCTGATCTGTGAAAACTTTCACAGTTAAGTACGAGTCAGCCGACCCTTCTCTGGGCCACTAACATCACTATTCTGATCTGTGAAATCTTTCACAGTTAAGTACGGGTCAGCCGACCCTTCCCTGGGCCACTAACATCACTATTCTGATCTGTGAAATCTTTCACAGTTAAGTAGGGTCAGCTGACCCTTCCGTGGGCCACTAACATCACTATTCTGATCTGTGAAATCTTTCACAGTTAAGTAGGGTCAGCTGACCCTTCCGTGGGCCACTAACATCACTATTCTGATCTGTGAAATCTTTCACAGGCATAGGACAAAATGTTGAGCACAATTATTTCAACGCACTGGCAATTGATGATATTCTTCTTCTTATACATTTTGATCTTTGCACAATTTGCTTATTTATTGTGGCCGTAAAGAGTCGCTATCTATAGGCTTAGGCTATGTGTGTGTGTGTGTTCATTTTAAAATTATAATATATATAACTTTTAACCTATAATACAAAAAAAAAACATATAAAAAACATATAATTGAAGTTAATTTCATGGTTCTTATAAAGTCTTTATAATAATACGTATAAGGACATTTTTAAACCTCTGTATGCAGTATGTGCATATATTTTTGTTTATTTAAATTATATTATTAGTTTTAAATATTCTATTATTCTGTTTTTCTTTTCGTGATAACTATTTTATCCTGCAATGTATCTATAAAAATATAGTCTATAAATCAGTCCCTATATATTTATTATTTTTGCTTATTTGATATCTTTTTATTTAACTCCTTTTTTCCCCTTCTTTCTTCACCCTCTCCCTTTTTTATGTATGTATGTATGTATGTATGTATGTATGTATGGTGGATATCGAAAAGAATCACCCCCTTTAATATATTCACATTGTGTTGCTTTGCAGCCTGAAAAGAAGATAGACACAGTTTTTGTTTTGTTTATTCACTGTAATTTATAACATCCAAGTGAAAGATATAAAACCAACATGTCAGGGAAAAAAAAAAAAAAAACAATCACAAAGTTGAAAGTTTTTTTTTTTTTTTTTTTTTCCCCGTTTAATTACAGCTTAGTTTGTTGGGTTATGCCTCTACATCTACATCAATATTTGTCCACTCTTCTTTGCAGAATTGATCAAGTTCAGTTTAATTTTATGGTGACCATTTGTGGACTGCAGCCTTAAAGTCATTTCACAGATTTTCAATGGGATTTAAGTCCTCCAACCACTGTGTGATCAGTTTTGCTGTGTGCTTTGGGTCATTGTCGTGTTGGAAGGTAAACTTTCTTCCCATTGACGACTTTCTGGCAGAGGGCAACAGATTTTCCTCAAGAACTTGACAGTATTTTTCCCCATCCATTTTTCTTCTATCCTGACAAGTTCGGCAGTCTCTGCTGCAGAGAAATGCTCCCATAACAAAAAATTACCACCTCCACCTTTACTGTAGGAATGTTGTTGTTTGGATGGTGAGCTGTATTGGATTTCTGCCAGAGATATCGTTTGGTGTTGAGCCAAAATAATTAAGATTTAGTCTCATCTGACCATAACACCTTTTTCGTGTCCTCAGAATGCTCAAGGTGCGTTTTAGCAAAGCTCTCTCTTCCTCGAACAATCAACTTTATAAATACACAAGATAGAGTGCACACCACACAGACATAACACAACCTCACACCAACACTTCACATAATTACTTGTAAAACTAAACTTCCTTGTTTGCGTTTTTTGTTTTTGACTTTAGTAAAGTGCGTTTGTTGTTGTATTTGCTTCAAATTTACAGCGCAGTCTCCTTGTATTTTCAGTGCAATCTCCGTGTATTTTGACATACTGTGTCTTGAAAGCAAAATAATATTTCAATATTTCATATTTCTATATTTCCAAGTCAGTTTTACTTTCTTAATGTTGTGGTGACCTAAACTGCTCTTCGGAATTTTTCACAAATCAGAACAGATTTACATGACCCAGGGAAAAGCCAGTGGACCATCAGCGTGACCCGTGTCTGAAGCATACATACAAAAACACCACATGTTGGCCAGCGACAGCCTATGACGTCACTACCGGCGCGACCACAGTATAAAGGTGCCCTGGGAAAATACGTCATCCTCTTCTTCATCTTCAAGTGACTGTTTTGTTTGTAGCGTGCATTCTACATGGTAAGAACGATTTTCTTCTGTTATCATGGCGAGCACTAGCAAGCCGTTTAAGAGATGTGTGGATCCGTGTCATCGTTATTTGACACCTGATGACACACACAAACTTTGCGTCTTTTGTTTGGGTGAGGAGCACGCACGCACGCGATGTCCTCGAGGGGGCAATCTGCGTGCTCTGTGAGCGTTTTTCGATGAAAAAGCTCCACTCTCGTCTGTCTCTCTTTTTGGGAAAGGAGGGACAGCCGTCTGACTTCCGCGGTTCAGGACCGGCTGTTGCCGAGGCACGGAGGAGAATGAGCTCGTGGGGCTCGCAGGCGGATCTCGCCGATGAGTTAGAGAGGGGGCTTTCCCTCTCGCACTCGTCGGTCCCGAACGAGGGCGAGCCGCTAAATGATAATGACGACACGATCTCGCTGACATCATCTGATCCAGCGGCTAGTGCTCTGCTGGGCTCTGCCCAGGAAGAGCAGGAGATGTCTGAGGGCGAAGAAGTCGAGACTGAGCCCTCTCAATCCTCCTGCCCTGCGTATGATGAGCTGTTGGAGGTTATGGAATGCGCCACGGCGAGGCTTGACTTACCGTGGAAGTGGGCCAAAACGGTGGCGCCATGGGGTTGTCTCGATGAGCGTTATCTTTCTGCCCATAGCCCCCCAGCTCGAGTGAGCCTTCCATTCCTTCCTGATCTCCATACGGAGGTTGAGAGGGAGTGGAAAAAGCCGTTTTCCTCTCGTATTCATAGATTCCAACATACTAGTTATGCTAATATTGAGGGGTTGCCCCATGAGTGGATGAATGAGTGGATAGCCATGAAAATGGCTATGAGTGGATGCCCCCTATAGAAGAGACGCTAGCTAGCTATCTCTCTAAGGGCGAGACATCCTCTCTTAAGGCTCCTTCCTTGCCATCTATGCCCCTTCAGGATACATCTCGCTTAAATGGCAAGGCATACGCAGCAGCAGGTCAGGCTGTCGCTTCGTTGCACACTATGGCGGTGCTTCAGGCATACCAGGCTGATCTGCTGAAAGACCTGGATAAGGGTCAGGGCTTGTCACCCAACGAGGTAGCTGAGCAAGCCGCACCACAGATTTGGCTCTCCATGCCACTAAGCAGGCCGCCTCTGCTATGGGCAGGTCTATGGCGGCCATGGTGGTAACGGAGAGACATCTGTGGGTGAACCTGGCAGATATTGGGAAGAAAGAGATACCTCTCGGTACCTCCGTCGAGATGGTGGTCGAGAAGTTTAGGGAGGCAAAGGCGCGTTCAGCAGCTTTCAAAACCTTCATTCCAAGAAGGTCCAGGTCTGAGCCCGAACAATGCAGGGGTCCTGGCCCATCTCGGCCTGAGGGTCAGAGATGGGCGCAGAAGGCTAGTGTCGCGACTCGTGCCCCTCCCTCACCTGCGGGTAGGGCTAGAGGGAGGCGCGGGTCAGAGAGAGGTAGGCAAGACCTGAGGGAGGTGATCCAGACGAGGCGTTCACAATGCTCTCGTCCAGACCAGAGTAAAAATTAAACATATACTCCCTTCCCTCAGGGGGCCTGTACTTCTGCCCTCATCTTCCCCTCTCTAAATCCCCTGCAACCACCGTTTACTCCATCTGACCGAGGTTAGGTGAGAACCTCCTGCGCTCACATTGCAGTCTCTATGCTGGACCTATGATGTTTTGGCTAAGTTCTATGTTTCATAGAAACTACCTTACTGATGGTCCAGACCCGAGGCCTCTTCGACTTCGGACTGTTTTTATGCGCGGGAACCATGGATGGGTGAGTACGATCCATTTCTATCGGTTCGATGGTTTTAAAGCCTACTACTAGCCATTCTTTGCAGTATGTCTGGGACATGTCGTTGTGTGTTTTTCACCTTTAGGACTAGGACACTCGGACGGCCACCTCCTGCTATCGACTCAGTGCAGTTAGGACTGCACTCATCGATACTAGATCCAGGCTAGGATGATAGCCCTGTTCTCGGCTTCATACCTCTGGATCATGTGGCCAAGTCGTAGGTTTCTGTGGGATCCTCCCTGGTCATCAGGTCCCCAAGTCAGCACTGCAACTTCAGG
Source organism: Spinibarbus caldwelli (assembly GCA_039654775.1). Lineage (NCBI taxonomy): Eukaryota > Metazoa > Chordata > Actinopteri > Cypriniformes > Cyprinidae > Spinibarbus > Spinibarbus caldwelli. The sequence continues at coordinate 32,561,630 of CM077244.1, forward strand.
ATTGTATCACACTACCCTTATGGTGAACCAATATATCACCCCTCTATTTGAGTGGGCTTGAGTACACTCTTCCTGAGGCATGAGTGATAAGTTCTTGTGTAGGTCCTAAGTGCTTGGCTCTGAGGAGCAGCATTTTCTTTGCGTATCTGGGCCCCACTGTTTCTAGAAACGAGGCCCGGGGGTGCTGCTGCGCGCTGCGCAGCTACATTGAGTTGTTAGACTCATCTCTACCAGAATGTCTGATCCCCCTTCGAGCTGGATCCCATTTCTCCTGAGGTGCATAGCTGTCTGAGGATATCTATGTGCTAGCTCAGGGACTGCTCCCCTTCCTGGAGGTTTAAAGTAACGGTCTCCCTGAGCCCTTGAGTACACCACCTCTACTAGGTCCTCTATTCAGTAGCAACCTCAGCCTGTTTCTGCTACCCGGAGCTCTGTGATTCAGCAGCCTCGGGTTGTTAGGCCTCTCTTTGCCTCCCTGTTAGGTTGCTTTCCTTGTTGGTCGAGCCAGCATTGCTCCCCTCACCATAGAGGGTTACCTATGAGCATGCCGCTCCCTCCTGAGTGTCTGAGTTCCCTCTCATGCTGAGAACTAGGTTCTCCACTCCCCAGAGCTCTGTCTTTTGGCAACCTTAGGTTTCTAGGCCTTTTTATGCCTCCCTCTTAGGTTGCTCTCCTTGTTGGTTGAGTTAGCATTGATCCCCTCACTATGAGGGTCACCTATGAGCATGCCACCCCCTCCTGAGCGTCTGAGTTCCCTCTCATTCTGAGAGCTAGGTTCTCCGCTTCCCGGAGCTCTGTGATTCAGTGACCTCAGGTTGTTAGGCCTCTTTTGCCTCCCTGTTAGGTTGTTCTCCTTGTTGGTTGAGCTAGCATTGCTCCCCTCACCATAGAGGGTCACCTTTGAGCATGCCACTCCCTTCTGAGCGTTGGAGTTTCCCTCTCACTCTGAGAGTTGAGTTCTTGCTCTCCAGAGCTCTGTCTTTCAACTCCTCTCCGCTCCCCCGAGCACTGTGACCTTATGCTCTCCTTGTTGGTCGAGCTGACGCTGCTCCCTTCACCTTAGAGAGTCACCTATGAGCATACTGCTCCCTCCTGAGCGTCTGAGTTCCCTCTCATTCTGAGAGCTAGGTTCTCTGCTTCCCAGAGCTCTGTGATTCAGTGACCTCAGGTTGTTAGGCCTCTTTATGCCTCCCTGTTAGTTTGCTCTCCCTGTCGGTCAAGCTAGCATTGCTCCCCTCACTACAGAGGGTCACCTATGACCATGCTGCTCCCTTCTGAGCATTGGAGTTTCCCTCTCACTCTGAAAGTTGAGTTCTCTGCTCCCTAAAGCTCTGTGAGTCAGCGATTTCAGGTACTAGGCCTCTCTCTGCCTCCCTGTTGAGTTGCCCGCTTTGCGGCTCCCTAGAACGGTTTCAAATCCATGTTATGGTAGGTGCGCACACTAAGTCTCTGTGCACTTTCTCAAAGCCACATTGTGGTAAGATCGCACATCGTGTTTTCATTCTTTCTAAAATCCTGTACGGTATGGGTTACGCGCTGCGGCTTCATGCTCTTTCTTTGGCTTGGTTAGGCCCCAGTTTCGCCTTGGGCTCCACTCTACCTGTTTCTCCCAAAAAGTTCTGGGATTGAACAGTGGGCTATTACCAAGGGCCTGTTGAGACAGTCCCCTCAAAGAGCTCGTGCAGAGCAAGCGGTAGCCCCTGGGTGACAGGCCAGGACCTAGCTACTATCCTAGGCACTTGGCCGTATCCCCTTAAAAGAATCTCTTCTTATGATTCTAAGCCTTCGAGCTCTACCCTGAGTCCGGGAGTCCCGGCCCTTAACAGGTAAGTTTTTTAGGGTATGCAGCTCGGGTCTTTGGCCGTAGGGGATAACGTCACTGACAGCCGTCTAACCGTCCCAGAGGCAACTCCCTTAGCCTGGTAGTGTTGGTACTTAGTGCTCGCCTTTGTGCTTGGCTTGCACTCCCCTCAGCATGGTGGCGTGGGTATTCCGTTCCCCATAGCGACCCTTAGAGAACACAGTTTGAAGTTCCCTCGAAAGGGAACGTCTCAGGTTACGTATGTAACCATGGTTCCCTGAGTAGGGGACGAGACACTGCGTCCTCTAGGCTTTGTGCCATGCTTCAGACGAAGAAGTGGATGACGTATTTTCCCAGCGCCCCTTTATACTGTGGTCGTGCCGGTAGTGACGTCATAGGCTGTCGCCAGACAACATGTGGTGTTTTTGTATGTATGCTTCAGACACGGGTCACGCTGACGGTGTTCCCCATAGTGACCCCTAGAGGACGCAGTGTCTCGTTCCCTACTCAGGGAACCATGATTACATACGTAACCTGAGACGTTTCACAGAGAATGCTGTACAATGATAATCCAGACAATACATGTAACATAAGTCAAAAAAAAAGAAAAGAAAAAACAGGATGTTATACCTTAATTTTACAGTTTTTGTTTGGCAGCTGCTTCTGCCAGTCATTGACTGTTTTTAAAAAAAACGTATTTTAACCATTATTTCCATTTAATGTTTGGCACCCTGTTTTTTATTTATTTATTTATTTATTTTTACGTTTAATTTTTTTACAGTGTATATATTGAGTTGTATGTGGGGTTATTAGAGCACAATTCTTCCCACCCCAGTCCTCATTAATTTTCAAACCCTGGCTATGGCTATGTGTATAACATAGAGAGAGAAAAGACAAAAGCAAGGAAAGAGAGAACACAGAATGGAGGAGAGAAAAAGACAAGGGGCCTCATTTATAAAATGTTGCACAGAAACCATCCTAAATTTGATGTTACGATCATCTCTCAAATATGCGTACGTGTGATTCATAGAATGAACGTACATGCAGAAAATGCCCGTTCACCTCTCTTTCAGATGTGAAATCTATAAAATGTAAATGATCTTGAACTTGCGCGCAACTGAATGGTTTCAGCTCTTTGCATTGTAAACGACTCATAATTAGTCATTAACATATAAAAGATCGCCAGTCATCGTTCAAATTCTTTAATTTAGAACAGCGAGCTGCAAGAACAGCTTACATTTCCAGAAACCTGCAGTACTCAGACAGGGAAAAAGTTAGTATGTCTGCTCGGACCCTGACGTCACTTGACGCTAAGCACTTTTCCATGTCAAAGACAATTTTCAAAAATATGAACGTTGGTGTGGAATTAAGCATACGCACACTCTAAGATCAAATCTGTGCATATACACGCTTTATAAATTAGGCCCAAGGTGTGAGAAGGGAGGAGGGAGAGAGACAGGCAAACTCACAGAAATATTTTGGCAGAGAGTGTATTATAATCTAATATAATTGCCTGCTTTGGTTTATGAAATAAACAATAACAAACTCTGCCAATTCCCCTTCCCTCAACATTCAATCAACATTTTTCTCATTCCAATTAAGATCAGCACGTTTAACAGTTCTATTCGTTATTTAACTATTCATTCATTATTCAAGGCACTTACAAGCTTCTTTATCAAGGATATATGTATCATGATATTTCTACTTTAACATGCTTTGCCCTTTGGGCATAGTCTGTTTGTTTTGCAGTGCAGGTAACTATAAGCTCTTTCTTGCCAAAACATACATCAGAAGACTAAGTGAAGTGTCTGGCTGTTTTGGTGCTCAGTGATCTGTAGCGCCGCCCAGAGGGCAACAGTTCAAAGAGAGAGTGAGCTGGGTTTGAGGGTTCCAGAGTGACTTCCTTAGCCCTTTTTCTCACTCTGGAGATATAAAGATCTTGGAGGTTGGGTAGAGGGGCACCAATAATCTTCTCAGCAGTCCTGACTATCCGTTGTAGTCTTCTGATGTCTGTTTTGGTAGCTGAACCAAACCAAACAGTGTTTGTTTGTTCTGTGTTCATTTATTCATCTATAAATGAACACAGGACAGACTCGATGATGGCGGAGTAGAACTGTTTCAGCAGCTCCTGTGGCAGGTTGTACTTCCTCAGCTGGCGAAGGAAGTACAACCTCTGCTGGGCCTTTTTAGCAATGGAGTCTATGTGAGTGTCCCACTTCAAGTCCTGAGAGATGGTTGTGCCCAGGAATCTGAATGACTTCACTGCAGTCACAGTGTTGTCCATGATGATGGTGAGTGGGGGGAGTGCAGGGGGGTTCCTCTTGAAGTCTACTATCATCTCCACAGTTTTGAGCGTGTTCAGCTACAGATTGTTGTGACGGCACCAGACAGCCAGCTGGTCAACCTCCTGTCTGTAAGCATACTCGTCTCCGTCCTTGATGAGGCCGATGACTGTAGTGTCGTCCACAAACTTCAGAAGCTTGACAGAGGAGTCCTTTGAAGTGCAGTCATTAGTGTAGAGGGAGAAGAGCAGTGGGGAGATAACGCAACCCTGAGGGGAGCCAGTGCTGATGGTGAGAGTCTTGGATGTGAGTTTTCCCAGCCTCACTAGCTGCTGCCTGTCTGTCAGGAAGTTGGTGATCCACTGACAGATGGAGGTGGGCACAGAGAGCTGTGTCAGTTTATCTGAGAGAATGTCAGGCATGATGGTATTGAAGGCCGAGCTGAAGTCCACAAATAAAATCCTTGCATAATTCCCAGGTTTGTCAAGGTGTTGAATGATGTAATGCAGTCCCATGTTGACTGCGTCGTCCACAGACCTTTTTGCTCTGTAGGCAAACTGAAGAGGATCCAGCAAGGGTCCAGTGATGTCCTTCAGGTAGGCCAGGATCAGTCTCTCAAGTGACTTCATGACCACAGATGTGAGAGCAACAGGTCTGTAGTCGTTAAGGCCAGTGATTTTGGGATTTTTGGGGACCGGAATGATGGTGGAGCATTTGAAGCAGCAGGGAACTTCACACAGCTCCAGAGATCTGTTGAAGATCTGTGTGAAGATGGGGGCCAGTTGGTCAGCGCAGACTTTTAGACAGGCAGGTGAAATACCGTCTGGGCCTGAAGCTTTCCTAGATTTCTGTTTTCTGAAGACCTGGTTCACATCCTTTACACAGACTTTAAGCACAAGTTGAATGGTGGGGGAGGGGGGGAGGGAGGGAGGGGGGTTGCGGGGGGGGTAGGTGAATGTGTGAAGTGCAGATCAGAGTGGGTGCTGGGTGTCAGTCTGGCCTTTTCAAATTGACAGTAAAACAGATTCAGGATCGTACTTGATGTTCCTCAGACCAGTCCATACTGACGCCGGATCATTGGCTGAAAGCTCTCTTCTCAGCTTTTCAGAGTAGATTTTTTAGCCACTCTGATCTCCTTTGTTAGTCTGTTCCTGGCCTGGTTATACAAGATTTTATCCCCACTTCTGTAAGCATCCTCTTTGGCATGACAAAACTGTCTGACTTTTCCTGTGAACCACGGTTTATCATTATTGAATGATAAGAATGTCCTGGTGGGGATGCACATATCCTCACAGAAACTGATATATGAAGTTACAGTCTCTGTGAGCTCGTCCAGATCGGTGGCAGCAGTTTCAAAAACACTCCAATCAGTGAGTGAGAAACAGGCTTGTAAATCCCGCTCTGCTTCATTAGTCCATCTTTTAACAGATCTTATTACAGGTTTAGCTGATTTCAGTTTCTGCCTGTAGGTTAGTATAAGATGAACCAAACAGTGATCAGAAAGCCCCAAAGCTGCCCATGGGACAGAGTGATATGCATCCTTTATTGTGGTGTAACAGTGATCCAATATATTACTGTCCCTGGTGGGACATGTAATGTGCTGTCTGTATTTTGGCAGTTCACGGGAGAGATTTGCTTTATTAAAATCTCCAAGAATGATTAAAAGAGAGTCCGGGTACCGTTGTTCTGTTTCAGATATTTGTTCGGCCAGCTGTTGCATCGCGGCGCTCACGCGCGTGTCCAGAGGCACGTACACATTCACGAGAATGAAAGAGGAAAACTCCCGTGGCGAGTAGAAAGGTTTACAGTTTATGAAGAGCGCCTCTAAATTAGGAGAGCACATCTTCTTCAGAGTTGTTACGTCTGAACACCAACCTTCATTTATGTAGAAACATAATCCACCACACCTCGTTTTCCCCGTTAACTCCGCGATGCGATCTGCTCTGAACAGCTGGTACCCCGGCAGATGAAGCAACGTTATCCGGAATGGCTTCACTCAGCCAGGTTTCAGTGAAGCACAGTGCAGCAGAGTTTGAAAAGTCCTTGTTTGTGCAGGTGAGGAGAAGTCCATCCGTTTTGTTAGGAGGGGATCAGAGATTCGCGAGATGGATACTAGGGAGCACAGTTCGGAAGCCGCGTTTGCGGAGCTTAACCAGAGCACCGGCGCGCTTCCCTCTTTTCTGTCTGAGCGCACGTTTGACTAGGAAATATAAAAGAGATAGAGATATAGAGATAAATGTCAAAATGCATCTCAAATGTGAACATATTTGTTTTGCTTAATCTTTTCATACACAAATTACTTCTAAAAAGAAATATTTCCATTTTGAAATAATTTGTGTGTGTATACACACAAATTAATTCTAAAAAGACATATAAGCAAATATGTTCATGCCTGAGATTAATTTTAGCATTTATATAAAATAATTAAACTATAGCTAAACTTTAGCGAGAGGGGATTTTGTTCCTTTTAGCACCATGAAAAAAAAAAACCTTTTATTAAAATTCTGAATGCATTACTGATAGCCTAGAATGCATGCAAAGAGTGCTCCCTTTATAATTTCAGATGCACTGAGCCTGTCACTCATCTCAGTTCATCGGTTCAATGGATGTGTCTGTGACTGGCTACACGGCTCAACACTGCAAACGTTGTAAACAGAAATATCTGATGCTCTCCAGAGCGCAAATGCAAATATGCACAGAAGAGTTTACCAAATATGTTATTATTACAGTTTTAACTAAAGGTGCTCTTGTTTGTTTTTTATTTATTTATTTATTGATTTATTTATTTATTTTGTGAGTTCCCTTTTCTTTTCCTTTTTTTTTTTTTTTTTTTTTTGAGTTTAGCTCCCTAAACTGGGCGAGACGCAATGCTTTCCGTATGGATTTAATATGGAATGTTACTTAAATATGGGAGCAGTTGGCAATCCTACTTTGCATGTATTAAACATTTACAGTAGATTATGCTCTTACTTTGGTCATGCATTAAATGCAATCCCTTGAAAGAGCGCAGTTTCCTGACATGTTTACTTTAACTTCTCAGGTAATTTCCGTGGTATGATGACAATGACAGTGGTTACACATAAATATATTTTAATTGTTTGATCAAAATTAAGGCACTGAAGTCATGTTCATTTTTATGAACAAATTTGGAAAAAAACAAATAAAAGTTTCCAAAGTCTAATGTAGTATATTGCATTATCTGCCTCAGGCAACAGCAGCACGGAGCACGAGTTAAATGAATATTTCTTCACAATAAAAGTTCACAATGTATATGGAGCGAATTTTGTGCCGATATTCATCAAACAAATCCAGCGTTTTGCAAATAAACACAATCTGCTTTGCAAAGAAAAACTCGACTTTCAAACAAACGTAAACTGATTTGCAAATATAAAACTGTATTTGAGAGAAAATGCAGAGGTATGGACAAATATGTATTGTGTGTTACAACTGTGAGACTCATTTGCCTTTTTATGACGAAATGTGACTTGATTTTCTCACAAATGCATGCAGGCGGATTTTCTCACGTGTGCAAACAGATTTTCTCACAAATGCAATCCAAAAACAGCAGATGGCGCTGTTGGTCATTTTACGCTAGTCTCTTGAGACCCGAATCACCTCTTTACCTTTTCAGGGAATACAGCAGACCAACATGAGTGGAGAACAGGTGAGTTTCTGTCTTACTATGTCTATAATTAACCATTTAGCCTAGGTGTTTTCACAAAGCGTCCCCACTACAATGTTAGTGAAATTCACAATAAGTGCTGTAAAGTTGTTAACATGATTGATTAGTTCAAAAATCAGCAGTGACATGGCTAAACATTTAAGTAGGTAGTCTTTCTCTATAAAAACTGATCCATTCTCTGTACCTCTTATCCTCTGTTGGATTGTGGGATATAGAATATAGAGGATATAGAGGCTATATATGTTGATTCAATTATTTAACATTCAAAACAATGCAAGGGTATAACAATATATTGTGTCACAATATATAGTAATTTTAAAATGCAAATGTATTGTGGATAGCAACAATATTGTGTACCAAAAACGAAAGCTTAGACAATTTAATTTAGTAGCAGATATAGTAATATCACCCAAGAGGTCATTAATTATTAAGGAAAAAAACTGAAAACAAATCCCATTATTTAGTGCAATATCTAAAACTTTTTAAATGTTATAACACTGTGCAATCATTTGTGTCTAAAATAATTATGTAATTTTGTAGCTAAGCAAAATGATGAATATTTCTCTTCTGGTGTCACTCTTGTCCTGTGAATTGGGGATAATTATCAAGTTCACGCTGATATAATACTAAATTCAGCATTTTAATAAACAGTGGTTTACCAGTATTTCAGAATGATTTTAACAATGGAATGATTAGAAAATAATCTTTGGGGTCGAAGACCGTGGGTTTTGTCACGTTTTCGTGATGACCACGAAAATAACTAAAAATACAGATACGAGTATTGCATAGTTTTAAACTGCAAAGGTTCTACTTTTATTTGTGTATAGTTTTAATAACAACAGAACAATGTGTTTTTGTAAAATAAAGAAAACAAACAGGATGCGTTCTCTGCAGTCTCTGGGAATTTTCTTCATTGGCACATTAAAGTTGGTTTTACTATAGTAAAAGTGTGGTAACCATGTTTTTTTTTTTTTTTTTTTCATTTTTTTTTTTATTTTGCAGGTTACCATTTCTGTAATGGCAGCTTTTCTGCAAATACCATGGTATTTATTTAGTAAAACCATGGTTAATCTTCAAAAGGGATATCGATGTTTAGATAATATTTCGGTACATTTATGTAGCTGAATCACAATAAAGCTCATCTGAACTTAAACTAGTTTGATTATAGTAGCCTATTTGTAATTAGTTTAGCATACTACTTTCAGTAGGTTGTCTATGTGTAGTTTTATACTTGTTTAAACTTTTACTGCAGATGTAGCCTACAACATTTCTCTCCACTTTAGGCTATGTCTCAACATATATAGCAGAATGACAATAAATCTTAATTGACCTAACGTAAAAATAAAGTCCATTTTTGGTACACAGCTGTCGCTATCCAAAATACATCAGTATTTTAGTATTACAATATATTGTGACAATTTATTGTTATACCCTTGCATTTTTTTTTTTGAATGTTGAACAATTGCATCAACATATGTAGCCTATATATTCTATTTCCTGCAGATGGTGTCTATATGGGTATAATTCTATAGAGGTACAGAGAATGGATCAGTTTTTATAGAGAAAGACTACCTACTTAAATGTTTAGCCATGTCACTACTGATTTTTGAACTAATCAATCATGTTAACAACTTTACAGCACTTATTGTGAATTTCACTAACATTGTAGTGGGGAAGCTTTGTGAAAACACCTAGGCTAAATGGTTAATTATAGACATAGTAAGACAGAAACTCATTTGTTCTCCACTCATGTTGGTCTGCTACCCTGAAAAGGTAAAGAGGTGTTTCGGGTCTCGAGAGACTAGCGTAAAATGACCAGCAGCGCCATCTGCTGTTTTTGGATTGCATTTGTGAGAAAATCTGTTTGCACACGTGAGAAAATCCGCCTGCTTGCATTTGTGAGAAAATCAAGTCACATTTCGTCATAAAAAGGCAAATGAGTCTCACAGTTGTAACACACAATACATATTTGTCCATACCTCTGCATTTTCTCTCAAATGGAGTTTTATATTTGCAAATCAGTTTACGTTTGTTTGAAAGTCGAGTTTTTCTTTGCAAAGCAGATTGTGTTAATTTGCAAAACACTGGATTTGTTTGATGAATATCGGCACAAAATTCGCTCCATAAATGTAGCCTAATAAGCCTAATTTTAGCCTAATGTAATAGGTTATTTTACATAAAACGATTATGCTTTGTGGTCAGATTTATTATATTGAAAGATTATTATAATATTGTAAACATTAATTTAAATTATGTGTTAGTATTACCTTATGAACTGTGATTACATTATAAGTTGCCACAGTGTGTTCATAATGTAATCAATTTCTCATACAATAACCTATTACATTATGTGAAAAATTATTACATTAAAAAATATATTATTACATTATGAGCTCAAGATTTTACGTTTTGAGAAAATTTTTACATTATGTACATTTTATTACAATAATAATGTAATACGTATTACATTATGTGCAATTTTTACATTATGTGCAGTTATTACATTACGAGTTGCTACAAACTTCTAAGCACAAGAAGCTTAGTTTAGTGCTTCTGTGAACAGTAACACTATGTTAGTGAAACTAAGCAAATGAAGAGAATGCAAGCCCACATATGCTGAAAACCTTCTTTCTCTCTAAGAGAAAGTTGGTTTATGCAATGCTAAGATTAAAGCTTGCCCACATGAAAGATGTTTCTAACGCATGAAATGAAATGTTATTTGCAATGCAGAAAGACAGATTTCATTGTGCTAGGAGTTTTAAAACTCATGAAGATATGTTAGAGCTTCTAAGCACAAGAAGCTTAGTTTAGTGCTTCTGGGAACAGTAACACTGTTAGTGCAACTAAGCAAATGAAGAGAATGCAAGCCCACATATGCTGAAAACCTTCTTTCTCTGTAACAGAAAGATGGTTTGTGCAATGATAAGATTAAAGCTTGCCCACATGAAAGATGTTTCTAACACATGGCATGAAATGTTATTTGCAATGCAGAAAGACAGATTTCAATGTGCTAGGAGTTTTACACTCATGAAGTTATGTTAGAGCTTCTAAGCACAAGAAGGTTAGTTTAGTGCTTCTGGGAACAGTAACACTATGTTAGTGCAACTAAGCAAATGAAGAGAATACAAGGCCACATGTGCTGAAAACATCTCAGGTTACGTATGTAACCATGGTTCCCTGAGAAGGGAACGAAACACTGCGTCCTCTAGGGGTTGTTATGGGGAACGCCATCAGTGTGACCGGTGTCTGAAGCATACATCTAAACACGACAATAACATTGGCCGGCGACAGCCTATGACGTCATTACCTGGCGGCGCCACAGTATAAAAGGGCGTCGGGAGAACACGTCATCCGCTTCTTCATCTGAAGTTTACGTCCGAACCATGGCAAGGGAACTAGAGGACGCAGTGTCTCGTTCCCTTCTCAGGGAACCATGGTTGTAACCTGAGACGTTCCCTTTCGAGGGAACATTGAACTGCGTCCTCTAGGGGTCGCTATGGGGAACAGTATACCCAGGCCACCATGCTGAGGGGAGTGCATGCCAGAAACCACGGTGAGCACTAAGTACCAACTCTACCATAGCTATGGGAGTTGCCCCTAAGACGCCTTGACGGCTGTCAGTGACATTATCCCCTTCAGCCAAAGGCCTGAGCTGCATACCCCAGAACTTACCTGTTAGGGGCCTAGCCTCCTGGACCGAGGGTAGAGCTCAAAGGCTTGGAATCAGAAGAAGAGATTCCTTTAAGCGGATACGACCAAGCGCCTAGGATAGTAACTAGGTCTTGGTCTGTGACCCAGGGGCTACTGCTTGCTCTGCATGAGCTCTGTAGGATATCAGAGCGAATCAGACCATTTAAGATTCGATCAGATTGGTGTTAGAACCACCAAAAGAGCCAAATTCCACAAAGAGGCCCATCCAGAGACAACAGGATGTTCGTCATAAATCTGTCCACGGTACCCTGGCGCCTTGAGTCTGGAGCAAACCAACAAGCCTCTTTCACAGAACAGCTTGCAACATTAAAACAAAAGGAACACTTATTGATAAGTCCAATGAAGGAAGGAAACTGTCAAATTTGAGGCAAGTAATCAGGACTGATGGTCAAAGAGATGGCCGTCACATGTAAATCTGTGATCGAAATCACAAGCTAGAGACTTCATTGGGTGGGTCACCCCAGCTCTCCACATAGAAGAAAGATCAGACTGAAATTCCTTTGTCCACAGAGTCGCTTCCATATGCACCTAAAATCATCTTAAAAGGACTTATGAGCAACTAATGAACTCCATATTATGTATGTAACCCACACAATTGATGATCATGTTTTAATCACATGTTATGTATGTATTTTAATAACTAGGGAATAGTTTAAGAGTTCATATCCTTGTTTGGTATGTATGAGTTTGAAAAATCATGCTTTAAATGTTTCTTCCAATCAATTCTTTGTCAAATGTACCATAGTCTTATTAGAGAAATCATGTCCAAAATTGTACTCCATAAGAGCGGGAAAATTTGGACCATATGACTGATAAGATAACATGTTAGATTTATGAATGGGGAGGAGAAACATACAACACCACGAGCCAAGATCATTTCTAATTGGTCAAGACGTCCAGATAGGACGGTTTAGAAGCCGAGTTTAAATACTCAGGACACCTCTTGGTTCCTTCTCTTAGCTCTCTTCCTCTTGGCTCTCTTCCTCTGCTTCTCAGATTTCCTCTCTTTTGCCACCTTTTGACGCTGCTCTTTGAGTGTGCTCTGGCCTACGTGCCAGCTGCCAACACAATGAGAAGAAAACCCACCTAGTCTTGTTACATTCTTTTATTCTTTTACTTTAATTTCTTGTCTTTCCGTGAGAGTTTTGTTAAGTTAAGTTTGCCGCAAAGTCCAGCTCCGACTGCACCCGCCCAAACTTCAACCAGACCAACTCCGCATCAAGAGCCAACGCCCAAGACATCTCTACGAAAGACCACTGAACTCAGCCAATCAGCAACCTTGGGAAACCCCTTTCTCCAAAGATGACAAGGACACAAGGGAATTCCTTAAGGCAACACAAGCAAGTACAACCTCCAGACTTTTGCTGAGTCGGTGCAGTTTAATATAAATTTTAGCCTCATTGAGAAACTCAATGTGAGGGTCAAATGATTGATGGTTCAGGTCTATAGGCAATTGCACATATTGCTGTAAACTTGGGATTTCACATTTTCATTCTGTAAACTCATCCTTTCCTCACTTTCTCTCTTTCTGCAATGTGCGAATTTGTGAATGCGTGTGTTCATGTGTTAGATTAGATTAGTTTACATGTCTTAGGTTTATATAAATAAAGTCTTATTTATATTGAAAAGAGAAGTATCTTGTTTCGTGCTTACAAGTTAATGTCTTAATCTGCCGATCTTGTTACTGTGCTTATTAATAGTGTTTTCACTATATTTTCGATTTTAATATCCAGTGCAGAGTTGATGTTATACGGCTCGTTCAGTGACTCGCTGCCGATTCAGTGATCAGCCGTGAAACAGTGATTCTGTTCAAATTCCCTATAAAATCATAAATGATTTCCTTTGAGCTAAATTGACTTGTTTCCCTTATATATTACTTATTTACAAATTTTTACATTTATTGGTGGAGAATGCCGGGGCAGATTAATCTAAATTGTGAGCATAAACCAAGTTATTTAATCTTTTCTATTGCTCCGGTATGAAAGATGAGACGCTTCTGAGCTGGAGACTAGCGTGTGTGTGTATGTGCACGCGTGTGACGTCAGCTGCGCGCGCCCTGTTTGAATGAACACAGAGAAGCCTGTAACTCGAGTCCGCCTCTTTGTTCAAACTGCAGTAAGTGAACTTAAAGTTATCTGAGATCGTACAATAAGGTTGAAATTGAGCGTGTTCCTCTTTTCCGTAATGCCTTGTTTTATTGCTGAATTGATGTTCTGCGTGTCCCAGGTCATTAAATAGCTATACTCCCGAATCTCAGTTATTGTTAGCTGAACGGAGCTAAACTGTAATAATTAAAAGGGAAATCAATCGGTGGATAAAGAATAGTCTTGAGCGTGTTCCTCAATTCTATTTATCAAAGCCTTATTACTCATAGTTTGATTGTCAATTCGTGTCCCATTGTCAGATCATCTGTGCTATTCGACTCCCCTGGGTTAAACATTAGAGAATAATGCTTGCCTGTTTGTGTACACTGTTCACAAAGTGAATTAAATCTCCGAGAGGGATTTGAATGGGAGTTTTTAAAGGCTTGATCAAGTAAAGTTAAATTTGAACCAACAGCAAAGGAAACCTGTTGTGTTTGTGCCCAAAAGAAACTGGTACACTTTTATGATCCGATCACTGTTTTCCCAACTGCAGCACGAAACTGCTATTTGAATAAAATTTAATCAAACTCGGAACGAACTGAGAGTTTAAGCGCCACATCGCAGAACCAACTAAAAGCGGTGTTGTTATTTGTACAGTGTTGAAATGCGCCGACATTTCATGTAACGTGCTTAACTGTACTTGCAATGCATATGCTAGTCCACTAGAGTTTGTTTTGGTTGCCACAGGTACGATCGTGACAGAGCAACTCTGAACTGCGCACGTGCAGTACATCGATGCTATTGTAAACAAACTCCAGACTGTGCTAGGCTAACGAAACGGTTGTTTACATTGAAGTCTATGCTAAAGCCATTAGCCTCAAAGGTTAGCAGGTAGCATTAACATCCAGTGGTGGATTGCAGTGTGTGTTTGTGCAACGCTAAAGTGATTTAACCCTTTAAAAACATTAACTAACACACTTGTTGGTCTTTATCTTTCTTATTTCTCTAATTTCTCACTTCTTATCACTTATTTGCATTTTACTAGAAAGGGAAATTCTAGTTCACAGTTATTAATTGTGCCAAATTCAAAATTTAATTAAAACATTAAATTTATTTGGAATCATTCAAATTTCCCCTCAGATCATTTCATATGATCATTACTTCTAGTATTCTCTTTTGGGCCTAATTATTTTAGGTGCGAATAAGCCTTGAACTTTGGCTTAAACTTGAACTTCTATCTAATTTATTTATTACCATATCAATAGATTCTATTCAAACTTATACTCACTCATTACTTTATTGCGTTTTACCCCTCTTTCTTCCTGTTTTGGTTATACACTTAGCCACCACTATTTTTATTTACTGATTTCCTCCATTGTTTAATTAAATTGTTGCTTATTTAGCCCATTTATTACTTTTCAATTTTACCTTGTCTTACCATTTCCTTTCCTCTGTGTATCCTAGCTTGGGAACAACACACCTGAGCCTTAATAGTTGAGTTGAGTTGAGTTGAGTTGAGCTTTATTGTCATTCCGCTACATGCAGGGGCATACAGTGGAACGAAATGTCGTGCCTCACAGGACCACGGTGCTACATAAATACAGGCATACAGCAATGAAAACAATATAAACCTATACACAAACTATCCTACTGATAGATTTTGACTATAAATATACTATCTATATAAAAAAAATGTACCTATACATAAACTAAAAAATACAAACTATACAAACTATACGAATGCTTCAGATAAATACTGTACATGTGCAAAGAGAGACAATGTGAGTTCAAGCAGCTGGCTGGGGAACAGTGCAGGATGATTTGTAGTGCATGAGCATGTAAACATAAATATATTACTGATATTACTGAGTCTTTTTGTGGGATTTGTGTGCACACAGCAGTGTGTGTGAAAAGTGACTAGTGCGCATAGAGGAAGAAAGTGTGCTACTATAGGTGGTTTGTACAGGCCCACTCACCTGTAGCACTCTCCGATTGCACAAACAAAGTTCCATAAGTTCCAGATTGTCCATGTTTCAGGAGGTAGGGGGTTTGTATGGGGATTCAGAGAGGGGCGGGGTGACTTGAGTTCAGGGCTCTCACAGCCTGGGGGAAAAAGTTGTTGAGCAGTCTGGCAGAGCGGGCTCTGATGCTCCGGTACCGTCTACCTGATGGTAGGAGCTGGAAGAGACTGTGGGAGGGGTGTGTGGAGTCCTTTACGATACTGTTGGCTTTGCTGGAGCATCGTTTGAGGAAAATGTCCAGGATGGAGGGGAGAGGGGCACCGATGATCCTTGCAGCTGTGTTCACTGTCCGCTGGAGGGTCTTGCGTTCTGCTGCAGTACAGTTCCCGTACCAGACAGTGATGCAGCTGGTCAGCACACTCTCAATGGTGCCCCTGTAGAAAGTGGTGAGGATGGGTGGAGGGAGACTTGCTCTTTTCAGCCGGCGGAGGAAGTGTAGGCGCTGTTGTGCCTTCTTGGAGAGTGACATGGTGTTGGTGGTCCAGGTGAGGTCCTCTGTGATGTGCACCCCCAGGAATTTAGTGCTGCTGACTCTCTCCACAGGCGAGCTGTCGATGGTCAGTGGGGGGTGATCAGCGGAGTTTCTCCTGAAGTCCATCACAACCTCCTTTGTCTTCTCCACATTGAGGGACAGGTTGTTTGCACCACACCATTCAGCCAGCTGTGCCACTTCCTCTCTGTAGTGCGTTTCATCGTTGTTGCTGATGAGACCTACCACTGTTGTGTCGTCAGCGAACTTGATGATGTGGTTGGAGCTGAACTTGGCAGTGCAGTCGTGGGTCAGCAGCGTGAAGAGCAGCGGGCTGAGCACACAGCCTTGTGGGGCACCTGTGCTCAGTGTGGTAGTGCTCGAGGTGTTGTGGCCGACACGGACTGACTGAGGTCTTCCGGTTAGAAAGTCCAGAATCCAATTACAGAGGGAATTGTTAAGGCCCAGTAGGTTTAGTTTATTTGTGAGCTGTTGTGGGATTATTGTGTTGAATGCTGAGCTGAAGTCAATGAACAGCATTCTAACATAAGAGTCTTTGTTTTCTAGGTGGGTAAGAGCCAGGTGGAGGGTGGAGGAAATTGCATCGTCTGTGGAGCGGTTTGGACGGTATGCAAACTGGAGCGGATCGAGTGTGTTGGGGAGGCTGGTTTTGATGTTGTGCATGACTAACCTCTCAAAGCACTTCATTATGATTGGAGTCAGAGCTATGGGACGGTAGTCATTTAGACAGGACACAGGTGATTTCTTTGGTACCGGTATGATTGTTGTGGATTTGAGACATGTGGGGACGACTGCCTGGCTCAGCGAGGTGTTGAAGATATCTGTTAGGACATCTGTCAGCTGTACAGCACAGTCTTTCAGTACACGGCCAGGTATGTTGTCGGGACCCGCAGCCTTGCGTGGGTTAATCCTAGATAGGGTCTTCCTTACGTCGGCTGGAGACAGACAGAGCGCCTGGTCGTTGGGAGGTGTGGGCAGTTTTTGTGCAGGTGTGTCATTCTGCATTTCAAACCGTGAATAAAAGTGGTTGAGTGTATCTGGGAGGGATGTGTCATCATCACAGGCCTGTGGCGGGGGCTTGTAGTCTGTGATGGTCTGAATGGCTTGCCACAGACTCCGTGTGTCTCTGCTGTCTGTGAAGTGTTTGTTGATTTTTTGAGCATATGACCGTTTTGCATTTTTGATGCTGCGGGACAGATTGGCTCTTGCTGTTTTGAGGGCTGCTTTATCTCCTGATCTGAAAGCTTCATCTCTGGTCTTTAGCAGCCCACGAACCTCTGCTGTCATCCATGGCTTCTGGTTGGCGCGTGTGGTGATGGTCTTTGTGACTGTCACATCATCTGTGCACTTTTTGATGTAAGCAGTCACAGTTTCAGTGTACTCCTGTAGGTCTGTGTGGTTGTTGTAAGTGGCTGCCTCTTTAAACATGTTCCAGTCTGTGTCCTGGAAGCAGTCCTGCAGTGCAGAGGTAGCATTTTCTGGCCATACTGTGATCTGCTTTTGAACCGGTTTGGTGAGTTTGAGAAGTGGGCTATATGCTGGGATTAGCATAACAGAGATGTGGTCTGAGTACCCGAGGTGGGGGCGGGGTTCGGCTTTGTATGCGTTCTTAACTGTTGTGTAAACAAAGTCCAGTGTGTTGTTTCCCCTTGTTGCAAAGTTCACATGTTGGTAGAACTTTGGCAAAACTGTCTTTAAGTTTGCGTGGTTGAAGTCACCGGCTATGATGAAAAAGCCGTCGGGGTTATTTGTTTGTTGTTCGCTGATGGCGCTGTACAGCTCGCGAAGCGCGTCCTTAGCGTTTGCACATGGAGGAATGTAAACCGCGACAATAACAATGGCCGTGAACTCCCGCGGCAGATAGAACGGTCGACACTTCACAAACATAAACTCCACCAGTGATGAACAGTGTTTAGATACTACCGCAGCATTGTTACACCATTTTTTGTTGACGTAAACACACAAGCCACCCCCGCGAGTCTTACCAGACAGTGATGAATCTCTATCCGCTCGGTAGCAGGTTAGGCCATGCAGCTGAATGGCGGAGTCCGGGATGTTGTCGTTTAGCCATGTTTCAGTGAAAACAAACACACAACAATCCCTTGCCTCATGCTGTGTAGATCGACTGAGTTGAATTAAGTCCAGTTTGTTTTCCAGAGAGCGAACGTTTGAGAGCATGAGTGTTGGAAGAGCCGGTCTTGTGGGGTTAGCCCTCAGCCTAGCTCGTATACCTCCGCGCTTACCGCGCTTCCGTCCTCTCTCACACCGCTTGCGACGCCGCCTTGTGCGGGTAGCGTCAGTAGGCGAGGCCGCGGTCTCGAGGTCCGGCTCCAGCAGTAAACAAAGGCCTCGTAGCTTCTCAGTAGCCGCCGGCGAGAGTTTGTGTTTGTATGTGTTGTTGATATCCAAAAGGCTTTGGCGATCATAGATGTATCCCGGAGTGATCTCCCGATGAATTAGCGGTAAATTAACACTATTTGGAGACGAACAGACGACATTAAAAGACATAAAAGCACCGTCTTTGGGATCCGGAGAAGCCGCTGCGTCTGGGCGCGCCGCCATCTTGGTTTTTCTAGGTTTTCTTGGTTTTTCTAATAGGAGACATTGTTATCCCTCACTACGAGTTCAAATAAATTAGAGAGACAAATCTCTTTCACCCAAAATTTATTTTTGTTGATAGTTGTGGAGCAACTGAAAACAACACTCTACTCGTAGTCGGGCATAACCGCTTGCTTGTGGACCCAATCCACTCGATTTACTGTCTTCTTCCCTTCTCTCCTGTTCTCTCCATTTTCTTCCCTCTTCTCTTTTCACATTTGTAGGGACCTGTAAGAACCATCAATCAATTCTAAGTGAATGAGATACACAATCTTGTCAAAGAAGTCAAATCATCCTTACGATTCTAATCAAACCCTCTTTCGTTCTTCCTAACCTCCCTACATTTGAAAACACAATCCAAATTTTAACATCTCATTCAACGCTGAGATCAATTTTAATAGAGATAAGTTATGATCAATCGTTGCCTTCGCAGCCTCCCTGATGAGTGGTCCAACTGTTAGGTGTATGATGTCAATCTTGTCATACTAAGAAAGAGATATCAGAATTATTATTATTATTCCTTTGTCTGCGACAGAGACTTAATAATATTGTTTGCCTCCTTGATAACAACATTTAATTGAGAAACAAAAAAAAAATGTCCTCATTTGAAAAAACAAAGGAATTGTTTATTTTAATTGAATCTGTTTTTCACCTGTTTCTCTCTTTTCCTTCTTCCTCATTAGAGTGACGAAGTCTTCACATCTCTAGTCTACCTAGATACCCTGAGACCAACACAGCCATCACCACATTACACTAAGTAGTTCAAAATCACTGACACAACACTTAGTTGTCGCACCACACATAGGCTTCTACTCCACACAGATCTGTGTCAGTCTCTCTTCTCCCTAGCGTGCCAACATGCCGCAGACTGCAGACCCCTTTGCACAAGGGGAAGATGTGAACACTTGGCTGAGAGGCACGACAGACAGCCTCACCCCCAAGAGATTTGAACTGTTATTATTTTTAATAATAATCCTAATGCTGAGAAGATTCCTGACACAAGATTCAAGCCACAACAACAACCATGAGGAGCTCGTTAAAATCACCAGCTCCCTAAGCTATGCCTTCACGACCCAGCTGAAACTGAGCGACAAGCACATCACCCACCTTCAAGAGGAACTGATATGTGCTCAACGCCGCATAGACAAGCTGAAAGTGAAAGTTCAAGATCAACTCAAAGCACCCAACGAGAGGGAGCGGGAAACAACGGAACAAGTTAAGGAGCTCCAAGCAGCCCTGACAGCAGCTCAGCTCGACCAACAACATGCAAAGGCTGCCCAGAAAGACCTGGTAAACATACTCCAGTATGCCGAACAGCTTCTAGAGAAAGCCAAGAATGACATCAGCGACAAGAATGCTGAAATCAGTGCCTTAAAAGACCACCTTGAAAGGTATGGAACTGAAATGGACGATCTGACCCAACAACAACTAGACACCAACAATGAGCTCTATATGGTCAGAAAAGAACTCAAACATGCTTATGAGCAGAAACTAGAGCCAAGGCGAGAGAAACACCTCTCAGCCTCACCTCTGCTGAGCAGAGCACAGTCCTGCGTCCAAGAACTGGTACGCAACGAAAGAAGCGAAGGGCCACCACCCAAAACCTCACCTGCCCTCGCCACAGAACTCTTTCCTGTGAACGAAAGAAAACAGCTCATCCAAGCAGACCTTGGAGCTGCACATGGGATGACCATCACAGACCTCGACAAGCTGTTTAGAAACATCAGCAAGTTCAACCCGAACTCCACAGAGGGCCACACCATCCAGGCCCATCTGCAAGATATCGACTTTTATCTAGAAATGAGAACTCATGTGACTGACAGAGACCGGTTATACCTCCTTAGAGCCATGTCCAGTTCCGAGGTACGAAACTTCCTAGATCGACAGCCCAGTCGAACGAAGTCAGACTACCAGCTACTTCGTGAGGTCCTGATTAAAGAGTTTACAGACTCTCAGTCTGAACATGGACTGTTAACTGCCTTAGAAACCAAACAAGGTCGACAAGAGACTCCACAAGCTTACTACAACTGACTCTGACAAGCCTACTTTGGTGCACACAACAAACCTGACCTTGAAGAGGATGTGAACTTCAAAAGCCTCTTCCTAAGAAATCTGTACCCTGGAGTCAGCCACCATCTAGGCGTCATGGCCTGTCCACGATCCATGACCATCCAACAGTTGCGCGACCTAACACAGAAGGCCTACAACAAGCAGAAGATGGCCTCAAAGCAAGGTAACAAAACCTCCACACTCTTGAACTCTGTCACCAAAGACTCAAGCCTTGCACTGGACGACACCCAGTTGCATCACGACACCAGAGTCCTCCATCAAGAGCACAGAGAACGTGACCCCCATGTCCACAACAGCTATCAGCCCAACCGCTGGAAAAATCCATGGGACCAGCCACGCTTCTCAAGAAACCTAAAAGATAAGAACTACTGGAAACCTAAGCAGACATCCAAAGGTAATCGCCTGACTCATCCAAGAGCAACTCGTGTGGGTAAGCGACAACGAAACCCACCTCAGCATCACTCAGACATGCACAGTGCTGAGTATGCTCCAGATCAATACAGCTTAACGTCAGAAGACATGGAATAAGTCATGAGACAACTGAAAGAGTTCCTTCAAGATAAGCTGAACACGGATGACCACGAAATTGAGTCATGCTCGCTGTGACCAGCAACAGAACGGAAGGCCGGGGGATCACATGGTACACCACCATGTCAGAGATGACAAGCACCTGTTCAACAACCACCCAGAACGAGCAAGTCTCACGGCCAGCCGTTGATGAAAACTGAGGTACCAGAGAACATCACCTCAGTCATCCATCACTCACTAGCAAACTGCTAAATTAACTCCAACTCCAAGAACCACAGTCGTGTCTGTTTTCAGCAGCTTTGTTTTTGTTTTGTTCATCTTTTACCTATCCTTTTCCTTCCCCTCTTTCTTTAGTAGGTGAAAAACCTAGACACCCTGCAAGGGTCAAAGGTCTGATATTAGGATTGACTCACCACACCTAATATCCGCGAGCCACTCTAAACTGAATGGAAGCCAGAGAGCTCCACACACGATAGGTCAATTCAGTTTACCACAAATGATGTCACCAGAAACTTAAAGGTGAACATTCTTAAGTTGACAACTTAGAAGAAACAAATTTTATCACACAATTTGATCGAAAAATCAAAGTACTAAACTAAATTAGAACAACAGTTTCTAAAATTGAACTAAAACTATTCAGTTTACCAAACTAGATTGACTAATTGAATATAACCGCCTGTACCCAAATAACTTGATGCCCTACACCAGTACAGTAACTGTCATGGAGGTGTTGTCTTGTTGTTTGCTGTGTTTGTGTCTGCCTTTTCTGCCTCTGTTTATCCAGTGCTTGCCGATGTCTCCAACTCGACACATCGCCAATCAAGAGGGGGTATATAGGATATCAGAGCGAATCAGACCATTTAAGATTCGATCAGATTGGTGTTAGAACCACCAAAAGAGCCAAATTCCACAAAGAGGCCCATCCAGAGCCAACAGGATGTTCGTCATAAATCTGTCCACGGTACCCTGGTGCCTTGAGTCTGGAGCAAACCAACAAGCCTCTTTCACAGAACAGCTTGCAACATTAAAACAAAAGGAACACTTATTGATAAGTCCAATGAAGGAAGGAAACTGTCAAATTTGAGGCAAGTAATCAGGACTGATGGTCAAAGAGATGGCCGTCACATGTAAATCTGTGATCGAAATCACGAGCTAGAGACTTCATTGGGTGGGTCACCCCAGCTCTCCACATAGAAGAAAGATCAGACTGAAATTCCTTTTGTCCACAGAGTCGCTTCCATATGCACCTAAAAAAGGACTTATGAGCAACTAATGAACTCCATATTATGTATGTAACCCACACAATTGATGACCATGTTTTAATCACATATTATGTATGTATTTTAATAACTAGGGAATAGTTTAAGAGTTCATATCCTTGTTTGGTGTGTATGAGTTTGAAAAATCATGCTTTAAATGTTTCTTCCAATCAATTCTTTGTCAAATGTACCATAGTCTTGTTAGAGAAATCATGTCCAAAATTGTACTCCGTAAGAGCGGGAAAATTTGGACCATATGACTGATAAGATAACATGTTAGATTTATGAATGGGGAGGAGAAACATATGACACCACGAGCCAAGATCATTTCTAATTGGTCAAGACGTCCAGATAGGACGGTTTAGAAGCCGAGTTTAAATACTCAGGACACCAGTTCCTTCTCTTAGCTCTCTTCCTCTGCTTCTCAGATTTCTTCTCTTTTGCCACTGCGTTTTGACGCTGCTCTTTGAGCGTGCTCTGGCCTACGTGCCAGCTGCCAACACAATGAGAAGAAAACCCACCTAGTCTCGTTACATTCTTTTATTCTTTTACTTTAATTTCTTGTTTTTCCGTGAGAGTTTTAAGTTTGCCGCAAAGTCCAGCTCCGACTGCACCCGCCCAAACTTCAACCAGACCAACTCCGCATCAAGAGCCAACGTCTAAGACATCACTTTCGAAAGACCACTGAACTCAGCCAATCAGCAACCTCGGGAAACCCCTTTCTCCAAAGATGACAAGGATGCAAGGGAATTCCTTAAGGCAACACAAGCAAGTACAACCTCCAGACTTTTGCTGAGTCGATGCAGTTTAACCTCAATGAGAAACTCAATGCGAGGGTCAAATGATTGATGGTTCAGGTCTATAGGCAATTGCACATATTGCTGTAAACTTGGGATTTCACATTTTCATTCTGTAAACTCATCCTTTCCTCACTTGTGTGAATGCGTGTGTTCATGTGTTAGATTAGATTAGTTTACACGTCTTAGGTTTATATAAATAAAGTCTTATTTATATTGAAAAGAAGTATCTTGTGTTTTGTGCTTACAAGTTAGTCTTAATCTGCCGATGTTGTTACTATGCTTATTAATAGTGTTTTCACTATATTTTGGATTTTAATATCCAGTGCAGAGTTGATGTTATACGGTTCGTTCAGTGACTCGCTGCCGATTCAGTGATCAGCTGTGAAACAGTGATTCTGTTCAAATTCCCTATAAAATCATAAATGATTTCCTTTGAGCCAAATTGACTTGTTTCCCTTATATATTACTTATTTACAAATTTTTACAGCTCGCTGAAGGAACTGTCTCAACAGATCCTTGGTAGCAACACCCTGTTCAAGTCAGTATCACTGGGGATACACAGGTAGAGTGGGGCCCAAGGTGAAACTGGGGCCTGACCAACTCAAAGAAAGGGCACGAAGCCGCAGCGCATAACCCCTACAATACAGGATTTTAGAGAGAATGCAAAATGCTTGATGTGCATCCTTACCACAGCGTGAATTTTAGAAAGTGCACAGAAACTTAGTGTGCGCACTTACCATAACATGGATTTTAGGAACACCATTGCTAAGGGGTCATAGGGGCTGCTTACTAGACATGCCTAGAGACCCCATGTGACTTTGGCACTCTGAGGGAGAAGTCCATAGCATACCCAGGGCGCACATAGATGGAAATAGCGCATCTCATAGAACAGTCCGTCATATGAGGGGTCACCAACTCATCATCATGGTCACAAGCCTTGTCTGGCTAGCAGTAACTTACAAAGCTGAAGGAGCATAGCACCCAGCTCTCAACTGAGAGGGGGAGACAGATGCTTGACCTACAGCATGCTCGTAAATACCTTGAAGGGCATGTGTACTGCAAGCTTAACCATTAACGCAGTGTATCAGGGAGGCAGAGGAAGGAACCTAGTAGCCTGACGTTGCTGGTTCAAGGAGCTCTGGGAAATGGAGAACTCAGCCCTCAAGATGAGAGGAGAACTCAAGACCCTCAAGAGCGGGGAATTCGACTCTTCAGGATAAGAGGGTAGGATAGCATTCAGGATAATGCTCGTAGGTGATCCCCTAGGGTGGGGAGAGCACTGCTTAGCTCATCCAGCAAAGCGAGCAACTTAACAGGGAGGCAGAAAGAGGCCCAACAACCTAAAGTTGCTGACTCACAGAGCTCTGGGGAGCAGAGAGCTCAACTCTCAGAATGAGAGGGAAACTCCAAATGCTCAGGGAGGGGCAGTGTGCTCGTAAGAGACCCTCGGAGTGAGGGGAGCACTGCCGAACTCACCACGAGAGCAGCCTAAGGGGGAGGGTGGAGAAAGGGCCTGACCCCTTGGCATGGCTGCACGGTGGATCCCACAGAACAGAGAATACAACTCTTAGGATGAGAGAGAAACTCAGACGCTCGGAAGGGAGTGGCATGCTCATAGGTGACCCTCCATGGTGAGGGGAGCAATGCTAGCTCGACCAAAAAACAGCCTACCAGGGAGGCAGAAGGTGGCCCAACAACCTGGGATGATTGCTAACTGGAGCTCTAGAAAGCGGAGGCCTAACTCTCAAATAGGAGAGGGACTCAGACGCTCTGTTTTTGGGAGCGGCATGCTCATAGGTGACCTTTAGGGTGAGGGGAGCACTGCTGAGCTCAACCAACAAGGAGAGCAACCCAATAGGGAGGCAGAGAGGGGCCTAACAACCTGAGGCAGCTGCTCAACAGAGCTCCAGGGAGTGCAGGACCCGGTGAGAGGAGTCCTCAGACGCTCGACCGGCAGCTGCAAGCTCAAAAGTAACCCTCTAAGGTGAGGGGAGCATTGCCAGGCCTGACCAACAGGATAACTCATCAGGGAGGCAGCAAGCGGCCAAACTTCCTGGTGTCACCGCTACAGAGCTCATAAAGAACCTCCCACAGTGAGGGCAGCACTGCCATGACCAGGGAGCAGATTAACCACAAATGGGACATCAGAAATGGGATCCAAACTTAGAAGGGGATCACACATTCCAACAGCAACAGGGTCCCACATGGAGGCATCTGACCAAGGTGGCAACAGGGATGGGCCTAACAACTCGGTACGGTTGCATATAGAGTTCTCGGGAGCGGCGCTCTCAGCCCTTGGGCTGAGGCGGTCCCTGTGACACAAACTGGGAACAGGAGGTGCATAGCTAGCCCTCGCAGTGAGGGTAGCACACCCTAGCTTGACCAGAAGGAAGGGCCAGATTAAAAGAACAGTCCAGCAGGACCCAAAGGGCTTTTAGACTGACAGCTGTTAATAGCCGAACGTCTCCATCTTGATAGAGAGCACAGACCAACGGGACCCAATAACCATACATGTCTGGAGAGCTATCGCTCCTCAGAGCCAAAGCACTTCCGCAGAAACAACTCTCACTCGTACCTCCAGGAAAGCAGTGTACTCAAGCCCACTCCACAGAGGGGCGATTCACTGGGCCTGACCATCTATCGAACTGCAGAGTGGAGTACAGGAGTGAAGCCCCTCAACGCCTTAGCGAGAGGAGCTCTAACTCAGAGAATGTGCATGATGGTTAAGTGGATGACTCAAATCTCAGGAAGCCTCTCGAGGCGAGACATGAGTAGTGCGTCCTGGCCGGGGCAGCTTCTCGAAGCAAACACCCAGCCAGGATGTCAGGGAGCACATCACAAAGCATTACACTCCGAAAAAGGCACAGCCTGAATGGAGGACTGTGAGTCCTGGGGTTGCAGCGCTATGCTGGGGACCTGAAGGCCAAGGAGGCTCCCGCAGAAGCCTAGCGACTTGGCTGCATGATCCAGCAAGCATGAGGCCGAAGATGTAGGCTATCATCCAGGCTGGATCCAGTAGCAATGGGTGAGACCATCACCACAATCAGTCGACAGATCGAGAGGTTCTGATTAGAGTCAAAGCGTACAAAAACAGGTCCACATAGCGCTGCGTAGAAAGCTAGTTAATGAGTCCACATAAAACTAGCAATAGAAATATGAAGAGAGATGAAATGGATCTTACTCACCCACCACAGCTCCTTCAGGTCCATCATGAGAGACTGCAACGCAAGTGCTGGAGGGTCCTGCCTAACCTCGGTCAGACAGAAAGGGTGGTGGCTTCAGCAAGCATCAAGGAGGTTCGCAAGCCGACACTTGAGCACGGAGAGTCATACAACCTCTGCAGAAAGAAGGGCTCCCCGAGTGCAGTATAATGTGGTTAGAATCATCTGTCCAAAAACTGCCGACAGATAAACACATCATACAAAATACCTTAGGAAATTACTGATAGGGAAGATTTCCCGTCAGGTCCTTTCCACGTTCTGCCCATGAACCGCGAATCGCGGGCAATGGGTAGATGATTCTCACTGCACCCGCAATGCACAGCATGTATTCAGCGCCCATGGGAGTTAAACACGCTCCGCCCACGCATTAGATTACCTCGGAAATTAAGCAAGAATGGAGCCGCCACCGCGAATGCGTCGCTATTCCCGTGAGTGGCGAACACACTCATGCAGACACGGGTATACAACTCAGGTAAATAGTGATGCACTCACCTCCCCTCTCAGTAGTCCCGCGAATGCATCACGATGAGCACAAGCAGTCTCCTCTTGAGTGGAGCACGTTAAATTCATGCCTATTCCTCACGAGAAATAAGCAATGAATGCAGAGTGCATTCAACTCCCATGAGAGCCGAACGCGCTTGCTCTTCACCACACACATAACACGCAAGCCATGTAAAAAACTGCAGGTATCAGAGCGTGCTTATCCCTCACACGAAAAAAGCAATGAATGCACCGAGTGCATTCAACTGCCTCTAGAACTGAACGCGCTTGCTCTTCTCAGTGAGAGAAGGTTGGTTTATGCAACATAGGAGAACAGCTTCCCCACATGAAAAATCGATATTTCTTATGAAATTAAATGTTATTTGCAATGCAGAAAGACAGATTTTCATAAGTTAGAGGTCTTTTGCAGAGTAAGTCATGTTAGAGCTTCAATACACAGAATCTCTAGTTCAGAGCTTCTAGGAACACTCTAAAAATATTGGTTTCAAATGAAATAAACTCTTATTTACAATGCAGAAAGTCGTTTCTTTAATGTGTTAGATGATATCTGCTCCTCAAGTAAAACTGGTGCTACTATGCCCACACAGCTTATTTTGGCGTTTCTATGAAGAGTTCACTCAGTGCTCCTGAGTGAAAGAAGAGACCGCAGCTCCACAGATGCTGAAAAGCTGTTTTAACTGTAAGAGAATGTCACTTTATGCAATGTTAAGATCAAAGCTTTCTAAAATAAAAGATATTGGTTTCAAGTGAATTATACTGTTATTTACAATGCAAAAAGGCGTTTCTTCAATGTCTTAGTGCTACCATGCCCAAACATCTTATTTTAGCGTTTCTACACACAGTGGCACTGTGACAGTGCTCCTGAGTGAAAGAAGAGACCGCAGCTCCACCGATGCTGAAAAGCTGTTTTCCCTTTAAGAGAATGTCAGTTCATGCAATGTTAAGATCAAAGCTTACCAAAACGAAAGATATTGGTTTCAAATGAATTATACTGTTATTTACAATGCAGAAAGGCGTTTCTTTAATGTGTTAGATTGTTTCTGCTCCTAAAGTAAAGTTAGTGCTACTATGCTCAGACAACTTATTTTAGCATTTCTATACACAGTGGAACTGTGTCAGCGCTCCTGAGTGAAAGAAGAGACCGCAGCTCCACAGATGCTGAAAAGCTGTTTTCCCTGTAAGAGAATGTCACTTTATGCAATGTTAAGATCAAAGCATGCCAAAACGAAAGATATTGGTTTCAAATGAATTATACTGTTATTTACAATGCAGAAAGGCGTTTCTTTAATGTGTTAGATTGTTTCTGCTCCTAAAGTAAAGTTAGTGCTACTATGCTCAGACAACTTATTTTAGCATTTCTATACACAGTGGCACTGTGTCAGCGCTCCTGAGTGAAAGAAGACACCGCAGCTCCACAGATGCTGAAAAGCTGTTTTCCCTGTAAGAGAAAGTCTCTTTATGCAATTTTAAGATCAAAGCTAACCAAAATGAAAAAATATTGTTTTCAAATGAAATAAACACTTATTTGCAATGTAAAAAGGCATTTCTGTAAGGTGTTAGATTGTTTCTGCTCCTCAAGTAAACGTAGTGCTCCTCTATGCTCAAACAGCTTAAGTTAGCGTTTCTATGAACAGTGGCACTGTTTCAGTGTTCCTAAGTGAAAGATGAGTCCGCAGATCCACAGATGTTTAAAAGCTATTTTCCCTGTAAGAGAATGTCAGTTCATGCAATGTTAAGATCAAAGATTGCCAAAATGAAAGAGATTGGTTTCAAATGAAATAAACTCTGATTTACAATGCAGAAAGTCGTTTCTTTAATGTGTTAGATGAATCTGCTCCTCAAATAAATTTAGTGCTATATGCACAAATAGCTTATTTTAGCGTTGCTATGAATAGTGGCACTGTATCAGTGCTACTGAGTGAAAGAAGAGAACACAACTCCAAAGATGCTGAAAAGCTGTTTTCCCTGTAAGAGAATGTTACTTCATGCAAAGTTAAGATCATAGCTTGCCAAAATGAAAGATATTGGTTTCAAATGAAATAAACTCTTATTTACCATGCAGAAAGTAATTTCTTTAATGTGTTAGATGATATCTGCTCCTCAAGTAAAGCTGGTGCTACTATGCCCACACAGCTTATTTTGGCGTTTCTATGAATAGTTGCACTGTGTCAGTGCTCCAGAGTGAAAGAAGAGACCGCAGCTCCACAGATGCTGAAAAGCTGTTTTAACTGTAAGGGAATGTCACTTCATGCAATGTTAAGATCAAAGCTTGCCAAAATGAAAGATACTGGTTTCAAATGAAATAATCTTTCATTTGCAATGCAAAAAAGGTGTTTCTTTAATAATTTAGATGATTTCTGCTCCTCAAGTAATGTTAGTGCTACTATGCCCAAACAGCTTGTTTTAGCGTTTCTATGAACAGTGGCACTGTGACAGTGCTCTTGAGTGAAAGAAGAGACCGCAGCTCCGAAGATGCTACAAAGCTGTTTTCCCTGTAAGAGAATGTCACTTTATGCAATGTTAAGATCAAAGCTTTCTAAAATAAAAGATATTGGTTTCAAATGACTTATACAGTTATGTACTATGCAGAAACGCGTTTCTTTAATGTGTTAGTGCTACTATGCCCAAACAGCTTATTTTAGCGTTTCTATGAACAGTGGCACTGTGACAGTGCTCCTGAGTGAAAGAAGATACCACAGCTCCGCAGATGCTGAAAAGCTGTTTTCCCTGTAAGAGAAAGTCACTTTATGCAATGTTAAAATCAAAGCTTGCTAAAATAAAAGATATTGGTTTCAAATGAATTAAACTCTTATTTGCAATGCAAAAAGGTGTTTTTTTATGTGTTGGAGGATTTCTTCTCCTCGAGTAAAGTTAGTGCTGCTATGCCCAAACAGCTTATTTTAGCGTTTCTATGAACAGTGGCACTGTGACAGTGCTCCTGAGTGAAAAAAGAGACCGCAGCTCCGCAGATGCTACAAAGCTGTTTTCCCTGTAAGAAAATGTCACTTTATGCAATGTTAAGATCAAAGCTTTCTAAAATAAAAGATATTGGTTTCAAATGAATTATACTGTTATTTACAATGCAGAAAGGCGTTTCTTTAATGTGGTAGATTGTTTCTGCTCCTCAAGTAATGTTAGTGCTACTATGCCCAAAAACAGCTTATTTTAGCGTTTCTATGTACAGTGGCACTGTGTTAGTGCTCCTGAGTGAAAGAAGAGATCGCAGCTCCACAGATGCTGAAAAGCTGTTTTCCCTGTAAGAGAAAGTCTCTTTATGCAATTTTAAGATCAAAGCTAACCAAAATGAAAAAATATTGTTTTCAAATGAAATAAACACTTATTTGCAATGTAAAAAGTCGTTTCTGTAAGGTGTTAGTTGATTTCTACTCCTCAAGTAAAGGTAGTGCTCCTCTATGCTCAAACAGCTTAAGTTAGCTTCTTTAATAATTTAGATGATTTCTGCTCCTCGAGTAATGTTAGTGCTGCTATGCCCAAACAGCTTATTTTAGCGTTTCTTTGAACAGTGGCACTGTGACAGTGCTCCTGTGTGAAAGAAGAGACCGCAGCTCCGCAGATGCTACAAAGCTGTTTTCCCTGTAAGAGAATGTCACTTTATGCAATGTTAAGATCAAAGCTTTCTAAAATAAAAGATATTGGTTTCAAATAACTTATACAGTTATGTACTATGCAGAAACGCGTTTCTTTAATGTGTTAGTGCTACCATGCCCAAACAGCTTATTTTAGCGTTTCTATGAACAGTGGCACTGTGACAGTGCTCCTGTGTGAAAGAAGAGACCGCAGCTCCGCAGATGCTACAAAGCTGTTTTCCCTGTAAGAGAATGTCACTTTATGCAATGTTAAGATCAAAGCTTTCTAAAAGAAAAGATATTGGTTTCAAATGACTTATACAGTTATGTACTATGCAGAAACGCGTTTCTTTAATGTGTTAGTGCTACCATGCCCAAACAGCTTATTTTAGCGTTTCTATGAACAGTGGCACTGTGACAGTGCTCCTGTGTGAAAGAAGAGACCGCAGCTCCGCAGATGCTACAAAGCTGTTTTCCCTGTAAGAGAAAGTCTCTTTATGCAATTTTAAGATCAAAGCTAACCAAAATGAAAAAATATTGTTTTCAAATGAAATAAACACTTATTTGCAATGTAAAAAGTCGTTTCTGTAAGGTGTTAGTTGATTTCTACTCCTCAAGTAAAGTTAGTGCTCCTCTATGCTCAAACAGCTTAAGTTAGCGTTTCTATGAACAGTGGCACTGTGACAGTGCTCCTGAGTGAAAGAAGATACCACAGCTCCGCAGATGCTGAAAAGCTGTTTTCCCTGTAAGAGAAAGTCACTTTATGCAATGTTAAGATCAAAGCTTGCTAAAATAAAAGTTATTGGTTTCAAATGAATTAAACTCTTATTTGCAATGTAAAAAGGTGTTTTTTTATGTGTTGGAGGATTTCTTCTCCTCGAGTAAAGTTAGTGCTGCTATGCCCAAACAGCTTATTTTAGCGTTTCTATGAACAGTGGCACTGTGACTGTGCTCCTGAGTGAAAGAATAGACCACAGCTCCGCAGTTGCTACAAAGCTGTTTTCCCTGTAAGAGAATGTCACTTTATGCTATGTTAAGATCAAAGCTTTCTAAAATTAAAGATATTGGTTTCAAATGAATTATACTGTTATTTACAATGCAGAAAGGCGTTTCTTTAATGTGGTAGATTGTTTCTGCTCCTCAAGTAAGGTTAGTGCTACTATGCCCAAAAACAGCTTATTTTAGCGTTTCTATGCACAGTGGCACTGTGTTAGTGCTCCTGAGTGAAAGAAGAGACCGCAGCTCTACAAATGCTGAAAAGCTGTTTTAACTGTAAGAGAATGTCACTTCATGCAATGTTAAGATCAAAGCTTGCCAAAATGAAAGATACTGGTTTCAAATGAAATAATCTTTCATTTGCAAAGCAAAAAAGGTGTTTCTTTAATAATTTAGATGATTTCTGCTCCTCGAGTAATGTTAGTGCTACTATGCCCAAACAGCTTATTTTAGCGTTTCTATGAACAGTGGCACTGTGTCAGCGCTCCTGAGTGAAAGAAGAGACCGCAGCTCCACAGATGCTGAAAAGCTGTTTTCCCTGTAAGAGATAGTCTCTTTATGCAATTTTAAGATCAAAGCAAACCAAAATGAAAAAATATTGTTTTCAAATGAAATAAACACTTATTTGCAATGTAAACATGCGTTTCTTTAATGTGTTAGATGATATCTGCTCCTCAAATAAATATAGTGCTATATGCACAAATAGCTTATTTTAGCGTTTCTATGAATAGTGGCACTGTGTCAGTGCTCCTGAGTGAAAGAAGAGACCGCAGCTCCACAGATGCTGAAAAGCTGTTTTCCCTGTAAGAGAATGTCACTTTATGCTATGTTAAGATCAAAGCTTGCTAAAATAAAAGATATTGGTTTCAAATGAATTAAACTCTTATTTGCAATGCAAAAAGGTGTTTTTTTATGTGTTGGAGGATTTCTTCTCCTCGAGTAAAGTTAGTGCTGCTATGCCCAAACAGCTTATTTTAGCGTTTCTATGAACAGTGGCACTGTGACTGTGCTCCTGAGTGAAAGAATAGACCACAGCTCCGCAGTTGCTACAAAGCTATTTTCCCTGTAAGAGAATGTCACTTAATGCTATGTTAAGATCAAAGCTTTCTAAAATAAAAGATATTGGTTTCAAATGAATTATACTGTTATTTACAATGCAGAAAGGCGTTTCTTTAATGTGGTAGATTGTTTCTGCTCCTCAAGTAATGTTAGTGCTACTATGCCCAAAAACAGCTTATTTTAGCGTTTCTATGCACAGTGGCACTGTGTTAGTGCTCCTGAGTGAAAGAAGATACCGCAGCTCCGCAGATGCTGAAAAGCTGTTTTCCCTGTAAGAGAATGTCACATTATGCAATGTTAGGAACAAAACTTTCTAAAAGAAAAGATATTGGTTTCAAATGAATTATACTGTTATTTACAATGCAGAAAGGCGTTTCTTTAATGTGTTAGATTGTTTCTGCTCCTAAAGTAAAGTTAGTGCTACTATGCTCAGACATCTTATTTTAGCGTTTCTATGAACAAGTGGCACTGTGTCAGCGCTCCTGAGTGAAAGAAGAGACCGCAGCTCCACAGATGCTGAAAAGCTGTTTTCCCTGTAAGAGATAGTCTCTTTATGCAATTTTAAGATCAAAGCAAACCAAAATGAAAAAATATTGTTTTCAAATGAAATAAACACTTATTTGCAATGTAAAAAGGCGTTTCTTTAATGTGTTAGATGATATCTGCTCCTCAAATAAATTTAGTGGTATATGCACAAATAGCTTATTTTAGCGTTGCTATGAATAGTGGCACTGTGTCAGTGCTACTGAGTGAAAGAAGAAAACACAACTCCAAAGATGCTGAAAAGCTGTTTTCCCTGTAAGGGAATGTTACTTCATGCAAAGTTAAGATCATAGCTTGCCAAAATGAAAGATATTGGTTTCAAATGAAATAAACTCTTATTTACCATGCAGAAAGTAATTTCTTTAATGTGTTAGATGATATCTGCTCCTCAAGTAAAGCTGGTGCTACTATGCCCACACAGCTTATTTTGGCGTTTCTATGAATAGTTGCACTGTGTCAGTGCTCCAGAGTGAAAGAAGAGACCGCAGCTCCACAGATGCTGAAAAGCTGTTTTAACTGTAAGAGAATGTCACTTCATGCAATGTTAAGATCAAAGCTTGCCAAAATGAAAGATACTGGTTTCAAATGAAATAATCTTTCATTTGCAATGCAAAAAAGGTGTTTCTTTAATAATTTAGATGATTTCTGCTCCTCAAGTAATGTTAGTGCTACTATGCCCAAACAGCTTGTTTTAGCGTTTCTATGAACAGTGGCACTGTGACAGTGCTCTTGAGTGAAAATGAGACCGCAGCTCCACAGATGCTGAAAAGCTGTTTTAACTGTAAGAGAATGTCACTTCATGCAATTTTAAGATCAAAGCAAACCAAAATGAAAAAATATTGTTTTCAAATGAAATAAACACTTATTTGCAATGTAAAAAGGCGTTTCTGTAATGTGTTAGTTGATTTCTACTTCTCAAGTAAAGGTAGCGCTGCTCTATGCTCAAACAGCTTAAGTTAGCGTTTCTATGAACAGTGGCACTGTTTCAGTGTTCCTAAGTGAAAGATGAGTCCGCAGATCCACAGATGTTTAAAAGCTATTTTCCCTGTAAGAGAATGTCAGTTCATGCAATGTTAAGATCTAAGCTTGCCAAAATGAAAGAGATTGGTTTCAAATGAAATAAACTCTTATTTACAATGCAGAAAGTCGTTTCTTTAATGTGTTAGATGATATCTGCTCCACAAATAAATTTAGTGCTATATGCACAAATAGCTTATTTTAGCGTTTCTATGAATAGTGGCACTGTGTCAGTGCTCCTGAGTGAAAGAAGAGACCGCAGCTCCACAGATGCTGAAAAGCTGTTTTAACTGTAAGAGAATGTCACTTCATGCAATGTTAAGATCAAAGCTTGCCAAAATGAAAGATACTGGTTTCAAATGAAATAATCTTTCATTTGCAATGCAAAACAGGTGTTTCTTTAATAATTTAGATGATTTCTGCTCCTCGAGTAATGTTAGTGCTACTATGCCCAAACAGCTTATTTTAGCGTTTCTATGAACAGTGGCACTGTGACAGTGCTCCTGAGTGAAAGAAGAGACCGCAGCTCCGCAGATGCTACAAAGCTGTTTTCCCTGTAAGAGAATGTCACTTTATGCAATGTTAAGATCAAAGCTTGCCAAAATGAAAGATACTGGTTTCAAATGAAATAATCTTTCATTTGCAATGCACAAAATGTGTTTCTTTAATAATTTAGATGATTTCTGCTCCTCGAGTAATGTTAGTGCTACTATGCCCAAACAGCTTATTTTAGCGTTTCTATGAACAGTGGCACTGTGACAGTGCTCTTGAGTGAAAGAAGATACCGCAGCTCCGCAGATGCTGAAAAGCTGTTTTCCCTGTAAGAGAATGTCACTTTATGCAATGTTAAGATCAAAGCTTTCTAAAATAAAAGATATTGGTTTCAAATGACTTATACAGTTATGTACTATGCAGAAACGCGTTTCTTTAATGTGTTAGTGCTACTATGCCCAAACAGCTTATTTTAGCGTTTCTATGAACAGTGGCACTGTGACAGTGCTCCTGAGTGAAAGAAGATACCACAGGTCCGCAGATGCTGAAAAGCTGTTTTCCCTGTAAGAGAAAGTCACTTTATGCAATGTTAAAATCAAAGCTTGCTAAAATAAAAGATATTGGTTTCAAATGAATTAAACTCTTATTTGCAATGCAAAAAGGTGTTTTTTTACGTGTTGGAGGATTTCTTCTCCTCGAGTAAAGTTAGTGCTACTATGCCCAAAAACAGCTTATTTTAGCGTTTCTATGCACAGTGGCACTGTGTTAGTGCTCCTGAGTGAAAGAAGAGATCGCAGCTCCACAGATGCTGAAAAGCTGTTTTCCCTGTAAGAGAAAGTCTCTTTATGCAATTTTAAGATCAAAGCTAACCAAAATGAAAAAATATTGTTTTCAAATGAAATAAACACTTATTTGCAATGTAAAAAGTCGTTTCTGTAAGGTGTTAGTTGATTTCTACTCCTCAAGTAAAGGTAGTGCTCCTCTATGCTCAAACAGCTTAAGTTAGCTTTTTTAATAATTTAGATGATTTCTGCTCCTCGAGTAATGTTAGTGCTGCTATGCCCAAACAGCTTATTTTAGCGTTTCTATGAAAAGTGGCACTGTGACAGTGCTCCTGAGTGAAAGAAGAGACCGCAGCTCCGCAGATGCTACAAAGCTGTTTTCCCTG
Source organism: Spinibarbus caldwelli (assembly GCA_039654775.1). Lineage (NCBI taxonomy): Eukaryota > Metazoa > Chordata > Actinopteri > Cypriniformes > Cyprinidae > Spinibarbus > Spinibarbus caldwelli. The sequence continues at coordinate 32,597,540 of CM077244.1, forward strand.
TAAGAGAATGTCACTTCATGCAATGTTAAGATAAAAGCTTTCTAAAATAAAAGATATTGGTTTCAAATAACTTATACAGTTATGTACTATGCAGAAACGCGTTTCTTTAATGTGTTAGTGCTACCATGCCCAAACAGCTTATTTTAGCGTTTCTATGAACAGTGGCACTGTGACAGTGCTCCTGAGTGAAAGAATAGACCACAGCTCCGCAGTTGCTACAAAGCTGTTTTCCCTGTAAGAGAGTGTCACTTTATGCAATGTTAAGATCAAAGCTTTCTAAAAGAAAAGATATTGGTTTCAAATGACTTATACAGTTATGTACTATTCAGAAACGCGTTTCTTTAATGTGTTAGTGCTACCGTGCCCAAACAGCTTATTTTAGCGTTGCTATGAACAGTGGCACTGTGTCAGCGCTCCTGAGTGAAAGAAGAGACCGCAGCTCCACAGATGCTGAAAAGCTGTTTTCCCTGTAAGAGATAGTCTCTTTATGCAATTTTAAGATCAAAGCAAACCAAAATGAAAAAATATTGTTTTCAAATGAAATAAACACTTATTTGCAATGTAAAAATGCGTTTCTTTAATGTGTTAGATGATATCTGCTCCTCAAATAAATATAGTGCTATATGCACAAATAGCTTATTTTAGCGTTTCTATGAATAGTGGCACTGTGTCAGTGCTCCTGAGTGAAAGAAGAGACCGCAGCTCCACAGATGCTGAAAAGCTGTTTTCCCTGTAAGAGAAAGTCTCTTTATGCAATGTTAAGATCAAAGCTTGCTAAAATAAAAGATATTGGTTTCAAATGAATTAAACACTTATTTGCAATGTAAAAAGTCGTTTCTGTAAGGTGTTAGTTGATTTCTACTCTTCAAGTAAAGGTAGTGCTCCTCTATGCTCAAACAGCTTAAGTTAGCTTTTTTAATAATTTAGATGATTTCTGCTCCTCGAGTAATGTTAGTGCTGCTATGCCCAAACAGCTTATTTTAGCGTTTCTATGAACAGTGGCACTGTGACAGTGCTCCTGAGTGAAAGAATAGACCACAGCTCCGCAGTTGCTACAAAGCTGTTTTCCCTGTAAGAGAGTGTCACTTTATGCAATGTTAAGATCAAAGCTTTCTAAAAGAAAAGATATTGGTTTCAAATGACTTATACAGTTATGTACTATTCAGAAACACGTTTCTTTAATGTGTTAGTGCTACCATGCCCAAACAGCTTATTTTAGCGTTGCTATGAACAGTGGCACTATGACAGTGCTCTTGAGTTAAAAAAGAGACCGCAGCTCCGCAGATGCTACAAAGCTGTTTTCCCTGTAAGAAAATGTCACTTTATGCAATGTTAAGATCAAAGCTTTCTAAAATAAAAGATATTGGTTTCAAATGAATTATACTGTTATTTACAATGCAGAAAGGCGTTTCTTTAATGTGGTGGATTTTTTCTGCTCCTCAAGTAATGTTAGTGCTACTATGCCCAAAAACAGCTTATTTTAGCGTTTCTATGCACAGTGGCACTGTGTTAGTGCTCCTGAGTGAAAGAAGAGACCACAGGCTTACAAATGCTGAAAAGCTGTTTTAACTGTAAGAGAATGTCACTTCATGCAATGTTAAGATCCAAGCTTGCCAAATGAAAGATACTGGTTTCAAATGAAATAATCTTTCATTTGCAATGCAAAATAAGGTGTTTCTTTAATAATTTAGATGATTTCTGCTCCTCGAGTAATGTTAGTGCTACTATGCCCAAACAGCTTAGTTTAGCGTTTCTATGAACAGTGACACTGTGACAGTGCTCCTGAGTGAAAGAAGATACCGCAGCTCCGCAGATGCTGAAAAGCTGTTTTCCCTGTAAGAGAATGTCACTTTATGCAATGTTAGGAACAAAACTTTCTAAAAGAAAAGATATTGGTTTCAAATGAATTATACTGTTATGTACGATGCAGAAACGCGTTTCTGTAATGTGTTAGTGCTACCATGCCCAAACAGCTTATTTTAGCGTTTCTATGAACAGTGGCACTGTGACAGTGCTCTTGAGTGAAAAAAGAGACCGCAGCTCCACAGATGCTGAAAAGCTGTTTTAACTGTAAGAGAATGTCACTTCATGCAATGTTAAGATCAAAGCTTACCAAAATGAAAGATACTGGTTTCAAATGAAACAATCTTTCATTTGCAATGCAAATAAAGGCGTTTCTTTAATATTTAAGATGATTTCTGCTCCTCGAGCAATGTTAGTGCTACTATGCCCAAACAGCTTATTTTAGCGTTTCTATGAACAGTGGCACTGTGACAGTGCTCCTGAGTGAAAGAAGATACCACATTTCTGCAGATGCTGACAAGCTGTTTTCCCTGTAAGAGAATGTCACTTTATGCTATGTTAAGATCAAAGCTTTCTAAAATAAAAGATATTGGTTTCAAATGAATTATACTGTTATTTACAATGCAGAAAGGCGTTTCTTTAATGTGGTAGATTGTTTCTGCTCCTCGAGTAATGTTAGTGCTACTATGCCCAAACAGCTTATTTTAGCGTTTCTATGAACAGTGGCACTGTGTCAGCGCTCCTGAGTGAAAGAAGAGACCGCAGCTCCACAGATGCTGAAAAGCTGTTTTCCCTGTAAGAGATAGTCTCTTTATGCAATTTTAAGATCAAAGCAAACCAAAATTAAAAAATATTGTTTTCAAATGAAATAAACACTTATTTGCAATGTAAAAATGCGTTTCTTTAATGTGTTAGATGATATCTGCTCCTCAAATAAATATAGTGCTATATGCACAAATAGCTTATTTTAGCGTTTCTATGAATAGTGGCACTGTGTCAGTGCTCCTGAGTGAAAGAAGAGACCGCAGCTCCACAGATGCTGAAAAGCTGTTTTCCCTGTAAGAGAAAGTCTCTTTATGCAATGTTAAGATCAAAGCTTGCTAAAATAAAAGATATTGGTTTCAAATGAATTAAACTCTTATTTGCAATGTAAAAAGTCGTTTCTGTAAGGTGTTAGTTGATTTCTACTCCTCAAGTAATGTTAGTGCTACTATGCCCAAAAACAGCTTATTTTAGCGTTTCTATGCACAGTGGCACTGTGTTAGTGCTCCTGAGTGAAAGAAGAGATCGCAGCTCCACAGATGCTGAAAAGCTGTTTTCCCTGTAAGAGAAAGTCTCTTTATGCAATTTTAAGATCAAAGCTAACCAAAATGAAAAAATATTGTTTTCAAATGAAATAAACACTTATTTGCAATGTAAAAAGTCGTTTCTGTCAGGTGTTAGTTGATTTCTACTCCTCAAGTAAAGTTAGTGCTCCTCTATGCTCAAACAGCTTAAGTTAGCGTTTCTATGAACAGTGGCACTGTGACAGTGCTCCTGAGTGAAAGAAGATACCACAGCTCCGCAGATGCTGAACAGCTGTTTTCCCTGTAAGAGAAAGTCACTTTATGCAATGTTAAGATCAAAGCTTGCTAAAATAAAAGATATTGGTTTCAAATGAATTAAACTCTTATTTGCAATGCAAAAAGGTGTATTTTTATGTGTTGGAGGATTTCTTCTCCTCGAGTAAAGTTAGTGCTGCTATGCCAAAACAGCTTATTTTAGCGTTTCTATGAACAGTGGCACTGTGACTGTGCTCCTGAGTGAAAGAATAGACCACAGCTCCGCAGTTGCTACAAAGCTTTTTTCCCTGTAAGAGAATGTCACTTTATGCTATGTTAAGATCAAAGCTTTCTAAAATAAAAGATATTGGTTTCAAATGAATTATACTGTTATTTACAATGCAGAAAGGCGTTTCTTTAATGTGGTGGATTGTTTCTGCTCCTCAAGTAATGTTAGTGCTACTATGCCCAAAAACAGCTTATTTTAGCGTTTCTATGCACAGTGGCACTGTGTTAGTGCTCCTGAGTGAAAGAAGAGACCGCAGCTCTACAAATGCTGAAAAGCTGTTTTAACTGTAAGAGAATGTCACTTCATGCAATGTTAAGATCAACGCTTGCCAAAATGAAAGATACTGGTTTCAAATGAAATAATCTTTCATTTGCAATGCAAAAAAGGTGTTTCTTTAATAATTTAGATGATTTCTGCTCCTCGAGTAATGTTAGTGCTACTATGCCCAAACAGCTTATTTTAGCGTTTCTATGAACAGTGGCACTGTGATAGTGCTCCTGAGTGAAAGAAGATACCGCAGCTCCGCAGATGCTGAAAAGCTGTTTTCCCTGTAAGAGAATGTCACATTATGCAATGTTAGGAACAAAACTTTCTAAAAGAAAACATATTGGTTTCAAATGAATTATACTGTTATTTACAATGCAGAAAGGCGTTTCTTTAATGTGTTAGATTGTTTCTGCTCCTAAAGTAAAGTTAGTGCAACTATGCTCAGACATCTTATTTTAGCGTTTCTATGAACAAGTGGCACTGTGTCAGCGCTCCTGAGTGAAAGAAGAGACCGCAGCTCCACAGATGCTGAAAAGCTGTTTTCCCTGTAAGAGATAGTCTCTTTATGCAATTTTAAGATCAAAGCAAACCAAAATGAAAAAATATTGTTTTCAAATGAAATTAACACTTATTTGCAATGTAAAAAGGCGTTTCTTTAATGTGTTAGATGATATATGCTCCTCAAATAAATATAGTGCTATATGCACAAATAGCTTATTTTAGCGTTTCTATGAATAGTGGCACTGTGTCAGTGCTCCTGAGTGAAAGAAGAGACCGCAGCTCCACAGATGCTGAAAAGCTGTTTTAACTGTAAGAGATTGTCACTTCATGCAATGTTAAGATCAAAGCTTGCTAAAATAAAAGATATTGGTGTCAAATGAATTAAACTCTTATTTGCAATGCAAAAAGGTGTTTTTTTTATGTGTTGGAGGATTTCTTCTCCTCGAGTAAAGTTAGTGCTGCTATGCCCAAACAGCTTATTTTAGCGTTTCTATGAACAGTGGCACTGTGACAGTGCTCCTGAGTGAAAGAATAGAACACAGCTCCGCAGTTGCTACAAAGCTGTTTTCCCTGCAAGAGAATGTCACTTTATGCAATGTTAAGATCAAAGCTTTCTAAGATAAAAGATATTGGTGTCAAATAACTTATACAGTTATGTACTATGCAGAAACGCGTTTCTTTAATGTGTTAGTGCTACCATGCCCAAACAGCTTATTTTAGCGTTTCTATGAACAGTGGCAATGTGACAGTGCTCTTGAGTGAAAAAAGAGACCGCAGCTCCGCAGATGCTGCAAAGCTGTTTTCCCTGTAAGAAAATGTCACTATATGCAATGTTAAGATCAAAGCTTTCTAAAATAAAAGATATTGGTTTCAAATGAATTATATTGTTATTTGCAATGTAAAAAGTCGTTTCTGTAAGGTGTTAGTTAATTTCTACTCCTCAAGTAAAGTTAGTGCTCCTCTATGCTCAAACAGCTTAAGTTAGCGTTTCTATGAACAGTGGTTCTGTTTCAGTGTTCCTAAGTGAAAGATGAGTCCGCAGATCCACAGGTGTTTAAAATCTATTTTCCCTGTAAGAGAATGTCAGTTCATGCATTGTTAAGATCAAAGCTTGCCAAAATGAAAGATACTGGTTTCGAATGAAATAATCTTTCATTTGCAATGCAAAACAGGTGTTTCTTTAATAATTCAGATGATTTCTGCTCCTCGAGTAATGTTAGTGCTACTATCCCCAAACAGCTTATTTTAGCGTTTCTATGAACAGTGGCACTGTGACAGTGCTCCTGAGTGAAAGAAGATACCACAGCTCCGCAGATGCTGAAAAGCTGTTTTCCCTGTAAGAGAAAGTCACTTTATGCAATGTTAAGATCAAAGCTTGCTAAAATAAAAGATATTGGTTTCAAATGAATTAAACTCTTATTTGCAATGCAAAAAGGTGTTTTTTTATTTGTTGGAGGATTTCTTCTCGAGTAAAGTTAGTGCTGCTATGCCCAAACAAGCTTATTTTAGCGTTTCTATGAACAGTGGCACTGTGACAGTGCTCCTAAGTGAAAGAAGATACCACAGCTCCGCAGATGCTGAAAAGCTGTTTTCCCTGTAAGAGAATGTCACTTTGTGCAATGTTAGGAACAAAACTTTCTAAAAGAAAAGATATTGGTTTCAAATGAATTATACTGTTATGTACGATGCAGAAACGCGTTTCTGTAATGTGTTATTGCTACCATGCCCAAACAGCTTATTTTAGCGTTTCTATGAACAGTGGCACTGTGACTTTGCTCCTGAGTGAAAGAAGAGATCGCAGCTCCACAGATGCTGAAAATCTGTTTTACCTGTAAGAGAAAGTCTCTTTATGCAATTTTAAGATCAAAGCTAACCAAAATGAAAAATATTGGTTTCAAATGAAATAAACTCTTATTTACAATGCAGAAAGGCGTTTCTTTAATGTGTTAGATTGTTTCTGCTCCTAAAGTAAAGTTAGTGCTACTATGGTCAGACATCTTATTTTAGCGTTTCTATGAACAGTGGCACTGTGACTTTGCTCCTGAGTGAAAGAAGAGCTCGCAGCTTCACAGATGCTGAAAAGCTGTTTTACCTGTAAGAGAAAGTCTCTTCATGCAATTTTAAGATCAAAGCTAACCAAAATGAAAAAATATTGTTTTCAAATGAAATAAACACTTATTTACAATGCAGAAAGGCGTTTCTTTAATGTGTTAGATTGTTTCTGCTCCTAAAGTTAGTTCTACTATGCCCAAACAGCTTATTTTAGCGTTTCTATGAACAGTGGCACTGTGACTTTGCTCCTTAGTGAAAGAAGAGCTCGCAGCTCCACAGATGCTGAAAAGCTGTTTTCCCTGTAAGCGAAAGTCTCTTTATGCAATTTTAAGATCAAAGCTAACCAAAAAAAAAATATATTGGTTTCAAATGAAATAAACTCTTATTTACAATGCAGAAAGGCGTTTCTTTAATGTGTTAGATTGTTTCTGCTCCTAAAGTAAAGTTAGTGCTACTATGCTCAGACATCTTATTTTAGTGTTTCTATATACTGTGGCACTGTGTCAGCGCTCCTGAGTGAAAGAAGAGACCGCAGCTCCACAGATGCTGAAAAGCTGTTTTCCCTCTAAGAGAATTTCACTTCATGCAATGTTAAGATCAAAGCTTGCCAAAATGAAAGATATTGGTTTCAAATGAAATGAACTCTTATTTGCAATGCAAAAAGGTGTTTTTTTACGTGTTAGATGATTTCTGCTCCTCGAGTAATGTTAGTGCTACTATGCCCAAATACATCTTATTTTAGCGTTTCTTTGAACAGTGGCACTGTGACAGTGCTCCTGAGTGAAGGAAGATACCACAGCTCCGCAGATGCTGACAAGCTGTTTTTCCTGTAAGAGAATGTCACTTTATGCAATGTTAAGATCAAAGCTTTCTAAAATAACAGATATTGGTTTCAAATGACTTATACAGTTATGTACTATGCAGAAACGCGTTTCTTTAATGTGTTAGTGCTACCATGCCCAAACAGCTTATTTTAGCGTTTCTATGAACAGTGGCACTGTGACAGTGCTCTTGAGTGAAAAAAGAGACCGCAGCTACGCAGATGCTACAAAGCTGTTTTCCCTGTAAGAAAATATCACTTTATGCAATGTTAAGATCAAAGCTTTCTAAAATAAAAGATATTGCTTTCAAATGAATTATACTGTTATTTACAATGCAGAAAGGCGTTTCTTTAATGTGGTAGATTTTTTCTGCTCCTCAAGTAATGTTAGTGCTGCTATGCCCAAAAACAGCTTATTTTAGCGTTTCTATGAACAGTGGCACTGTGTTAGTGCTCCTGAGTGAAAGAAGAGACCGCAGCTCTACAAATGCTGAAAAGCTGTTTAAACTGTAAGAGAATGTCACTTCATGCAATGTTAAGATCAAAGATTGCCAAAATGAAAGATACTGGTTTCAAAAGAAATAATCTTTCATTTGCAATGCAAAAAAGGTATTTCTTTAATAATTTAGATGATTTCTGCTCCTCGAGTAATGTTAGTGCTACTATGCCCAAACAGCTTATTTTAGCGTTTCTATGAACAGTGGCACTGTGACAGTGCTCCTGAGTGAAAGAAGATACCGCAGCTCCGCAGATGCTGAAAAGCTGTTTTCCCTGTAAGAGAATTTCACTTCATGCAATGTTAAGATCAAAGCTTGCCAAAATGAAAGATATTGGTTTCAAATGAAATGAACTATTATTTGCAATGCAAAAAGGTGTTTTTTTATGTGTTAGATGATTTCTGCTCCTCGAGTAATGTTAGTGCTACTATGCCCAAAAACAGCTTATTTTAGCGTTTCTATGAATAGTTGCACTGTATCAGTGCTCCTGAGTGAAAGAAGAGACCGCAGCTCTACAAATGCTGAAAAGCTGTTTTCCCTGTAAGAGAAAGTCTCTTTATGCAATGTTAGGAACAAAACTTTCTAAAAGAAAAGATATTGGTTTCAAATGAATTATACTGTTATGTACTATGCAGAAACGCGTTTCTGTAATGTGTTAGTGCTACCATGCCCAAACAGCTTATTTTAGCGTTTCTATGAACAGTGCCACTGTGACAGTGCTCTTGAGTGAAAAAAGAGACCGCAGCTCCACAGATGCTGAAAAGCTGTTTTAACTGTAAGAGAATGTCACTTCATGCAATGTTAAGATCAAAGCTAACCAAAATGAAAAAATATTGTTTTCAAAACAAATAAACACTTATTTGCAATGTAAAAAGTCGTTTCTGTAAGGTGTTAGTTGATTTCTACTCCTCAAGTAAAGGTAGTGCTCCTCTATGCTCAAACAGCTTAAGTTAGCGTTTCTATGAACAGTGGTTCTGTTTCAGTGTTCCTCAGTGAAAGATGAGTCCGCAGATCCACAGGTGTTTAAAAGCTATTTTCCCTGTAAGAGAATGTCAGCTCATGCAATGTTAAGATCAAAGCTTGCCAAAATGAAAGATACTGGTTTCAAATGAAATAATCTTTCATTTGCAATGCAAAACAGGTGTTTCTTTAATAATTTAGATGATTTCTGCTCCTCGAGTAATGTTAGTGCTACTATGCCCAAACAGCTTCTTTTAGCGTTTCTATGAACAGTGGCACTGTGACAGTGCTCCTGAGTGAAAGAAGAGACCGCAGTTCCGCAGATGCTACAAAGCTGTTTTCCCTGTAAGAGAATGTCACTTTATGCAATGTTAAGATCAAAGCTTTCTAAAATAAAAGATATTGGTTTCAAATGACTTATACAGTTATGTACTATGCAGAAACGCGTTTCTTTAATGTGTTAGTGCTACCATGCCCAAACAGCTTATTTTAGCGTTTCTATGAACAGTGGCACTGTGACTTTGCTCCTGAGTGAAAGAAGAGCTCGCAGCTCCACAGATGCTGAAAAGCTGTTTTCCCTGTAAGAGAAAGTCTCTTTATGCAATTTTAAGATCAAAGCTATCCAAAATATAAAATATTGGTTTCAAATGAAATAAACTCTTATTTACAATGCAGAAAGGCGTTTCTTTAATGTGTTAGATTGTTTCTGCTCCTAAAGTAAAGTTAGTGCTAATATGCTCAGACATCTTATTTTAGTGTTTCTATATACAGTGGCACTGTGTCAGCGCTCCTGAGTGAAAGAAGAGACCGCAGCTCCACAGATGCTGAAAAACTGTTTTCCCTGTAAGAGAATTTCACTTCATGCAATGTTAAGATCAAAGCTTGCCAAAATGAAAGATATTGGTTTCAAATGAAATGAACTCTTATTTGCAATGCAAAAAGGTGTTTTTTTACGTGTTAGATGATTTTTGCTCCTCGAGGAATGTTAGTGCTACTATGCCCAAACAGCTTATTTTAGCGTTTCTATGAACAGTGGCACTGTGACAGTGCTCCTGAGTGAAAGAAGATACCACAGCTCCGCAGATGCTGAAAAGCTGTTTTAACTGTAAGAGAATGTCACTTCATGCAATGTTAATATCAAAGCTTACCAAAATGAAAGATATTGGTTTCAAATGAAATAATCTTTCATTTGCAATGCAAAAAAGGTGGCTCTTTAATAATTTAGAAGATTTCTGCTCCTCGAGTAATGTTAGTGCTACCATGCCCAAACAGCTTATTTTAGCGTTTCTATGAGCAGTGGCACTGTGACTTTGCTCCTGAGTGAAAGAAGAGCTCGCAGCTTCACAGATGCTGAAAATCTGTTTTACCTGTAAGAGAAAGTCTCTTTATGCAATTTTAAGATCAAAGCTAACCAAAATGAAAAATATTGGTTTCAAATGAAATAAACTCTTATTTACAATGCAGAAAGGCGTTTCTTTAATGTGTTAGATTGTTTCTGCTCCTACAGTAAAGTTAGTGCTACTATGCTCAGACATCTTATTTTAGCGTTTCTATGAACAGTGACACTGTGACTGTGCTCCTGAGTGAAAGAAGAGACCGCAGCTCCACAGATGCTGAAAAGCTGTTTTAACTGTAAGAGAATGTCACTTCATGCAATGTTAAGATCAAAGCTTGCCAAAATGAAAGATATTGGTTTCAAATGAATTAAACACTTATTTGCAATGTAAAAAGTCGTTTCTATAAGGTGTTAGTTGATTTCTACTCCTCAAGTAAAGTTAGTGCTCCTCTATGCTCAAACAGCTTAAGTTAGCGTTTCTATGAACAGTGGTTCTGTTTCAGTGTTCCTAAGTGAAAGATGAGTCCGCAGATCCACAGGTGTCTAAAAGCTATTTTCCCTGTAAGAGAATGTCAGTTCATGCAATGTTAAGATCAGAGCTTGCCAAAATGAAAGGTACTGGTTTCAAATGAAATAATCTTTCATTTGCAATGCAAAACAGGTGTTTCTTTAATAATTCAGATGATTTCTGCTCCTCGAGTAATGTTAGTGCTACCATGCCCAAACAGCTTATTTTAGCGTTTCTATGAACAGTGGCACTGTGACAGTGCTCCTGAGTGAAAGAAGAGACCGCAGTTCCTCAAATAATCTTTCATTTGCAATGCAAAACAGGTGTTTCTTTAAAAATTTAGATGATTTCTGCTCCTCGAGTAATTTTAGTGCTACTATGCCCAAACAGCTTCTTTTAGCGTTTCTATGAACAGTGGCACTGTGACAGTGCTCTTGAGTGAAAGAAGAGACCGCAGTTCCGCAGATGCTACAAAGCTGTTTTCCCTGTAAGAGAATGTCACTTTATGCAATGTTAAGATCAAAGCTTTCTAAAATAAAAGATATTGGTTTCAAATGACTTATACAGTTATGTACTATGCAGAAACGCGTTTCTTTAATGTGGTAGATTGTTTCTGCTCCTCAAGTAATGTTAGTGCTACCATGCCCAAACAGCTTATTTTAGCGTTTCTATGAACAGTGGCACTGTGACTTTGCTCCTGAGTGAAAGAAGAGCTCGCAGCTCCACAGATGCTGAAAAGCTGTTTTCCCTGTAAGAGAATTTCACTTCATGCAATGTTAAGATCAAAGCTTGCCAAAATGAAAGATATTGGTTTCAAATGAAATGAACTCTTATTTGCAATGCAGAAAGGCGTTTCTTTAATGTGTTAGATTGTTTCTGCTCCTAAAGTAAAGTTAGTGCTACTATGCTCAGACATCTTATTTTAGTGTTTCTATATACAGTGGCACTGTGTCAGCGCTCCTGAGTGAAAGAAGAGACCGCAGCTCCACAGATGCTGAAAAACTGTTTTCCCTGTAAGAGAATTTCACTTTATGCAATGTTAAGATCAAAGCTTGCCAAAATGAAAGATATTGGTTTCAAATGAAATGAACTCGTATTTGCAATGCAAAAAGGTGTTTTTTTACGTGTTAGATGATTTCTGCTCCTCGAGTAATGTTAGTGCTACTATGCCCAAAAACATCTTATTTTAGCGTTTCTATGAACAGTGGCACTGTGACAGTGCTCCTGAGTGAAAGAAGATACCACAGCTCCGCAGATGCTGACAAGCTGTTTTCCCTGTAGAGAAAATCACTTTATGCAATGTTAAGATCAAAGCTTGCTAAAATAAAAGATATTGGTTTCAAATCAAATAAACTCTTATTTAAAATGCAGAAAGGCGTTTCTTTAATGTGTTAGATTGTTTGTGCTCCTAAAGTACAGTTAGTGCTACTATGCTCAGACATCTTATTTTAGCGTTTCTATATACAGTGGCACTGTGTCAGCGCTCCTGAGTCAAAGAAGAGGCCACAGCTCCACAGATGCTACAAAGCTGTTTTCCCTGTAAGAGAATGTCACTTTATGCAATGTTAAGATCAAAGCTTTCTAAAATAACAGATATTGGTTTCAAATGACTTATACAGTTATGTACTATGCAGAAACGCGTTTCTTTAATGTGTTAGTGCTACCATGCCCAAACAGCTTATTTTAGCGTTTCTATGAACAGTGGCACTGTGACAGTGCTCCTGAGTGAAAGAAGATACCGCAGCTCCTTAGATGCTACAAAGCTGTTTTCCCTGTAAGAGAATGTCACTTTGTGCAATGTTAGGAATAAAACTTTCTAAAAGAAAAGATATTGGTTTCAAATGAATTATACTGTTATGTACGATGCAGAAAAGCGTTTCTGTAATGTGTTAGTGCTACCATGCCCAAACAGCTTATTTTAGCGTTTCTATGAACAGTGGCACTTTGACTTTGCTCCTGAGTGAAAGAAGAGCTCGCAGCTTCACAGATGCTGAAAAGCTGTTTTACCTGTAAGAGAAAGTCTCTTTATGCAATTTTAAGATCAAAGCTAACCAAAATGAAAAATATTGGTTTCAAATGAAATAAACTCTTATTTACAATGCAGAAAGGCGTTTCTTTAATGTGTTAGATTGTTTCTGCTCCTAAAGTTAGTGCTACTATGCCCAAACAGCTTATTTTAGCGTTTCTATGAACAGTGACACTGTGACTGTGCTCCTGAGTGAAAGAATAGAACACAGCTCCGCAGTTGCTATAAAGCTGTTTTCCCTGTAAGAGAATGTCACTTTATGCAATGTTAAGATCAAAGCTTTCTAAGATGAAGGATATTGGTTTCAAATAACTTATACAGTTATGTACTATGCAGAAACGCGTTTCTTTAATGTGTTAGTGCTACCATGCCCAAACAGCTTATTTTAGCGTTTCTATGAACAGTGGCACTGTGACAGCGCTCTTGAGTGAAAAAAGAGACCGCAGCTCCGCAGATGCTACAAAGCTGTTTTCCCTGTAAGAGAATGTCACTTTATGCAATGTTAAGATCAAAGCTTTCTAAAATAAAAGATATTGGTTTCAAATGAATTATACTGTTATTTACAATGCAGAAAGGCGTTTCTTTAATGTGGTAGATTGTTTCTGCTCCTCAAGTAATGTTAGTGCTACTATGCCCAAAAACAGCTTATTTTAGCGTTTCTATGCACAGTGGCACTGTGTTAGTGCTCCTGAGTGAAAGAAGAGATCGCAACTCCACAGATGCTGAAAAGCTGTTTTCCCTGTAAGAGAAAGTCTCTTTATGCAATTTTAAGTTCAAAGCTAACCAAAATGAAAAAATATTGTTTTCAAATGAAATAAACACTTATTTGCAATGTAAAAAGTCGTTTCTGTAAGGTGTTAGTTGATTTCTACTCCTCAAGTAAAGTTAGTGCTCCTCTATGCTCAAACAGCTTAAGTTAGCGTTTCTTTGAACAGTGGTTCTGTTTCAGTGTTCCTAAGTGAAAGATGAGTCCGCAGATCCACAGGTGTTTAAAAGCTATTTTCCCTGTAAGAGAATGTCAGTTCATGCAATGTTAAGATCAGAGCTTGCCAAAATGAAAGATACTGGTTTCAAATGAAATAATCTTTCATTTGCAATGCAAAACAGGTGTTTCTTTAATAATTCAGATGATTTCTGCTCCTCGAGTAATGTTAGTGCTACTATGCCCAAACAGCTTATTTTAGCGTTTCTATGAACAGTGGCACTGTGACAGTGCTCCTGAGTGAAAGAAGATACCACAGCTCCGCAGATGCTGAAAAGCTGTTTTAAACTGTAAGAGAATGTCACTTCATGCAATGTTAAGATCAAAGCTTGCCAAAATGAAAGATACTGGTTTCAAATGAAACAATCTTTCATTTGCAATGCAAAAAAAGGTGTTTCTTTCATATTTAAGATGATTTCTGCTCCTCGAGTAATGTTAGTGCTACTATGCCCAAACAGCTTATTTTAGCGTTTCTATGAACAGTGGCACTGTGACAGTGCTCCTGAGTGAAAGAAGATACCACAGCTCCGCAGATGCTGAAAAGCTGTTTTCCCTGTAAGAGAAAGTCACTTAATGCAATGTTAAGATCAAAGCTTGCTAAAATTAAAGATATTGGTTTCAAATGAATTAAACTCTTATTTGCAATGCAAAAAGGTGTTTTTTTATGTGTTGGAGGATTTCTTCTCCTCGAGTAAAGTTAGTGCTGCTATGCCCAAACAGCTTATATTAGCGTTTCTATGAACAGTGGCACTGTGGCTGTGCTCCTGAGTGAAAGAAGAGATCGCAGCTCCACAGATGCTGAAAAGCTGTTTTCCCTGTAAGAGAAAGTCTCTTTATGCAATTTTAAGATCAAAGCTAACCAAAATGAAAAAATATTGTTTTCAAATGAAATAAACACTTATTTGCAATGTAAAAAGTCGTTTCTATAAGGTTTTAGTTGATTTCTACTCCTCAAGTAAAGTTAGTGCTCCTCTATGCTCAAACAGCTTAAGTTAGCGTTTCTATGAACAGTGGTTCTGTTTCAGTGTTCCTAAGTGAAAGATGAGTCCGCAGATCCACAGGTGTCTAAAAGCTATTTTCCCTGTAAGAGAATGTCAGTTTATGCAATGTTAAGATCAGAGCTTGCCAAAATGAAAGGTACTGGTTTCAAATGAAATAATCTTTCATTTGCAATGCAAAACAGGTGTTTCTTTAATAATTCAGATGATTTCTGCTCCTCGAGTAATGTTAGTGCTACCATGCCCAAACAGCTTATTTTAGCGTTTCTATGAACAGTGGCACTGTGACAGTGCTCGTGAGTGAAAGACGATACCACAGCTCCGCAGATGCTGAAAAGCTGTTTTCCCTGTAAGAGAATGTCACTTTATGCAATGTTAGGAACAAAACTTTCTAAAAGAAAAGATATTGGTTCAAATGAATTATACTGTTATGTACGATGCAGAAACGCGTTTCTGTAATGTGTTAATGCTACCATGCCCAAACAGCTTATTTTCGCGTTTTTATGAACAGTGGCACTGTGACAGTGCTCTTGAGTGAAAAAAGAGACCGCAGCTCCACAGATGCTGAAAAGCTGTTTTAACTGTAAGAGAATGTCACTTCATGCAATGTTAAGATCAAAGCTTGCCAAAATGAAAGATACTGGTTTCAAATGAAATAATCGTTCATTTGCAATGCAAAACAGGTGTTTCTTTAAAAATTTAGATGATTTCTGCTCCTCGAGTAATTTTAGTGCTACTATGCCCAAACAGCTTCTTTTAGCGTTTCTATGAACAGTGGCACTGTGACAGTGCTCTTGAGTGAAAAAAGAGACCGCAGCTACGCAGATGCTACAAAGCTGTTTTCCCTGTAAGAAAATATCACTTCATGCAATGTTAAGATCAAAGCTTGCCAAAATGAAAGATACTGGTTTCAAATGAAATAATCTTTCATTTGCAATGCAAAAAAGGTGTTTCTTCAATAATTTAGATGATTTCTCCTCCTCGAGTAATGTTAGTGCTACTATGCCCAAACAGCTTATTTTAGCGTTTCTATGAACAGTGGCACTGTGACAGTGCTCCTGAGTGAAAGAAGATACCGCAGCTCCGCAGATGCTGGAAAGCTGTTTTCCCTGTAAGAGAATTTCACTTCATGCAATGTTAAGATCAAAGCTTGCCACAATGAAAGATATTGGTTTCAAATGAAATGAACTATTATTTGCAATCCAAAAAGGTGTATTTTATGTGTTAGATGAATTCTGCTCCTCGAGTAATGTTAGTGCTACTATACCCAAAAACAGCTTATTTTAGCGTTTCTATGAATAGTTGCACTGTGGCAGTGCTCCTGAGTGAAAGAAGATACCACAGCTCCGCAGATGCTGACAAGCTGTTTTCCCTGTAAGAGAAAGTCTCTTTATGCAATTTTAAGATCAAAGCTAACCAAAATGAAAAAATATTGTTTTCAAATGAAATAAACACTTATTTGCAATGGAAAAAGTCCTTTCTATAAGGTGTTAGTTGATTTCTGCTCCTCGAGTAATGTTAGTGCTACCATGCCCAAACAGCTTATTTTAGCATTTCTATGAACAGTGGCACTGTGACAGTGCTCCTGAGTGAAAGAAGATACCACAGCTCCGCAGATGCTGACAAGCTGTTTTCCCTGTAAGAAAATGTCACTTTATGCAATGTTAAGATCAAAGCTTTCTAAAATAAAAGATATTGGTTTCAAATGAATTATACTGTTATTTACAATGCAGAAAGGCGTTTCTTTAATGTGGTAGATTGTTTCTGCTCCTCAAGTAATGTTAGTGCTACCATGCCCAAACAGCTTATTTTAGCGTTTCTATGAACAGTGCCACTGTGACAGTGCTCTTGAGTGAAAAAAGAGACCGCAGCTCCACAGATGCTGAAAAGCTGTTTTATCTGTAAGAGAATGTCACTTCATGCAATGTTAAGATCAAAGCTAACCAAAATGAAAAAATATTGTTTTCAAAACAAATAAACACTTATTTGCAATGTAAAAAGTCGTTTCTGTAAGGTGTTAGTTGATTTCTACTCCTCAAGTAAAGGTAGTGCTCCTCTATGCTCATACAGCTTAAGTTAGCGTTTCTATGAACAGTGGTTCTGTTTCAGTGTTCCTCAGTGAAAGATGTGTCCGCAGATCCACAGGTGTTTTAAAGCTATTTTCCCTGTAAGAGAATGTCAGTTCATGCAATGCTAAGATCAAAGCTTTCTAAAATAAAAGATATTGGTTTCAAATGAATTATACTGTTATTTACAATGCAGAAAGGCGTTTCTTTAATGTGGTAGATTGTTTCTGCTCCTCAAGTATTGTTAGTGCTGCTATGCCCAAAAACAGCTTATTTTAGCGTTTCTATGAACAGTGGCACTGTGTTAGTGCTCCTGAGTGAAAGAAGAGACCGCAGCTCTAGAAATGCTGAAAAGCTGTTTTCCCTGTAAGAGAAAGTCACTTTATGCAACGTTAAGATCAAAGCTTGCTAAAATAAAAGATATTGGTTTCAAATGAAATAAACTTTTATTTAAAATGCAGAAAGGCGTTTCTTTAATGTGTTAGATTGTTTCTGCTCCTAAAGTACAGTTAGTGCTACTATGCTCAGACATCTTATTTTAGTGTTTCTATATACAGTGGCACTGTGTCAGCGCTCCTGAGTCAAAGAAGAGACCGCAGCTCCACAGATGCTACAAAGCTGTTTTCCCTGTAAGAGAATGTCACTTTATGCAATGTTAAGATCAAAGCTTTCTAAAATAACAGATATTGGTTTCAAATGACTTATACAGTTATGTACTATGCAGAAACGCGTTTCCGTAATGTGTTAGTGCTACCATGCCCAAACAGCTTATTTTAGCGTTTCTATGAACAGTGCCACTGTGACAGTGCTCTTGAGTGAAAAAAGAGACCGCAGCTCCACAGATGCTGAAATGCTGTTTTATCTGTAAGAGAATGTCTCTTTATGCAATTTTAAGATCAAAGCTAACCAAAATAAAAAATATTGGTTTCAAATGAAATAAACTCTTAATTACAATGCAGAAAGGCGTTTCTTTAATGTGTTAGATTGTTTCTGCTCCTAAAGTAAAGTTAGTGCTACTATGCTCAGACATCTTATTTTAGTGTTTCTATATACAGTGGCACTGTTTCAGCGCTCCTGAGTGAAAGAAGAGACCGCAGCTCCGCAGATGCTGAAAAGCTGTTTTCCCTGTAAGAGAATTTCACTTCATGCAATGTTAAGATCAAAGCTTTCTAAAATAACAGATATTGGTTTCAAATGACATATACAGTTATGTACTAAGCAGAAACGCGTTTCTTTAATATGTTAGTGCTACCATGCCCAAACAGCTTATTTTAGCGTTTCTATGAACAGTGGCCCTGTTTCAGCGCTCCTGAGTGAAAAAAGAGACCGCAGCTACGCAGATGCTACAAAGCTGTTTTCCCTGTAAGAAAATATCACTTCATGCAATGTTAAGATCAAAGATTGCCAAAATGAAAGATACTGGTTTCAAAAGAAATTATCTTTCATTTGCAATGCAAAAAAGGTATTTCTTTAATAATTTAGATGATTTCTGCTCCTCGAGTAATGTTAGTGCTACTATGCCCAAACAGCTTATTTTAGCGTTTCTATGAACAGTGGCACTGTGACAGTGCTCCTGAGTGAAAGAAGATACCGCAGCTCCGCAGATGCTGAAAAGCTGTTTTCCCTGTAATAGAATTTCACTTCATGCAATGTTAAGATCAAAGCTTGCCAAAATGAAAGATACTGGTTTCAAATGAAATGAACTATTATTTGCAATGGAAAAAGTTCTTTCTATAAGGTGTTAGTTGATTTCTGCTCCTCGAGTAATGTTAGTGCTACCATGCCCAAACAGCTTATTTTAGCATTTCTATGAACAGTGGCACTGTGGCAGTGCTCTTGAGTGAAAAAAGAGACCGCAGCTCCACAGATGCTGAAAAGCTGTTTTAACTGTGAGAATGTCACTTCATGCAATGTTAAGATCAAAGCTTGCCAAAATGAAAGATACTGGTTTCAATTGAAATAATCTTTCATTTGCAATGCAAAACAGGTGTTTCTTTAAAAATTTAGATGATTTCTGCTCCTCGAGTAATTTTAGTGCTACTATGCCCAAACATCTTCTTTTAGCGTTTCTATGAACAGTGGCACTGTGACAGTGCTCCTGAGTGAAAGAAGAGACCGCAGTTCCGCAGATGCTACAAAGCTGTTTTCCCTGTAAGAGAATGTCACTTTATGCAATGTTAAGATCAAAGCTTTCTAAAATAAAAGATATTGGTTTCAAATGACTTATACAGTTATGTACTATGCAGAAACGCGTTTCTTTCATGTGGTAGATTGTTTCTGCTCCTCAAGTAATGTTAGTGCTACCATGCCCAAACAGCTTATTTTAGCGTTTCTATGAACAGTGGCACTGTGACTTTGCTCCTGAGTGAAAGAAGAGCTCGCAGCTCCACAGATGCTGAAAAGCTGTTTTCCCTGTAAGAGAATTTCACTTCATGCAATGTTAAGATCAAAGCTTGCCAAAATGAAAGATATTGGTTTCAAATGAAATGAACTCTTATTTGCAATGCAGAAAGGCGTTTCTTTAATGTGTTAGATTGTTTCTGCTCCTAAAGTAAAGTTAGTGCTACTATGCTCAGACATCTTATTTTAGTGTTTCTATATACAGTGGCACTGTGTCAGCGCTCCTGAGTGAAAGAAGAGACCGCAGCTCCACAGATGCTGAAAAACTGTTTTCCCTGTAAGAGAATTTCACTTTATGCAATGTTAAGATCAAAGCTTGCCGAAATGAAAGATATTGGTTTCAAATGAAATGAACTCGTATTTGCAATGCAAAAAGGTGTTTTTTTACGTGTTAGATGATTTCTGCTCCTCGAGTAATGTTAGTGCTACTATGCCTAAAAACATCTTATTTTAGCGTTTCTATGAACAGTGGCACTGTGACAGTGCTCCTGAGTGAAAGAAGATACCACAGCTCCGCAGATGCTGACAAGCTGTTTTCCCTGTAAGAGAAAGTCACTTTATGCAATGTTAAGATCAAAGCTTGCTAAAATAAAAGATATTGGTTTCAAATGAAATAAACTCTTATTTAAAATGCAGAAAGGCGTTTCTTTAATGTGTTAGATTGTTTGTGCTCCTAAAGTACAGTTAGTGCTACTATGCTCAGACATCTTATTTTAGTGTTTCTATATACAGTGGCACTGTTTCAGCGCTCCTGAGTGAAAGAAGAGACCGCAGCTCCGCAGATGATGAAAAGCTGTTTTCCCTGTAAGAGAATTTCACTTTATGCAATGTTAAGATCAAAGCTTTCTAAAATAACAGATATTGGTTTCAAATGACATATACAGTTATGTACTATGCAGAAACGCGTTTCTTTAATGTGTTAGTGCTACCATGCCCAAACAGCTTATTTTAGCGTTTCTATGAACAGTGGCACTGTTTCAGCGCTCCTGAGTGAAAAAAGAGACCGCAGCTACGCAGATGCTACAAAGCTGTTTTCCCTGTAAGAAAATATCACTTCATGCAATGTTAAGATCAAAGATTGCCAAAATGAAAGATACTGGTTTCAAAGAAATTATCTTTCATTTGCAATGCAAAAAAGGTATTTCTTTAATAATTTAGATGATTTCTGCTCCTCGAGTAATGTTAGTGCTACTATGCCCAAACAGCTTATTTTAGCGTTTCTATGAACAGTGGCACTGTGACTTTGCTCCTGAGTGAAAGAAGAGCTCGCAGCTCCACAGATGCTGAAAAGCTGTTTTCCCTGTAAGAGAAAGTCACTTTATGCAATGTTAAGATCAAAGCTTGCTAAAATAAAAGATATTGGTTTCAAATGAAATAAACTCTTATTTAAAATGCAGAAAGGCGTTTCTTTAATGTGTTAGATTGTTTGTGCTCCTAAAGTACAGTTAGTGCTACTATGCTCAGACATCTTATTTTAGTGTTTCTATATACAGTGGCACTGTTTCAGCGCTCCTGAGTGAAAGAAGAGACCGCAGCTCCGCAGATGCTGAAAACCTGTTTTCCCTGTAAGAGAATTTCACTTCATGCAATGTTAAGATCAAAGCTTTCTAAAATAACAGATATTGGTTTCAAATGACATATACAGTTATGTACTATGCAGAAACGCGTTTCTTTAATGTGTTAGTGCTACCATGCCCAAACAGCTTATTTTAGCGTTTCTATGAACAGTGGCACTGTTTCAGCGCTCCTGAGTGAAAAAAGAGACCGCAGCTACGCAGATGCTACAAAGCTGTTTTCCCTGTAAGAAAATATCACTTCATGCAATGTTAAGATCAAAGATTGCCAAAATGAAAGATACTGGTTTCAAAAGAAATTATCTTTCATTTGCAATGCAAAAAAGGTATTTCTTTAATAATTTAGATGATTTCTGCTCCTCGAGTAATGTTAGTGCTACTATGCCCAAACAGCTTATTTTAGCGTTTCTATGAACAGTGGCACTGTGACAGTGCTCCTGAGTGAAAGAAGATACCCGCAGCTCCGCAGATGCTGAAAAGCTGTTTTCCCTGTAATAGAATTTCACTTCATGCAATGTTAGATCAAAGCTTGCCAAAATGAAAGATACTGGTTTCAAATGAAATGAACTATTATTTGCAATGGAAAAAGTCCTTTCTATAAGGTGTTAGTTGATTTCTGCTCCTCGAGTAATGTTAGTGCTACCATGCCCAAACAGCTTATTTTAGCATTCTATGAACAGTGGCACTGTGGCAGTGCTCTTGAGTGAAAAAAGAGACCGCAGCTCCACAGATGCTGAAAAGCTGTTTTAACTGTAAGAGAATGTCACTTCATGCAATGTTAAGATCAAAGCTTGCCAAAATGAAAGATACTGGTTTCAAATGAAATAATCTTTCATTTGCAATGCAAAACAGGTGTTTCTTTAAAAATTTAGATGATTTCTGCTCCTCGAGTAATTTTAGTGCTACTATGCCCAAACATCTTCTTTTAGCGTTTCTATGAACAGTGGCACTGTGACAGTGCTCCTGAGTGAAAGAAGAGACCGCAGTTCCGCAGATGCTACAAAGCTGTTTTCCCTGTAAGAGAATGTCACTTTATGCAATGTTAAGATCAAAGCTTTCTAAAATAAAAGATATTGGTTTCAAATGACCTATACAGTTATGTACTATGCAGAAACGCGTTTCTTTAATGTGGTAGATTGTTTCTGCTCCTCAAGTAATGTTAGTGCTACCATGCCCAAACAGCTTATTTTAGCGTTTCTATGAACAGTGGCACTGTGACTTTGCTCCTGAGTGAAAGAAGAGCTCGCAGCTCCACAGATGCTGAAAAGCTGTTTTCCCTGTAAGAGAAAGTCACTTTATGCAATGTTAAGATCAAAGCTTGCTAAAATAAAAGATATTGGTTTCAAATGAAATAAACTCTTATTTAAAATGCAGAAAGGCGTTTCTTTAATGTGTTAGATTGTTTGTGCTCCTAAAGTACAGTTAGTGCTACTATGCTCAGACATCTTATTTTAGTGTTTCTATATACAGTGGCACTGTTTCAGCGCTCCTGAGTGAAAGAAGAGACCGCAGCTCCGCAGATGCTGAAAAGCTGTTTTCCCTGTAAGAGAATTTCACTTCATGCAATGTTAAGATCAAAGCTTTCTAAAATAACAGATATTGGTTTCAAATGACATATACAGTTATGTACTATGCAGAAACGCCTTTCTTTAATGTGTTAGTGCTACCATGCCCAAACAGCTTATTTTAGCGTTTCTATGAACAGTGGCACTGTTTCAGCGCTCCTGAGTGAAAAAAGAGACCGCAGCTACGCAGATGCTACAAAGCTGTTTTCCCTGTAAGAAAATATCACTTCATGCAATGTTAAGATCAAAGATTGCCAAAATGAAAGATACTGGTTTCAAAAGAAATTATCTTTCATTTGCAATGCAAAAAAGGTATTTCTTTAATAATTTAGATGATTTCTGCTCCTCGAGTAATGTTAGTGCTACTATGCCCAAACAGCTTATTTTAGCGTTTCTATGAACAGTGGCACTGTGACAGTGCTCCTGAGTGAAAGAAGATACCGCAGCTCCGCAGATGCTGAAAAGCTGTTTTCCCTGTAATAGAATTTCACTTCATGCAATGTTAAGATCAAAGCTTGCCAAAATGAAAGATACTGGTTTCAAATGAAATGAAATATTATTTGCAATGGAAAAAGTCCTTTCTATAAGGTGTTAGTTGATTTCTGCTCCTCGAGTAATGTTAGTGCTACCATGCCCAAACAGCTTATTTTAGCATTTCTATGAACAGTGGCACTGTGGCAGTGCTCTTCAGTGAAAAAAGAGACCGCAGCTCCACAGATGCTGAAAAGCTGTTTTAACTGTAAGAAAATGTCACTTCATGCAATGTTAAGATCAAAGCTTGCCAAAATGAAAGATACTGGTATCAAATGAAATAATCTTTCATTTGCAATGCAAAACAGGTGTTTCTTTAAAAATTTAGATGATTTCTGCTCCTCGAGTAATTTTAGTGCTACTATGCCCAAACATCTTCTTTTAGCGTTTCTATGAACAGTGGCACTGTGACAGTACTCCTGAGTGAAAGAAGAGACCGCAGTTCCGCAGATGCTACAAAGCTGTTTTCCCTGTAAGCGAATGTCACTTTATGCAATGTTAAGATCAAAGCTTTCTAAAATAAAAGATATTGGTTTCAAATGACTTATACAGTTATGTACTATGCAGAAACGCGTTTCTTTAATGTGGTAGATTGTTTCTGCTCCTCAAGTAATGTTAGTGCTACCATGCCCAAACAGCTTATTTTAGCGTTTCTATGAACAGTGGCACTGTGACTTTGCTCCTGAGTGAAAGAAGAGCTCGCAGCTCCACAGATGCTGAAAAGCTGTTTTCCCTGTAAGAGAATTTCACTTCATGCAATGTTAAGATCAAAGCTTGCCAAAATGAAAGATATTGGTTTCAAATGAAATGAACTCTTATTTGCAATGCAGAAAGGCGTTTCTTTAATGTGTTAGATTGTTTCTGCTCCTAAAGTAAAGTTAGTTCTACTATGCCTAAAAACATCTTATTTTAGCGTTTCTATGAACAGTGGCACTGTGGAAGTGCTCCTGAGTGAAAGAAGATACCACAGCTCCGCAGATGCTGACAAGCTGTTTTCCCTGTAAGAGAAAGTCACTTTATGCAATGTTAAGATCAAAGCTTGCTAAAATAAAAGATATTGGTTTCAAATGAAATAAACTCTTATTTAAAATGCAGAAAGGCGTTTCTTTAATGTGTTAGATTGTTTGTGCTCCTAAAGTACAGTTAGTGCTACTATACTCAGACATCTTTTTTTAGTGTTTCTATATACAGTGGCACTGTGTCAGCGCTCCTGAGTCAAAGAAGAGATCACAGCTCCGCAGATGATGAAAAGCTGTTTTCCCTGTAAGAGAATTTCACTTTATGCAATGTTAAGATCAAAGCTTTCTAAAATAACAGATATTGGTTTCAAATGACATATACAGTTATGTACTATGCAGAAACGCGTTTCTTTAATGTGTTAGTGCTACCATGCCCAAACAGCTTATTTTAGCGTTTCTATGAACAGTGGCACTGTTTCAGCGCTCCTGAGTGAAAAAAGAGACCGCAGCTACGCAGATGCTACAAAGCTGTTTTCCCTGTAAGAAAATATCACTTCATGCAATGTTAAGATCAAAGATTGCCAAAATGAAAGATACTGGTTTCAAAAGAAATTATCTTTCATTTGCAATGCAAAAAAGGTATTTCTTTAATAATTTAGATGATTTCTGCTCCTCGAGTAATGTTAGTGCTACTATGCCCAAACAGCTTATTTTAGCGTTTCTATGAACAGTGGCACTGTGACTTTACTCCTGAGTGAAAGAAGAGCTCGCAGCTCCACAGATGCTGAAAAGCTGTTTTCCCTGTAAGAGAAAGTCACTTTATGCAATGTTAAGATCAAAGCTTGCTAAAATAAAAGATATTGGTTTCAAATGAAATAAACTCTTATTTAAAATGCAGAAAGGCGTTTCTTTAATGTGTTAGATTGTTTGTGCTCCTAAAGTACAGTTAGTGCTACTATGCTCAGACATCTTATTTTAGTGTTTCTATATACAGTGGCACTGTTTCAGCGCTCCTGAGTGAAAGAAGAGACCGCAGCTCCGCAGATGCTGAAAACCTGTTTTCCCTGTAAGAGAATTTCACTTCATGCAATGTTAAGATCAAAGCTTTCTAAAATAACAGATATTGGTTTCAAATGACATATACAGTTATGTACTATGCAGAAACGCGTTTCTTTAATGTGTTAGTGCTACCATGCCCAAACAGCTTATTTTAGCGTTTCTATGAACAGTGGCACTGTTTCAGCGCTCCTGAGTGAAAAAAGAGACCGCAGCTACGCAGATGCTACAAAGCTGTTTTCCCTGTAAGAAAATATCACTTCATGCAATGTTAAGATCAAAGATTGCCAAAATGAAAGATACTGGTTTCAAAAGAAATTATCTTTCATTTGCAATGCAAAAAAGGTATTTCTTTAATAATTTAGATGATTTCTGCTCCTCGAGTAATGTTAGTGCTACTATGCCCAAACAGCTTATTTTAGCGTTTCTATGAACAGTGGCACTGTGACAGTGCTCCTGAGTGAAAGAAGATACCGCAGCTCCGCAGATGCTGAAAAGCTGTTTTCCCTGTAATAGAATTTCACTTCATGCAATGTTAAGATCAAAGCTTGCCAAAATGAAAGATACTGGTTTCAAATGAAATGAACTATTATTTGCAATGGAAAAAGTCCTTTCTATAAGGTGTTAGTTGATTTCTGCTCCTCGAGTAATGTTAGTGCTACCATGCCCAAACAGCTTATTTTAGCATTTCTATGAACAGTGGCACTGTGGCAGTGCTCTTGAGTGAAAAAAGAGACCGCAGCTCCACAGATGCTGAAAAGCTGTTTTAACTGTAAGAGAATGTCACTTCATGCAATGTTAAGATCAAAGCTTGCCAAAATGAAAGATACTGGTTTCAAATGAAATAATCTTTCATTTGCAATGCAAAACAGGTGTTTCTTTAAAAATTTAGATGATTTCTGCTCCTCGAGTAATTTTAGTGCTACTATGCCCAAACATCTTCTTTTAGCGTTTCTATGAACAGTGGCACTGTGACAGTGCTCCTGAGTGAAAGAAGAGACCGCAGTTCCGCAGATGCTACAAAGCTGTTTTCCCTGTAAGAGAATGTCACTTTATGCAATGTTAAGATCAAAGCTTTCTAAAATAAAAGATATTGGTTTCAAATGACCTATACAGTTATGTACTATGCAGAAACGCGTTTCTTTAATGTGGTAGATTGTTTCTGCTCCTCAAGTAATGTTAGTGCTACCATGCCCAAACAGCTTATTTTAGCGTTTCTATGAACAGTGGCACTGTGACTTTGCTCCTGAGTGAAAGAAGAGCTCGCAGCTCCACAGATGCTGAAAAGCTGTTTTCCCTGTAAGAGAAAGTCACTTTATGCAATGTTAAGATCAAAGCTTGCTAAAATAAAAGATATTGGTTTCAAATGAAATAAACTCTTATTTAAAATGCAGAAAGGCGTTTCTTTAATGTGTTAGATTGTTTGTGCTCCTAAAGTACAGTTAGTGCTACTATGCTCAGACATCTTATTTTAGTGTTTCTATATACAGTGGCACTGTTTCAGCGCTCCTGAGTGAAAGAAGAGACCGCAGCTCCGCAGATGCTGAAAAGCTGTTTTCCCTGTAAGAGAATTTCACTTCATGCAATGTTAAGATCAAAGCTTTCTAAAATAACAGATATTGGTTTCAAATGACATATACAGTTATGTACTATGCAGAAACGCCTTTCTTTAATGTGTTAGTGCTACCATGCCCAAACAGCTTATTTTAGCGTTTCTATGAACAGTGGCACTGTTTCAGCGCTCCTGAGTGAAAAAAGAGACCGCAGCTACGCAGATGCTACAAAGCTGTTTTCCCTGTAAGAAAATATCACTTCATGCAATGTTAAGATCAAAGATTGCCAAAATGAAAGATACTGGTTTCAAAAGAAATTATCTTTCATTTGCAATGCAAAAAAGGTATTTCTTTAATAATTTAGATGATTTCTGCTCCTCGAGTAATGTTAGTGCTACTATGCCCAAACAGCTTATTTTAGCGTTTCTATGAACAGTGGCACTGTGACAGTGCTCCTGAGTGAAAGAAGATACCGCAGCTCCGCAGATGCTGAAAAGCTGTTTTCCCTGTAATAGAATTTCACTTCATGCAATGTTAAGATCAAAGCTTGCCAAAATGAAAGATACTGGTTTCAAATGAAATGAAATATTATTTGCAATGGAAAAAGTCCTTTCTATAAGGTGTTAGTTGATTTCTGCTCCTCGAGTAATGTTAGTGCTACCATGCCCAAACAGCTTATTTTAGCATTTCTATGAACAGTGGCACTGTGGCAGTGCTCTTCAGTGAAAAAAGAGACCGCAGCTCCACAGATGCTGAAAAGCTGTTTTAACTGTAAGAAAATGTCACTTCATGCAATGTTAAGATCAAAGCTTGCCAAAATGAAAGATACTGGTATCAAATGAAATAATCTTTCATTTGCAATGCAAAACAGGTGTTTCTTTAAAAATTTAGATGATTTCTGCTCCTCGAGTAATTTTAGTGCTACTATGCCCAAACATCTTCTTTTAGCGTTTCTATGAACAGTGGCACTGTGACAGTACTCCTGAGTGAAAGAAGAGACCGCAGTTCCGCAGATGCTACAAAGCTGTTTTCCCTGTAAGCGAATGTCACTTTATGCAATGTTAAGATCAAAGCTTTCTAAAATAAAAGATATTGGTTTCAAATGACTTATACAGTTATGTACTATGCAGAAACGCGTTTCTTTAATGTGGTAGATTGTTTCTGCTCCTCAAGTAATGTTAGTGCTACCATGCCCAAACAGCTTATTTTAGCGTTTCTATGAACAGTGGCACTGTGACTTTGCTCCTGAGTGAAAGAAGAGCTCGCAGCTCCACAGATGCTGAAAAGCTGTTTTCCCTGTAAGAGAATTTCACTTCATGCAATGTTAAGATCAAAGCTTGCCAAAATGAAAGATATTGGTTTCAAATGAAATGAACTCTTATTTGCAATGCAGAAAGGCGTTTCTTTAATGTGTTAGATTGTTTCTGCTCCTAAAGTAAAGTTAGTTCTACTATGCCTAAAAACATCTTATTTTAGCGTTTCTATGAACAGTGGCACTGTGAAAGTGCTCCTGAGTGAAAGAAGATACCACAGCTCCGCAGATGCTGACAAGCTGTTTTCCCTGTAAGAGAAAGTCACTTTATGCAATGTTAAGATCAAAGCTTGCTAAAATAAAAGATATTGGTTTCAAATGAAATAAACTCTTATTTAAAATGCAGAAAGGCGTTTCTTTAATGTGTTAGATTGTTTGTGCTCCTAAAGTACAGTTAGTGCTACTATACTCAGACATCTTTTTTTAGTGTTTCTATATACAGTGGCACTGTGTCAGCGCTCCTGAGTCAAAGAAGAGATCACAGCTCCACAGATGCTACAAAGCTGTTTTCCCTGTAAGAGAATGTCACTTTATGCAATGTTAAGATCAAAGCTTTCTAAAATAACAGATATTGGTTTCAAATAACTTATACAGTTATGTACTATGCAGAAACGCGTTTCTTTAATGTGTTAGTGCTACCATGCCCAAACAGCTTATTTTAGCGTTTCTATGAACAGTGGCACTGTGACAGTGCTCTTGAGTGAAAAAAGAGACCGCAGCTCCACAGATGCTGAAAAGCTGTTTTGTCTGTAAGAGAATGTCAGTTCAAGCAATGTTAAGATCAAAGCTTGCCAAAATGAAAGATACTGGTTTCAAATGAAATAATCTTTTATTTGCAATGCAAAACAGGTGTTTCTTTAAAAATTTAGATGATTTCTGCTCCTCGAGTACTGTTCGTGCTACTATGCCCAAACAGCTTCTTTTAGCGTTTCTATGAACAGTGGCACTGTGACAGTGCTCCTGAGTGAAAGAAGAGACCGCAGTTCCGCAGATGCTGAAAAGCTGTTTTCCCTGTAAGAGAAAGTCACTTTATGCAATGTTAAGATCAAAGCTTTCTAAAATAAAAGATATTGGTTTCAAATGACTTATACAGTTATGTACTATGCAGAAACGCGTTTCTTTAATGTGTTAGTGCTACCATGCCCAAACAGCTTATTTTAGCGTTTCTATGAACAGTGGCACTGTGACTTTGCTCCTGAGTGAAAGAAGAACTCGCAGCTCCACAGATGCTGAAAAGCTGTTTTCCCTTTAAGAGAAAGTCTCTTTATGCAATTTTAAGATCAAAGCTAACCAAAATAAAAAATATTGGTTTCAAATGAAATAAACTCTTATTTACAATGCAGTAAGGCGTTTCTTTAATGTGTTAGATTGTTTCTGCTCCTAAAGTAAAGTTAGTGCTACTATGCTCAGACATCTTATTTTAGTGTTTCTATATACAGTGGCACTGTTTCAGCGCTCCTGAGTGAAAGAAGAGACCGCAGATCCGCAGATGCTGAAAAGCTGTTTTCCCTGTAAGAGAATTTCACTTCATGCAATGTTAAGATCAAAGCTTTCTAAAATAACAGATATTGGTTTCAAATGACATATACAGTTATGTACTATGCAGAAACGCGTTTCTTTAATGTGTTAGTGCTACCATGCCCAAACAGCTTATTTTAGCGTTTCTATGAACAGTGGCAATGTGACAGTGCTCTTGAGTGAAAAAAGAGACCGCAGCTACGCAGATGCTACAAAGCTGTTTTCCCTGTAAGAAAATATCACTTCATGCAATGTTAAGATCAAAGATTGCCAAAATGAAAGATACTGGTTTCAAAAGAAATTATCTTTCATTTGCAATGCAAAAAAGGTATTTCTTTAATAATTTAGATGATTTCTGCTCCTCGAGTAATGTTAGTGCTACTATGCCCAAACAGCTTATTTTAGCGTTTCTATGAACAGTGGCACTGTGACAGTGCTCCTGAGTGAAAGAAGATACCGCAGCTCCGCAGATGCTGAAAAGCTGTTTTCCCTGTAATAGAATTTCACTTCATGCAATGTTAAGAGCAAAGCTTGCCAAAATGAAAGATATTGGTTTCAAATGAAATGAACTATTATTTGCAATGGAAAAAGTCCTTTCTATAAGGTGTTAGTTGATTTCTGCTCCTCGAGTAATGTTAGTGCTACCATGCCCAAACAGCTTATTTTAGCATTTCTATGAACAGTGGCACTGTGATAGTGCTCCTGAGTGAAAGAAGATACCACAGCTCCGCAGATGCTGACAAGCTGTTTTCCCTGTAAGAGAATTTCACTTCATGCAATGTTAAGATCAAAGCTTTCTAAAATAACAGATATTGGTTTCAAATGACTTATACAGTTATGTACTATGCAGAAACGCGTTTCTTTAATGTGTTAGTGCTACCATGCCCAAACAGCTTATTTTAGCGTTTCTATGAACAGTGGCACTGTGACAGTGCTCCTGAGTGAAAGAAGATACCGCAGGTACGCAGATGCTACAAAGCTGTTTTCCCTGTAAGAAAATATCACTTCATGCAATGTTAAGATCAAAGCTTGCCAAAATGAAAGATACTGGTTTCAAATGAAATAATCTTTCATTTGCATTGAAAAAAAGGTGTTTCTTTAATAATTTAGATGATTTCTCCTCCTCGAGTAATGTTAGTGCTACTATGCCCAAACAGCTTATTTTAGCGTTTCTATGAACAGTGGCACTGTGACAGTGCTCCTGAGTGAAAGAAGATACCGCAGCTCCGCAGATGCTGGAAAGCTGTTTTCCCTGTAAGAGAATTTCACTTCATGCAATGTTAAGATCAAAGCTTGCCACAATGAAAGATATTGGTTTCAAATGAAATGAACTATTATTTGCAATCCAAAAAGGTGTATTTTATGTGTTAGATGATTTCTGCTCCTCGTGTAATGTTAGTGCTACTATGCCCAAAAACAGCTTATTTTAGCGTTTCTATGAACAGTGCCACTGTGACAGTGCTCTTGAGTGAAAAAAGAGACCGCAGATCCACAGGTGTTTTAAAGCTATTTTCCCTGTAAGAGAATGTCAGTTCATGCAATGTTAAGATCAAAGCTTGCCAAAATGAAAGATACTGGTTTCAAATGAAATAATCTTTCATTTGCAATGCAAAACAGGTGTTTCTTTAAAAATTTAGATGATTTCTGCTCCTCGAGTAATGTTAGTGCTACTATGCCCAAACAGCTTCTTTTAGCGATTCTATGAACAGTGGCACTGTGACAGTGCTCCTGAGTGAAAGAAGAGACCGCAGTTCCGCAGATGCTACAAAGCTGTTTTCCCTGTAAGAGAAAGCCACTTTATGCAATGTAAAGATCAAAGCTTTCTAAAATAAAAGATATTGGTTTCAAATGACTTATACAGTTATGTACTATGCAGAAACGCGTTTCTTTAATGTGTTAGTGCTACCATGCCCAAACAGCTTATTTTAGCGTTTCTATGAACAGTGGCACTGTGACAGTGCTCTTGAGTGAAAAAAGAGACCGCAGCTACGCAGATGCTACAAAGCTGTTTTCCCTGTAAGAAAATATCACTTCATGCAATGTTAAGATCAAAGCTTGCCAAAATGAAAGATACTGGTTTCAGATGAAATAATCTTTCATTTGCAATGCAAAAAAGGTGTTTCTTTAATAATTTAGATGATTTCTCCTCCTCGAGTAATGTTAGTGCTACTATGCCTAAACAGCTTATTTTAGCGTTTCTATGAACAGTGGCACTGTGACAGTGCTCCTGAGTGAAAGAAGATACCGCAGCTCCGCAGATGCTGGAAAGCTGTTTTCCCTGTAAGAAAATGTCACTTTATGCAATGTTAAGATCAAACCTTTCTAAAATAAAAGATATTGGTTTCAAATAAATTATACTGTTATTTACAATGCAGAAAAGCGTTTCTTTAATGTGGTAGATTGTTTCTGCTCCTCAAGTAATGTTAGTGCTACTATGCCCAAAAACAGCTTATTTTAGCGTTTCTATGCACAGTGGCACTGTGTTAGTGCTCCTGAGTGAAAGAAGAGATCGCAGCTCCACAGATGCTGAAAACCTGTTTTCCCTGTAAGAGAAAGTCTCTTTATGCAATTTTAAGATAAAAGCTAACCAAAATGAAAGATACTGGTTTCAAATGAAATAATCTTTCATTTGCAATGCAAAAAAGGTGTTTCTTTAATAATTTAGATGATTTCTGCTCCTCGAGTAATGTTAGTGCTACTATGCCCAAACAGCTTATTTTAGCGTTTCTACGAACAGTGGCACTGTGACAGTGCTCCTGAGTGAAAGAAGATACCGCAGCTCCGCAGATGCTGAAAAGCTGTTTTCCATGTAAGAGAATTTCACTTCATGCAATGTTAAGATCAAAGCTTGCCAAAATGAAAGATACTGGTTTCAAATGAAATAATCTTTCATTTGCAATGCAAAAAAGGTGTTTCTTTAATAATTTAGATGATTTCTGCTCCTCGAGTAATGTTAGTGCTACTATGCCCAAACAGCTTATTTTAGCGTTTCTATGAACAGTGGCACTGTGACAGTGCTCCTGAGTGAAAGAAGATACCGCAGCTACGCAGATGCTGAAAAGCTGTTTTCCCTGTAAGAGAATGTCACTTTATGCAATGTTAAAATCAAAGCTTTCTAAGATAAAAGATATTGGTTTCAAATAACTTATACAGTTATGTACTATGCAGAAACGCGTTTCTTTAATGTGTTAGTGCTACCATGCCCAAACAGCTTATTTTAGCGGTTCTATGAACAGTGGCACTGTGACAGTGCTCTTGAGTGAAAAAGAGACCGCAGCTACGCAGATGCTACAAAGCTCTTTTCCCTTTAAGAAAATGTCACTTTATGCAATGTTAAGATCAAAGCTTTCTAAAATAAAAGATATTGGTTTCAAATGAATTATACTGTTATGTACAATGCAGAAAGGCGTTTCTTTAATGTGGTAGATTGTTTCTGCTTCTCAAGTAATGTTAGTGCTGCTATGCCCAAAAACAGCTTATTTTAGCGTTTCTATGAACAGTGGCACTGTGTTAGTGCTCCTGAGTGAAAGAAGAGACCGCAGCTCCGCAGATGCTGAAAAGCTGTTTAAACTGTAAGAGAATGTCACTTCATGCAATGTTAAGATCAAAGATTGCCAAAATGAAAGATACTGGTTTCAAATGAAATAATCTTTCATTTGCAATACAAAAAAGGTGTTTCTTTAATAATTTAGATGATTTCTGCTCCTCGAGTAATGTTAGTCCTACTATGCCCAAACAGCTTATTTTAGCGTTTCTACGAACAGTGGCACTGTGACAGTGCTCCTGAGTGAAAGAAGATACCGCAGCTCCGCAGATGCTGAAAAGCTGTTTTCCATGTAAGAGAATTTCACTTCATGCAATGTTAAGATCAAAGCTTGCCAAAATGAAAGATACTGGTTTCAAATGAAATAATCTTTCATTTGCAATGCAAAAAAGGTGTTTCTTTAATAATTTAGATGATTTCTGCTCCTCGAGTAATGTTAGTGCTACTATGCCCAAACAGCTTATTTTAGCGTTTCTATGAACAGTGGCACTGTGACACTGCTCCTGAGTGAAAGAAGATACCGCAGCTACGCAGATGCTGAAAAGCTGTTTTCCCTGTAAGAGAATGTCACTTTATGCAATGTTAAAATCAAAGCTTTCTAAGATAAAAGATATTGGTTTCAAATAACTTATACAGTTATGTACTATGCAGAAACGCGTTTCTTTAATGTGTTAGTGCTACCATGCCCAAACAGCTTATTTTAGCGGTTCTATGAACAGTGGCACTGTGTTAGTGCTCCTGAGTGAAAGAAGAGACCGCAGCTCCGCAGATGCTGAAAAGCTGTTTAAACTGTAAGAGAATGTCACTTCATGCAATGTTAAGATCAAAGATTGCCAAAATGAAAGATACTGGTTTCAAATGAAATAATCTTTCATTTGCAATGCAAAAAAGGTATTTCTTTAATAATTTAGATGATTTCTGCTCCTCGAGTAATGTTAGTGCTACTATGCCTAAACAGCTTATTTTAGCGTTTCTATGAACAGTGGCACTGTGACAGTGCTCCTGAGTGAAAGAAGATACCGCAGCTCCGCAGATGCTGAAAAGCTGTTTTCCCTGTAAGAGAATTTTACTTCATGCAATGTTAAGATCAAAGCTTGCCAAAATGAAAGATATTGGTTTCAAATGAAATGAACTATTATTTGCAATGCAAAAAGGTGTATTTTATGTGTTAGATGATTTCTGCTCCTCGAGTAATGTTAGTGCTACTATGCCCAAAAACAGCTTATTTTAGCGTTTCTATGAATAGTTGCACTGTGGCAGTGCTCCTGAGTGAAAGAAGATACCACAGCTCCGCAGATGCTGACAAGCTGTTTTCCCTGTACGAGAAAGTCTCTTTATGCAATTTTAAGATCAAAGCTAACCAAAATGAAAAAATATTGTTTTCAAATGAAATAAACACTTATTTGCAATGTAAAAAGTCCTTTCTATAAGGTGTTAGTTGATTTCTGCTCCTCGAGTAATGTTAGTGCTACCATGCCCAAACAGCTTATTTTAGCATTTCTATGAACAGTGGCACTGTGATAGTGCTCCTGAGTGAAAGAAGATACCACAGCTCCGCAGATGCTGAAAAGCTGTTTTCCCTGTAAGAGAATGTCACTTTATGCAATGTTAGGAACAAAACTTTCTAAAAGAAAAGATATTGGTTTCAAATGAATTATACTGTTATGTACGATGCAGAAACGCGTTTCTGTAATGTGTTAGTGCTACCATGTCCAAACAGCTTATTTTAGCGTTTCTATGAACAGTGCCACTGTGACAGTGCTCTTGAGTGAAAAAAGAGACCGCAGCTCCACAGATGCTGAAAAGCTGTTTTAACTGTAAGAGAATGTCACTTCATGCAATGTTAAGATCAAAGCTAACCAAAATGAAAAAATATTGTTTTCAAAACAAATAAACACTTATTTGCAATGTAAAAAGTCGTTTCTGTAAGGTGTTAGTTGATTTCTACTCCTCAAGTAAAGGTAGTGCTCCTCTATGCTCATACAGCTTAAGTTAGCGTTTCTATGAACAGTGCCACTGTGACAGTGCTCTTGAGTGAAAAAAGAGACCGCAGATCCACAGGTGTTTTAAAGCTATTTTCCCTGTAAGAGAATGTCAGTTCATGCAATGTTAAGATCAAAGCTTGCCAAAATGAAAGATACTGGTTTCAAATGAAATAATCTTTCATTTGCAATGCAAAACAGGTGTTTCTTTAAAAATTTAGATGATTTCTGCTCCTCGAGTAATGTTAGTGCTACTATGCCCAAACAGCTTCTTTTAGCGATTCTATGAACAGTGGCACTGTGACAGTGCTCCTGAGTGAAAGAAGAGACCGCAGTTCCGCAGATGCTACAAAGCTGTTTTCCCTGTAAGAGAAAGCCACTTTATGCAATGTAAAGATCAAAGCTTTCTAAAATAAAAGATATTGGTTTCAAATGACTTATACAGTTATGTACTATGCAGAAACGCGTTTCTTTAATGTGTTAGTGCTACCATGCCCAAACAGCTTATTTTAGCGTTTCTATGAACAGTGGCACTGTGACAGTGCTCTTGAGTGAAAAAAGAGACCGCAGCTACGCAGATGCTACAAAGCTGTTTTCCCTGTAAGAAAATATCACTTCATGCAATGTTAAGATCAAAGCTTGCCAAAATGAAAGATACTGGTTTCAGATGAAATAATCTTTCATTTGCAATGCAAAAAAGGTGTTTCTTTAATAATTTAGATGATTTCTCCTCCTCGAGTAATGTTAGTGCTACTATGCCTAAACAGCTTATTTTAGCGTTTCTATGAACAGTGGCACTGTGACAGTGCTCCTGAGTGAAAGAAGATACCGCAGCTCCGCAGATGCTGGAAAGCTGTTTTCCCTGTAAGAAAATGTCACTTTATGCAATGTTAAGATCAAACCTTTCTAAAATAAAAGATATTGGTTTCAAATAAATTATACTGTTATTTACAATGCAGAAAAGCGTTTCTTTAATGTGGTAGATTGTTTCTGCTCCTCAAGTAATGTTAGTGCTACTATGCCCAAAAACAGCTTATTTTAGCGTTTCTATGCACAGTGGCACTGTGTTAGTGCTCCTGAGTGAAAGAAGAGATCGCAGCTCCACAGATGCTGAAAACCTGTTTTCCCTGTAAGAGAAAGTCTCTTTATGCAATTTTAAGATAAAAGCTAACCAAAATGAAAGATACTGGTTTCAAATGAAATAATCTTTCATTTGCAATGCAAAAAAGGTGTTTCTTTAATAATTTAGATGATTTCTGCTCCTCGAGTAATGTTAGTGCTACTATGCCCAAACAGCTTATTTTAGCGTTTCTACGAACAGTGGCACTGTGACAGTGCTCCTGAGTGAAAGAAGATACCGCAGCTCCGCAGATGCTGAAAAGCTGTTTTCCATGTAAGAGAATTTCACTTCATGCAATGTTAAGATCAAAGCTTGCCAAAATGAAAGATACTGGTTTCAAATGAAATAATCTTTCATTTGCAATGCAAAAAAGGTGTTTCTTTAATAATTTAGATGATTTCTGCTCCTCGAGTAATGTTAGTGCTACTATGCCCAAACAGCTTATTTTAGCGTTTCTATGAACAGTGGCACTGTGACAGTGCTCCTGAGTGAAAGAAGATACCGCAGCTACGCAGATGCTGAAAAGCTGTTTTCCCTGTAAGAGAATGTCACTTTATGCAATGTTAAAATCAAAGCTTTCTAAGATAAAAGATATTGGTTTCAAATAACTTATACAGTTATGTACTATGCAGAAACGCGTTTCTTTAATGTGTTAGTGCTACCATGCCCAAACAGCTTATTTTAGCGGTTCTATGAACAGTGGCACTGTGACAGTGCTCTTGAGTGAAAAAGAGACCGCAGCTACGCAGATGCTACAAAGCTCTTTTCCCTTTAAGAAAATGTCACTTTATGCAATGTTAAGATCAAAGCTTTCTAAAATAAAAGATATTGGTTTCAAATGAATTATACTGTTATGTACAATGCAGAAAGGCGTTTCTTTAATGTGGTAGATTGTTTCTGCTTCTCAAGTAATGTTAGTGCTGCTATGCCCAAAAACAGCTTATTTTAGCGTTTCTATGAACAGTGGCACTGTGTTAGTGCTCCTGAGTGAAAGAAGAGACCGCAGCTCCGCAGATGCTGAAAAGCTGTTTAAACTGTAAGAGAATGTCACTTCATGCAATGTTAAGATCAAAGATTGCCAAAATGAAAGATACTGGTTTCAAATGAAATAATCTTTCATTTGCAATACAAAAAAGGTGTTTCTTTAATAATTTAGATGATTTCTGCTCCTCGAGTAATGTTAGTCCTACTATGCCCAAACAGCTTATTTTAGCGTTTCTACGAACAGTGGCACTGTGACAGTGCTCCTGAGTGAAAGAAGATACCGCAGCTCCGCAGATGCTGAAAAGCTGTTTTCCATGTAAGAGAATTTCACTTCATGCAATGTTAAGATCAAAGCTTGCCAAAATGAAAGATACTGGTTTCAAATGAAATAATCTTTCATTTGCAATGCAAAAAAGGTGTTTCTTTAATAATTTAGATGATTTCTGCTCCTCGAGTAATGTTAGTGCTACTATGCCCAAACAGCTTATTTTAGCGTTTCTATGAACAGTGGCACTGTGACACTGCTCCTGAGTGAAAGAAGATACCGCAGCTACGCAGATGCTGAAAAGCTGTTTTCCCTGTAAGAGAATGTCACTTTATGCAATGTTAAAATCAAAGCTTTCTAAGATAAAAGATATTGGTTTCAAATAACTTATACAGTTATGTACTATGCAGAAACGCGTTTCTTTAATGTGTTAGTGCTACCATGCCCAAACAGCTTATTTTAGCGGTTCTATGAACAGTGGCACTGTGTTAGTGCTCCTGAGTGAAAGAAGAGACCGCAGCTCCGCAGATGCTGAAAAGCTGTTTAAACTGTAAGAGAATGTCACTTCATGCAATGTTAAGATCAAAGATTGCCAAAATGAAAGATACTGGTTTCAAATGAAATAATCTTTCATTTGCAATGCAAAAAAGGTATTTCTTTAATAATTTAGATGATTTCTGCTCCTCGAGTAATGTTAGTGCTACTATGCCTAAACAGCTTATTTTAGCGTTTCTATGAACAGTGGCACTGTGACAGTGCTCCTGAGTGAAAGAAGATACCGCAGCTCCGCAGATGCTGAAAAGCTGTTTTCCCTGTAAGAGAATTTTACTTCATGCAATGTTAAGATCAAAGCTTGCCAAAATGAAAGATATTGGTTTCAAATGAAATGAACTATTATTTGCAATGCAAAAAGGTGTATTTTATGTGTTAGATGATTTCTGCTCCTCGAGTAATGTTAGTGCTACTATGCCCAAAAACAGCTTATTTTAGCGTTTCTATGAATAGTTGCACTGTGGCAGTGCTCCTGAGTGAAAGAAGATACCACAGCTCCGCAGATGCTGACAAGCTGTTTTCCCTGTACGAGAAAGTCTCTTTATGCAATTTTAAGATCAAAGCTAACCAAAATGAAAAAATATTGTTTTCAAATGAAATAAACACTTATTTGCAATGTAAAAAGTCCTTTCTATAAGGTGTTAGTTGATTTCTGCTCCTCGAGTAATGTTAGTGCTACCATGCCCAAACAGCTTATTTTAGCATTTCTATGAACAGTGGCACTGTGATAGTGCTCCTGAGTGAAAGAAGATACCACAGCTCCGCAGATGCTGAAAAGCTGTTTTCCCTGTAAGAGAATGTCACTTTATGCAATGTTAGGAACAAAACTTTCTAAAAGAAAAGATATTGGTTTCAAATGAATTATACTGTTATGTACGATGCAGAAACGCGTTTCTGTAATGTGTTAGTGCTACCATGTCCAAACAGCTTATTTTAGCGTTTCTATGAACAGTGCCACTGTGACAGTGCTCTTGAGTGAAAAAAGAGACCGCAGCTCCACAGATGCTGAAAAGCTGTTTTAACTGTAAGAGAATGTCACTTCATGCAATGTTAAGATCAAAGCTAACCAAAATGAAAAAATATTGTTTTCAAAACAAATAAACACTTATTTGCAATGTAAAAAGTCGTTTCTGTAAGGTGTTAGTTGATTTCTACTCCTCAAGTAAAGGTAGTGCTCCTCTATGCTCATACAGCTTAAGTTAGCGTTTCTATGAACAGTGCCACTGTGACAGTGCTCTTGAGTGAAAAAAGAGACCGCAGATCCACAGGTGTTTTAAAGCTATTTTCCCTGTAAGAGAATGTCAGTTCATGCAATGTTAAGATCAAAGCTTGCCAAAATGAAAGATACTGGTTTCAAATGAAATAATCTTTCATTTGCAATGCAAAACAGGTGTTTCTTTAAAAATTTAGATGATTTCTGCTCCTCGAGTACTGTTAGTGCTACTATGCCCAAACAGCTTCTTTTAGCGATTCTATGAACAGTGGCACTGTGACAGTGCTCCTGAGTGAAAGAAGAGACCGCAGTTCCGCAGATGCTACAAAGCTGTTTTCCCTGTAAGAGAAAGCCACTTTATGCAATGTTAAGATCAAAGCTTTCTAAAATAAAAGATATTGGTTTCAAATGACTTATACAGTTATGTACTATGCAGAAACGCGTTTCTTTAATGTGTTAGTGCTACCATGCCCAAACAGCTTATTTTAGCGTTTCTATGAACAGTGGCACTGTGACAGTGCTCTTGAGTGAAAAAAGAGACCGCAGCTACACAGATGCTACAAAGCTGTTTTCCCTGTCAGAAAATATCACTTCATGCAATGTTAAGATCAAAGCTTGCCAAAATGAAAGATACTGGTTTCAAATGAAATAATCTTCCATTTGCAATGCAAAAAAGGTGTTTCTTTAATAATTTAGATGATTTCTCCTCCTCGAGTAATGTTAGTGCTACTATGCCTAAACAGCTTATTTTAGCGTTTCTATGAACAGTGGCACTGTGACAGTGCTCCTGAGTGAAAGAAGATACCGCAGCTCCGCAGATGCTGGAAAGCTGTTTTCCCTGTAAGAAAATGTCACTT
Source organism: Spinibarbus caldwelli (assembly GCA_039654775.1). Classification (NCBI taxonomy): domain Eukaryota; kingdom Metazoa; phylum Chordata; class Actinopteri; order Cypriniformes; family Cyprinidae; genus Spinibarbus; species Spinibarbus caldwelli. The sequence continues at coordinate 32,637,171 of CM077244.1, forward strand.
TATGCAATGTTAAGATCAAACCTTTCTAAAATAAAAGATATTGGTTTCAAATAGATTATACTGTTATTTACAATGCAGAAAGGCGTTTCTTTAATGTGGTAGATTGTTTCTGCTCCTCAAGTAATGTTAGTGCTACTATGCCCAAAAACAGCTCATTTTAGCGTTTCTATGCACAGTGGCACTGTGTTAGTGCTCCTGAGTGAAAGAAGAGATCGCAGCTCCACAGATGCTGAAAAGCTGTTTTCCCTGTAAGAGAAAGTCTCTTTATGCAATTTTAAGATCAAAGCTAACCAAAATGAAAGATACTGGTTTCAAATGAAATAATCTTTCATTTCCAATGCAAAAAAGGTGTTTCTTTAATAATTTAGATGATTTCTGCTCCTCGAGTAATGTTAGTGCTACTATGCCCAAACATCTTATTTTAGCGTTTCTATGAACAGTGGCACTGTGACAGTGCTCCTGAGTGAAAGAAGATACCGCAGCTCCGCAGATGCTGAAAAGCTGTTTTCCATGTAAGAGAATTTCACTTCATGCAATGTTAAGATCAAAGCTTGCCAAAATGAAAGATACTGGTTTCAAATGAAATAATCTTTCATTTGCAATGCAAAAAAGGTGTTTCTTTAATAATTTAGATGATTTCTGCTCCTCGAGTAATGTTAGTGCTACTATGCCCAAACAGCTTATTTTAGCGTTTCTATGAACAGTGGCACTGTGACAGTGCTCCTGAGTGAAAGAAGATACCGCAGCTCCGCAGATGCTGAAAAGCTGTTTTCCCTGTAAGAGAATGTCACTTTATGCAATGTTAAGATCAAAGCTTTCTAAGATAAAAGATATTGGTTTCAAATAACTTATACAGTTATGTACTATGCAGAAACGCGTTTCTTTAATGTGTTAGTGCTGCCATGCCCAAACAGCTTATTTTAGCGGTTCTATGAACAGTGGCACTGTGACAGTGCTCTTGAGTGAAAAAAAGAGACCGCAGCTACGCAGATGCTACAAAGCTCTTTTCCCTTTAAGAAAATGTCACTTTATGCAATGTTAAGATCAAAGCTTTCTAAAATAAAAGATATTGGTTTCAAATGAATTATACTGTTATGTACAAGGCAGAAAGGCGTTTCTTTAATGTGGTAGATTGTTTCTGCTCCTCAAGTAATGTTAGTGCTGCTATGCCCAAAAACAGCTTATTTTAGCGTTTCTATGAACAGTGGCACTGTGTTAGTGCTCCTGAGTGAAAGAAGAGACCGCAGCTCTACAAATGCTGAAAAGCTGTTTAAACTGTAAGAGAATGTCACTTCATGCAATGTTAAGATCAAAGATTGCCAAAATGAAAGATACTGGTTTCAAATGAAATAATCTTTCATTTGCAATGCAAAAAAGGTATTTCTTTAATAATTTAGATGATTTCTGCTCCTCGAGTAATGTTAGTGCTACTATGCCTAAACAGCTTATTTTAGCGTTTCTATGAACAGTGGCACTGTGACAGTGCTCCTGAGTGAAAGAAGATTCCGCAGATGCTGAAAAGCTGTTTTCCCTGTAAGAGAATTTCACTTCATGCAATGTTAAGATCAAAGCTTGCCAAAATGAAAGATATTGGTTTCAAATGAAATGAACTATTATTTGCAATGCAAAAAGGTGTATTTTATGTGTTAGATGATTTCTGCTCCTCGAGTAATGTTAGTGCTACTATGCCCAAAAACAGCTTATTTTAGCGTTTCTATGAATAGTTGCACTGTGGCAGTGTTCCTGAGTGAAAGAAGATACCACAGCTCCGCAGATGCTGACAAGCTGTTTTCCCTGTAAGAGAAAGTCTCTTTATGCAATTTTAAGATCAAAGCTAACCAAAATGAAAAAATATTGTTTTCAAATTAAATAAACACTTATTTGCAATGTAAAAAGTCCTTTCTATAAGGTGTTAGTTGATTTCTGCTCCTCGAGTAATGTTAGTGCTACCATGCCCAAACAGCTTATTTTAGTATTTCTATGAACAGTGGCACTGTGATAGTGCTCCTGAGTGAAAAAAGAGACCGCAGCTCCGCAGATGCTGAAAAGCTGTTTTAACTGTAAGAGAATGTCACTTCATGCAATGTTAAGATCAAAGCTAACCAAAATGAAAAAATATTGTTTTCAAAACAAATAAACACTTATTTGCAATGTAAAAAGTCGTTTCTGTAAGGTGTTAGTTGATTTCTACTCCTCAAGTAAAGGTAGTGCTCCTCTATGCTCAAACAGCTTAAGTTAGCGTTTCTATTAACAGTGGTTCTGTTTCAGTGTTCCTCAGTGAAAGATGAGTCCGCAGATCCACAGGTGTTTAAAAGCTATTTTCCCTGTAAGAGAATGTCAGCTCATGCAATGTTAAGATCAAAGCTTGCCAAAATGAAAGATACTGGTTTCAAATGAAATAATCTTTCATTTGCAATGCAAAAAAGGTATTTCTTTAATAATTTAGATGATTTCTGCTCCTCGAGTAATGTTAGTGCTACTATGCCTAAACAGCTTATTTTAGCGTTTCTATGAACAGTGGCACTGTGACAGTGCTCCTGAGTGAAAGAAGATACCGCAGCTCCGCAGATGCTGAAAAGCTGTTTTCCCTGTAAGAGAATTTCACTTCATGCAATGTTAAGATCAAAGCTTGCCAAAATGAAAGATATTGGTTTCAAATGAAATGAACTATTATTTGCAATGCAAAAAGGTGTATTTTATGTGTTAGATGATTTCTGCTCCTCGAGTAATGTTAGTGCTACTATGCCCAAAAACAGCTTATTTTAGCGTTTCTATGAATAGTTGCACTGTGGCAGTGCTCCTGAGTGAAAGAAGATACCACAGCTCCGCAGATGCTGACAAGCTGTTTTCCCTGTACGAGAAAGTCTCTTTATGCAATTTTAAGATCAAAGCTAACCAAAATGAAAAAATATTGTTTTCAAATGAAATAAACACTTATTTGCAATGTAAAAAGTCCTTTCTATAAGGTGTTAGTTGATTTCTGCTCCTCGAGTAATGTTAGTGCTACCATGCCCAAACAGCTTATTTTAGCATTTCTATGAACAGTGGCACTGTGATAGTGCTCCTGAGTGAAAGAAGATACCACAGCTCCGCAGATGCTGAAAAGCTGTTTTCCCTGTAAGAGAATGTCACTTTATGCAATGTTAGGAACAAAACTTTCTAAAAGAAAAGATATTGGTTTCAAATGAATTATACTGTTATGTACGATGCAGAAACGCGTTTCTGTAATGTGTTAGTGCTACCATGTCCAAACAGCTTATTTTAGCGTTTCTATGAACAGTGCCACTGTGACAGTGCTCTTGAGTGAAAAAAGAGACCGCAGCTCCACAGATGCTGAAAAGCTGTTTTATCTGTAAGAGAATGTCACTTCATGCAATGTTAAGATCAAAGCTAACCAAAATGAAAAAATATTGTTTTCAAAACAAATAAACACTTATTTGCAATGTAAAAAGTCGTTTCTGTAAGGTGTTAGTTGATTTCTACTCCTCAAGTAAAGGTAGTGCTCCTCTATGCTCATACAGCTTAAGTTAGCGTTTCTATGAACAGTGCCACTGTGACAGTGCTCTTGAGTGAAAAAAGAGACCGCAGATCCACAGGTGTTTTAAAGCTATTTTCCCTGTAAGAGAATGTCAGTTCATGCAATGTTAAGATCAAAGCTTGCCAAAATGAAAGATACTGGTTTCAAATGAAATAATCTTTCATTTGCAATGCAAAACAGGTGTTTCTTTAAAAATTTAGATGATTTCTTCTCCTCGAGTAATTTTAGTGCTACTATGCCCAAACAGCTTCTTTTAGCGATTCTATGAACAGTGGCACTGTGACAGTGCTCCTGAGTGAAAGAAGAGACCGCAGTTCCGCAGATGCTACAAAGCTGTTTTCCCTGTAAGAGAAAGCCACTTTATGCAATGTTAAGATCAAAGCTTTCTAAAATAAAAGATATTGGTTTCAAATGACTTATACAGTTATGTACTATGCAGAAACGCGTTTCTTTAATGTGTTAGTGCTACCATGCCCAAACAGCTTATTTTAGCGTTTCTATGAACAGTGGCACTGTGACAGTGCTCTTGAGTGAAAAAAGAGACCGCAGCTACACAGATGCTACAAAGCTGTTTTCCCTGTAAGAAAATATCACTTCATGCAATGTTAAGATCAAAGCTTGCCAAAATGAAAGATACTGGTTTCAAATGAAATAATCTTTCATTTGCAATGCAAAAAAGGTGTTTCTTTAATAATTTAGATGATTTCTCCTCCTCGAGTAATGTTAGTGCTACTATGCCTAAACAGCTTATTTTAGCATTTCTATGAACAGTGGCACTGTGACAGTGCTCCTGAGTGAAAGAAGATACCGCAGCTCCGCAGATGCTGGAAAGCTGTTTTCCCTGTAAGAAAATGTCACTTTATGCAATGTTAAGATCAAACCTTTCTAAAATAAAAGATATTGGTTTCAAATAGATTATACTGTTATTTACAATGCAGAAAGGCGTTTCTTTAATGTGGTAGATTGTTTCTGCTCCTCAAGTAATGTTAGTGCTACTATGCCCAAAAACAGCTCATTTTAGCGTTTCTATGCACAGTGGCACTGTGTTAGTGCTCCTGAGTGAAAGAAGAGATCGCAGCTCCACAGATGCTGAAAAGCTGTTTTCCCTGTAAGAGAAAGTCTCTTTATGCAATTTTAAGATCAAAGCTAACCAAAATGAAAGATACTGGTTTCAAATGAAATAATCTTTCATTTCCAATGCAAAAAAGGAGTTTCTTTAATAATTTAGATGATTTCTGCTCCTCGAGTAATGTTAGTGCTACTATGCCCAAACATCTTATTTTAGCGTTTCTATGAACAGTGGCACTGTGACAGTGCTCCTGAGTGAAAGAAGATACCGCAGCTCCGCAGATGCTGAAAAGCTGTTTTCCATGTAAGAGAATTTCACTTCATGCAATGTTAAGATCAAAGCTTGCCAAAATGAAAGATACTGGTTTCAAATGAAATAATCTTTCATTTGCAATGCAAAAAAGGTGTTTCTTTAATAATTTAGATGATTTCTGCTCCTCGAGTAATGTTAGTGCTACTATGCCCAAACAGCTTATTTTAGCGTTTCTATGAACAGTGGCACTGTGACAGTGCTCCTGAGTGAAAGAAGATACCGCAGCTCCGCAGATGCTGAAAAGCTGTTTTCCCTGTAAGAGAATGTCACTTTATGCAATGTTAAGATCAAAGCTTTCTAAGATAAAAGATATTGGTTTCAAATAACTTATACAGTTATGTACTATGCAGAAACGCGTTTCTTTAATGTGTTAGTGCTGCCATGCCCAAACAGCTTATTTTAGCGGTTCTATGAACAGTGGCACTGTGACAGTGCTCTTGAGTGAAAAAAAGAGACCGCAGCTACGCAGATGCTACAAAGCTCTTTTCCCTTTAAGAAAATGTCACTTTATGCAATGTTAAGATCAAAGCTTTCTAAAATAAAAGATATTGGTTTCAAATGAATTATACTGTTATGTACAAGGCAGAAAGGCGTTTCTTTAATGTGGTAGATTGTTTCTGCTCCTCAAGTAATGTTAGTGCTGCTATGCCCAAAAACAGCTTATTTTAGCGTTTCTATGAACAGTGGCACTGTGTTAGTGCTCCTGAGTGAAAGAAGAGACCGCAGCTCTACAAATGCTGAAAAGCTGTTTAAACTGTAAGAGAATGTCACTTCATGCAATGTTAAGATCAAAGATTGCCAAAATGAAAGATACTGGTTTCAAATGAAATAATCTTTCATTTGCAATGCAAAAAAGGTATTTCTTTAATAATTTAGATGATTTCTGCTCCTCGAGTAATGTTAGTGCTACTATGCCTAAACAGCTTATTTTAGCGTTTCTATGAACAGTGGCACTGTGACAGTGCTCCTGAGTGAAAGAAGATTCCGCAGATGCTGAAAAGCTGTTTTCCCTGTAAGAGAATTTCACTTCATGCAATGTTAAGATCAAAGCTTGCCAAAATGAAAGATATTGGTTTCAAATGAAATGAACTATTATTTGCAATGCAAAAAGGTGTATTTTATGTGTTAGATGATTTCTGCTCCTCGAGTAATGTTAGTGCTACTATGCCCAAAAACAGCTTATTTTAGCGTTTCTATGAATAGTTGCACTGTGGCAGTGCTCCTGAGTGAAAGAAGATACCACAGCTCCGCAGATGCTGACAAGCTGTTTTCCCTGTAAGAGAAAGTCTCTTTATGCAATTTTAAGATCAAAGCTAACCAAAATGAAAAAATATTGTTTTCAAATGAAATAAACACTTATTTGCAATGTAAAAAGTCCTTTCTATAAGGTGTTAGTTGATTTCTGCTCCTCGAGTAATGTTAGTGCTACCATGCCCAAACAGCTTATTTTAGCATTTCTATGAACAGTGGCACTGTGATAGTGCTCCTGAGTGAAAAAAGAGACCGCAGCTCCGCAGATGCTGAAAAGCTGTTTTAACTGTAAGAGAATGTCACTTCATGCAATGTTAAGAACAAAGCTAACCAAAATGAAAAAATATTGTTTTCAAAACAAATAAACACTTATTTGCAATGTAAAAAGTCGTTTCTGTAAGGTGTTAGTTGATTTCTACTCCTCAAGTAAAGGTAGTGCTCCTCTATGCTCAAACAGCTTAAGTTAGCGTTTCTATTAACAGTGGTTCTGTTTCAGTGTTCCTCAGTGAAAGATGAGTCCGCAGATCCACAGGTGTTTAAAAGCTATTTTCCCTGTAAGAGAATGTCAGCTCATGCAATGTTAAGATCAAAGCTTGCCAAAATGAAAGATACTGGTTTCAAATGAAATAATCTTTCATTTGCAATGCAAAACAGGTGTTTCTTTAATAATTTAGATGATTTCTGCTCCTCGAGTAATGTTAGTGCTACTATGCCCAAACAGCTTCTTTTAGCGTTTCTATGAACAGTGGCACTGTGATAGTGCTCCTGAGTGAAAGAAGAGACTGCAGTTCCGCAGATGCTACAAAGCTGTTTTCCCTGTAAGAGAATGTCACTTTATGCAATGTTAAGATCAAAGCTTTCTAAAATAAAAGATATTGGTTTCAAATGACTTATACAGTTATGTACTATGCAGAAACGCGTTTCATTAATGTGTTAGTGCTACCATGCCCAAACAGCTTATTTTAGCGTTTCTATGAACAGTGGCACTGTGACTTTGCTCCTGAGTGAAAGAAGAGCTCGCAGCTCCACAGATGCTGAAAAGCTGTTTTCCCTGTAAGAGAATTTCACTTCATGCAATGTTAAGATCAAAGCTTGCCAAAATGAAAGATATTTGTTTCAAATGAAATGAACGCTTATTTGCAATGCAGAAAGGCGTTTCTTTAATGTGTTAGATTGTTTCTGCTCCTAAAGTAAAGTTAGTGCTGCTATGCCCAAAAACAGCTTATTTTAGCGTTTCTATGAACAGTGGCACTGTGTTAGTGCTCCTGAGTGAAAGAAGAGACCGCAGCTCTACAAATGCTGAAAAGCTGTTTAAACTGTAAGAGAATGTCACTTCATGCAATGTTAAGATCAAAGATTGCCAAAATAAAAGATACTGGTTTCAAATGAAATAATCTTTCATTTGCAATGCAAAAAAGGTGTTTCTTTAATAATTTAGATGATTTCTGCTCCTCGAGTAATGTTAGTGCTACTATGCCCAAACAGCTTATTTTAGCGTTTCTATGAACAGTGGCACTGTGACAGTGCTCCTGAGTGAAAGAAGATACTACAGCTCCGCAGATGCTGAAAAGCTGTTTTCCCTGTAAGAGAAAGTCACTTTATGCAACGTTAAGATCAAAGCTTGCTAAAATAAAAGATATTGGTTTCAAATGAAATAAACTTTTATTTAAAATGCAGAAAGGCGTTTCTTTAATGTGTTAGATTGTTTCTGCTCCTAAAGTACAGTTAGTGCTACTATGCTCAGACATCTTATTTTAGTGTTTCTATATACAGTGGCACTGTGTCAGCGCTCCTGAGTCAAAGAAGAGACCGCAGCTCCACAGATGCTACAAAGTTTTTCCCTGTAAGAGAATGTCACTTTATGCAATGTTAAGATCAAAGCTTTCTAAAATAACAGATATTGCTTTCAAATGACTTATACAGGTATGTACTATGCAGAAACGCGTTTCTGTAATGTGTTAGTGCTACCATGCCCAAACAGCTTATTTTAGCGTTTCTATGAACAGTGCCACTGTGACAGTGCTCTTGAGTGAAAAAAGAGACCGCAGCTCCACAGATGCTGAAAAGCTGTTTTATCTGTAAGAGAATGTCACTTCATGCAAAGTTAAGATCAAAGCTAACCAAAATGAAAAAATATTTTTTTCAAAACAAATAAACACTTATTTGCAATGTAAAAAGTCGTTTCTGTAAGGTGTTAGTTGATTTCTACTCCTCAAGTAAAGGTAGTGCTCCTCTATGCTCAAACAGCTTAAGTTAGCGTTTCTATGAACAATGGCACTGTGACAGTGCTCTTGAGTGAAAAAAGAGACGGCAGCTCCGCAGATGCTAAAAACCTGTTTTCCCTGTAAGAGAAAGTCACTTTATGCAACGTTAAGATCAACGCTTGCCAAAATGAAAGATATTGGTTTCAAATGAAATAATCTTTCATTTGCAATGCAAAAAAGGTGTTTCTTTAATAATTTAGATGATTTCTGCTCCTCGAGTAATGTTAGTGCTACTATACCCAAAAACAGCTTATTTTAGCGTTTCTATGAACAGTGGCACTGTGTTAGTGCTCCTGAGTGAAAGAAGAGACCGCAGCTCTACAAATGCTGAAAAGCTGTTTAAACTGTAAGAGAATGTCACTTCATGCAATGTTAAGATCAAAGATTGCCAAAATGAAAGATACTGGTTTCAAATGAAATAATCTTTCATTTGCAATGCAAAAAAGGTATTTCTTTAATAATTTAGATGATTTCTGCTCCTCGAGTAATGTTAGTGCTACTATGCCTAAACAGCTTATTTTAGCGTTTCTATGAACAGTGGCACTGTGACAGTGCTCCTGAGTGAAAGAAGATTCCGCAGATGCTGAAAAGCTGTTTTCCCTGTAAGAGAATTTCACTTCATGCAATGTTAAGATCAAAGCTTGCCAAAATGAAAGATATTGGTTTCAAATGAAATGAACTATTATTTGCAATGCAAAAAGGTGTATTTTATGTGTTAGATGATTTCTGCTCCTCGAGTAATGTTAGTGCTACTATGCCCAAAAACAGCTTATTTTAGCGTTTCTATGAATAGTTGCACTGTGGCAGTGCTCCTGAGTGAAAGAAGATACCACAGCTCCGCAGATGCTGACAAGCTGTTTTCCCTGTAAGAGAAAGTCTCTTTATGCAATTTTAAGATCAAAGCTAACCAAAATGAAAAAATATTGTTTTCAAATGAAATAAACACTTATTTGCAATGTAAAAAGTCCTTTCTATAAGGTGTTAGTTGATTTCTGCTCCTCGAGTAATGTTAGTGCTACCATGCCCAAACAGCTTATTTTAGCATTTCTATGAACAGTGGCACTGTGATAGTGCTCCTGAGTGAAAAAAGAGACCGCAGCTCCGCAGATGCTGAAAAGCTGTTTTAACTGTAAGAGAATGTCACTTCATGCAATGTTAAGAACAAAGCTAACCAAAATGAAAAAATATTGTTTTCAAAACAAATAAACACTTATTTGCAATGTAAAAAGTCGTTTCTGTAAGGTGTTAGTTGATTTCTACTCCTCAAGTAAAGGTAGTGCTCCTCTATGCTCAAACAGCTTAAGTTAGCGTTTCTATTAACAGTGGTTCTGTTTCAGTGTTCCTCAGTGAAAGATGAGTCCGCAGATCCACAGGTGTTTAAAAGCTATTTTCCCTGTAAGAGAATGTCAGCTCATGCAATGTTAAGATCAAAGCTTGCCAAAATGAAAGATACTGGTTTCAAATGAAATAATCTTTCATTTGCAATGCAAAACAGGTGTTTCTTTAATAATTTAGATGATTTCTGCTCCTCGAGTAATGTTAGTGCTACTATGCCCAAACAGCTTCTTTTAGCGTTTCTATGAACAGTGGCACTGTGATAGTGCTCCTGAGTGAAAGAAGAGACTGCAGTTCCGCAGATGCTACAAAGCTGTTTTCCCTGTAAGAGAATGTCACTTTATGCAATGTTAAGATCAAAGCTTTCTAAAATAAAAGATATTGGTTTCAAATGACTTATACAGTTATGTACTATGCAGAAACGCGTTTCATTAATGTGTTAGTGCTACCATGCCCAAACAGCTTATTTTAGCGTTTCTATGAACAGTGGCACTGTGACTTTGCTCCTGAGTGAAAGAAGAGCTCGCAGCTCCACAGATGCTGAAAAGCTGTTTTCCCTGTAAGAGAATTTCACTTCATGCAATGTTAAGATCAAAGCTTGCCAAAATGAAAGATATTTGTTTCAAATGAAATGAACGCTTATTTGCAATGCAGAAAGGCGTTTCTTTAATGTGTTAGATTGTTTCTGCTCCTAAAGTAAAGTTAGTGCTGCTATGCCCAAAAACAGCTTATTTTAGCGTTTCTATGAACAGTGGCACTGTGTTAGTGCTCCTGAGTGAAAGAAGAGACCGCAGCTCTACAAATGCTGAAAAGCTGTTTAAACTGTAAGAGAATGTCACTTCATGCAATGTTAAGATCAAAGATTGCCAAAATAAAAGATACTGGTTTCAAATGAAATAATCTTTCATTTGCAATGCAAAAAAGGTGTTTCTTTAATAATTTAGATGATTTCTGCTCCTCGAGTAATGTTAGTGCTACTATGCCCAAACAGCTTATTTTAGCGTTTCTATGAACAGTGGCACTGTGACAGTGCTCCTGAGTGAAAGAAGATACTACAGCTCCGCAGATGCTGAAAAGCTGTTTTCCCTGTAAGAGAAAGTCACTTTATGCAACGTTAAGATCAAAGCTTGCTAAAATAAAAGATATTGGTTTCAAATGAAATAAACTTTTATTTAAAATGCAGAAAGGCGTTTCTTTAATGTGTTAGATTGTTTCTGCTCCTAAAGTACAGTTAGTGCTACTATGCTCAGACATCTTATTTTAGTGTTTCTATATACAGTGGCACTGTGTCAGCGCTCCTGAGTCAAAGAAGAGACCGCAGCTCCACAGATGCTACAAAGTTTTTCCCTGTAAGAGAATGTCACTTTATGCAATGTTAAGATCAAAGCTTTCTAAAATAACAGATATTGCTTTCAAATGACTTATACAGGTATGTACTATGCAGAAACGCGTTTCTGTAATGTGTTAGTGCTACCATGCCCAAACAGCTTATTTTAGCGTTTCTATGAACAGTGCCACTGTGACAGTGCTCTTGAGTGAAAAAAGAGACCGCAGCTCCACAGATGCTGAAAAGCTGTTTTATCTGTAAGAGAATGTCACTTCATGCAAAGTTAAGATCAAAGCTAACCAAAATGAAAAAATATTTTTTTCAAAACAAATAAACACTTATTTGCAATGTAAAAAGTCGTTTCTGTAAGGTGTTAGTTGATTTCTACTCCTCAAGTAAAGGTAGTGCTCCTCTATGCTCAAACAGCTTAAGTTAGCGTTTCTATGAACAATGGCACTGTGACAGTGCTCTTGAGTGAAAAAAGAGACGGCAGCTCCGCAGATGCTAAAAACCTGTTTTCCCTGTAAGAGAAAGTCACTTTATGCAACGTTAAGATCAACGCTTGCCAAAATGAAAGATATTGGTTTCAAATGAAATAATCTTTCATTTGCAATGCAAAAAAGGTGTTTCTTTAATAATTTAGATGATTTCTGCTCCTCGAGTAATGTTAGTGCTACTATACCCAAAAACAGCTTATTTTAGCGTTTCTATGAATAGTTGCACTGTATCAGTGCTCCTGAGTGAAAGAAGAGACCGCAGCTCTACAAATGCTGAAAAGCTGTTTTAACTGTAAGAGAGTCACTTCATGCAATGTTAAGATCAAAGCTTGCCAAAATGAAACAAACTGGTTTCAAATGAAATAATCTTTCATTTGCAATGCAAAAAAGGTGTTTCTTTAATAATTTAGATGATTTCTGCTCCTCGAGTAATGTTAGTGCTACTATGCCCAAACAGCTTATTTTAGCGTTTCTATGAACAGTGGCACTGTGTCAGTGCTCCTGAGTGAAAGAAGAGACCGCAGCTCCACAGATGCTGAAAAGCTGTTTTAACTGTAAGAGAATGTCACTTCATGCAATGTTAAGATCAAAGCTTGCCAAAATGAAAGATACTGGTTTCAAATGAAACAATCTTTCATTTGCAATGCAAAAAACAGGTGTTTCTTTCATATTTAAGATGATTTCTGCTCCTCGAGTAATGTTAGTGCTACTATGCCCAAACAGCTTATTTTAGCGTTTCTATGAACAGTGGCACTGTGACAGTGCTCCTGAGTGAAAGAAGATACCACAGCTCCGCAGATGCTGAAAAGCTGTTTTCCCTGTAAGAGAAAGTCACTTAATGCAATGTTAAGATCAAAGCTTGCTAAAATTAAAGATATTGGTTTCAAATGAATTAAACTCTTATTTGCAATGCAAAAAGGTGTTTTTTTATGTGTTGGAGGACTTCTCCTCCTCGAGTAAAGTTAGTGCTGCTATGCCCAAACAGCTTATATTAGCGTTTCTATGAACAGTGGCACTGTGACAGTGCTCTTGAGTGAAAAAGAGACCGCAGCTCCGCAGATGCTAAAAAGCTGTTTTCCCTGAAAGAAAATGTCACTTTATGCAATGTTAAGATCAAACCTTTCTAAAATAAAAGATATTTCTTTCAAATGAATTATACTGTTATTTACAATGCAGAAAGGCGTTTCTTTAATGTGGTAGATTGTTTCTGCTCCTCAAGTAATATTAGTGCTACTATGCCCAAAAACAGCTCATTTTAGCGTTTCTATGCACAGTGGCACTGTGTTAGTGCTCCTGAGTGAAAGAAGAGATCGCAGCTCCACAGATGCTGAAAAGCTGTTTTCCCTGTAAGAGAAAGTCTCTTTATGCAATTTTAAGATCAAAGCTAACCAAAATGAAAAAATTTTGTTTTCAAATGAAATAAACACTTATTTGCAATGTAAAAAGTCGTTTCTATAAGGTTTTAGTTGATTTCTACTCCTCAAGTAAAGTTAGTGCTCCTCTATGCTCAAACAGCTTAAGTTAGCGTTTCTATGAACAGTGGTTCTGTTTCAGTGTTCCTAAGTGAAAGATGAGTCCGCAGATCCACAGGTGTCTAAAAGCTATTTTCCCTGTAAGAGAATGTCAGTTCATGCAATGTTAAGATCAGAGCTTGCCAAAATGAAAGGTACTGGTTTCAAATGAAATAATCTTTCATTTGCAATGCAAAACAGGTGTTTCTTTAATAATTCCGATGATTTCTGCTCCTCGAGTAATGTTAGTGCTACCATGCCCAAATTTTGTTTTCAAATGAAATAAACACTTATTTGCAATGTAAAAAGTCGTTTCTATAAGGTTTTAGTTGATTTCTACTCCTCAAGTAAAGTTAGTGCTCCTCTATGCTCAAACAGCTTAAGTTAGCGTTTCTATGAACAGTGGTTCTGTTTCAGTGTACCTAGCGTTTCTATGAACAGTGGCACTGTGACAGTGCTCGTGAGTGAAAGACGATACCACAGCTCCGCAGATGCTGAAAAGCTGTTTTCCCTGTAAGAGAATGTCACTTTATGCAATGTTAGGAACAAAACTTTCTAAAAGAAAAGATATTGGTTTCAAATGAATTATACTGTTATGTACGATGCAGAAACGCGTTTCTGTAATGTGTTAATGCTACCATGCCCAAACAGCTTATTTTCGCGTTTCTATGAACAGTGGCACTGTGACAGTGCTCTTGAGTGAAAAAAGAGACCGCAGCTCCACAGATGCTGAAAAGCTGTTTTAACTGTAAGAGAATGTCACTTCATGCAATGTTAAGATCAAAGCTTGCCAAAATGAAAGATACTGGTTTCAAATGAAATAATCTTTCATTTGCAATGCAAAACAGGTGTTTCTTTAAAAATTTAGATGATTTCTTCTCCTCGAGTAATTTTAGTGCTACTATGCCCAAACAGCTTCTTTTAGCGTTTCTATGAACAGTGGCACTGTGACAGTGCTCCTGAGTGAAAGAAGAGACCGCAGTTCCGCAGATGCTACAAAGCTGTTTTCCCTGTAAGAGAATGTCACTTTATGCAATGTTAAGATCAAAGCTTTCTAAAATAAAAGATATTGGTTTCAAATGACTTATACAGTTATGTACAATGCAGAAACGCGGTTCTTTAATGTGGTAGATTGTTTCTGCTCCTCAAGTAATGTTAGTGCTACCATGCCCAAACAGCTTATTTTAGCGTTTCTATGAACAGTGGCACTGTGACTTTGCTCCTGAGTGAAAGAAGAGCTCGCAGCTCCACAGATGCTGAAAAGCTGTTTTCCCTGTAAGAGAATTTCACTTCATGCAATGTTAAGATCAAAGCTTGCCAAAATGAAAGATATTGGTTTCAAATGAAATGAACTCTTTTTTGCAATGCAGAAAGGCGTTTCTTTAATGTGTTAGATTGTTTCTGCTCCTAAAGTAAAGTTAGTGCCACTATGCTCAGACATCTTATTTTAGTGTTTCTATATACAGTGGCACTGTGTCAGCGCTCCTGAGTGAAAGAAGAGACCGCAGCTCCACAGATGCTGAAAAACTGTTTTCCCTGTAAGAGAATTTCACTTTATGCAATGTTAAGATCAAATCTTTCTAAAATAAAAGATATTGGTTTCAAATAGATTATACTGTTATTTACAATGCAGAAAGGCGTTTCTTTAATGTGGTAGATTGTTTCTGCTCCTCAAGTAATGTTAGTGCTACTATGCCCAAAAACAGCTCATTTTAGCGTTTCTATGCACAGTGGCACTGTGTTAGTGCTCCTGAGTGAAAGAAGAGATCGCAGCTCCACAGATGCTGAAAAGCTGTTTTCCCTGTAAGAGAAAGTCTCTTTATGCAATTTTAAGATCAAAGCTAACCAAAATGAAAGATACTGGTTTCAAATGAAATAATCTTTCATTTCCAATGCAAAAAAGGTGTTTCTTTAATAATTTAGATGATTTCTGCTCCTCGAGTAATGTTAGTGCTACTATGCCCAAACATCTTATTTAGCGTTTCTATGAACAGTGGCACTGTGACAGTGCTCCTGAGTGAAAGAAGAGACCGCAGCTCTACAAATGCTGAAAAGCTGTTTAAACTGTAAGAGAATGTCACTTCATGCAATGTTAAGATCAAAGATTGCCAAAATAAAAGATACTGGTTTCAAATGAAATAATCTTTCATTTGCAATGCAAAAAAGGTGTTTCTTTAATAATTTAGATGATTTCTGCTCCTCGAGTAATGTTAGTGCTACTATGCCCAAACAGCTTATTTTAGCATTTCTATGAACAGTGGCACTGTGACAGTGCTCCTGAGTGAAAGAAGATACTACAGCTCCGCAGATGCTGAAAAGCTGTTTTCCCTGTAAGAGAAAGTCACTTTATGCAACGTTAAGATCAAAGCTTGCTAAAATAAAAGATATTGGTTTCAAATGAAATAAACTTTTATTTAAAATGCAGAAAGGCGTTTCTTTAATGTGTTAGATTGTTTCTGCTCCTAAAGTACAGTTAGTGCTACTATGCTCAGACATCTTATTTTAGTGTTTCTATATACAGTGGCACTGTGTCAGCGCTCCTGAGTCAAAGAAGAGACCGCAGCTCCACAGATGCTACAAAGTTTTTCCCTGTAAGAGAATGTCACTTTATGCAATGTTAAGATCAAAGCTTTCTAAAATAACAGATATTGGTTTCAAATGACTTATACAGGTATGTACTATGCAGAAACGCGTTTCTGTAATGTGTTAGTGCTACCATGCCCAAACAGCTTATTTTAGCGTTTCTATGAACAGTGCCACTGTGACAGTGCTCTTGAGTGAAAAAAGAGACCGCAGCTCCACAGATGCTGAAAAGCTGTTTTATCTGTAAGAGAATGTCACTTCATGCAAAGTTAAGATCAAAGCTAACCAAAATGAAAAAATATTGTTTTCAAAACAAATAAACACTTATTTGCAATGTAAAAAGTCGTTTCTGTAAGGTGTTAGTTGATTTCTACTCCTCAAGTAAAGGTAGTGCTCCTCTATGCTCAAACAGCTTAAGTTAGCGTTTCTATGAACAATGGCACTGTGACAGTGCTCTTGAGTGAAAAAAGAGACGGCAGCTCCGCAGATGCTAAAAACCTGTTTTCCCTGTAAGAGAAAGTCACTTTATGCAACGTTAAGATCAAAGCTTGCCAAAATGAAAGATATTGGTTTCAAATGAAATAATCTTTCATTTGCAATGCAAAAAAGGTGTTTCTTTAATAATTTAGATGATTTCTGCTCCTCGAGTAATGTTAGTGCTACTATACCCAAAAACAGCTTATTTTAGCGTTTCTATGAATAGTTGCACTGTATCAGTGCTCCTGAGTGAAAGAAGAGACCGCAGCTCTACAAATGCTGAAAAGCTGTTTTAACTGTAAGAGAGTCACTTCATGCAATGTTAAGATCAAAGCTTGCCAAAATGAAACAAACTGGTTTCAAATGAAATAATCTTTCATTTGCAATGCAAAAAAGGTGTTTCTTTAATAATTTAGATGATTTCTGCTCCTCGAGTAATGTTAGTGCTACTATGCCCAAACAGCTTATTTTAGCGTTTCTATGAACAGTGGCACTGTGTCAGTACTCCTGAGTGAAAGAAGAGACCGCAGCTCCACAGATGCTGAAAAGCTGTTTTAACTGTAAGAGAATGTCACTTCATGCAATGTTAAGATCAAAGCTTGCCAAAATGAAAGATACTGGTTTCAAATGAAACAATCTTTCATTTGCAATGCAAAAAAAAGGTGTTTCTTTCATATTTAAGATGATTTCTGCTCCTCGAGTAATGTTAGTGCTACTATGCCCAAACAGCTTATTTTAGCGTTTCTATGAACAGTGGCACTGTGACAGTGCTCCTGAGTGAAAGAAGATACCACAGCTCCGCAGATGCTGAAAAGCTGTTTTCCCTGTAAGAGAAAGTCACTTAATGCAATGTTAAGATCAAAGCTTGCTAAAATTAAAGATATTGGTTTCAAATGAATTAAACTCTTATTTGCAATGCAAAAAAGGTGTTTTTTTATGTGTTGGAGGACTTCTCCTCCTCGAGTAAAATTAGTGCTGCTATGCCCAAACAGCTTATATTAGCGTTTCTATGAACAGTGGCACTGTGGCTGTGCTCCTGAGTGACAGAATAGACCACAGCTCCGCAGTTGCTACAAAGCTGTTTTCCCTGTAAGAGAATGTCACTTCATGCAATGTTAAGATCAAAGCTTTCTAAGATAAAAGATATTGGTTTCAAATAACTTATACAGTTATGTACTATGCAGAAATGCGTTTCTTTAATGTGTTAGTGCTACCATGCCCTTGCAGCTTATTTTAGCGTTTCTATGAACAGTGGCACTGTGACAGTGCTCTTCAGTGAAAAAAGAGACCGCAGCTCCGCAGATGCTAAAAAGCTGTTTTCCCTGAAAGAAAATGTCACTTTATGCAATGTTAAGATCAAACCTTTCTAAAATAAAAGATATTTCTTTCAAATG
Organism: Spinibarbus caldwelli; assembly: GCA_039654775.1. Taxonomy (NCBI): domain Eukaryota; kingdom Metazoa; phylum Chordata; class Actinopteri; order Cypriniformes; family Cyprinidae; genus Spinibarbus; species Spinibarbus caldwelli. The sequence goes on from CM077244.1 coordinate 32,654,729, forward strand.
AATTATACTGTTATTTACAATGCAGAAAGGCGTTTCTTTAATGTGGTAGATTGTTTCTGCTCCTCAAGTAATATTAGTGCTACTATGCCCAAAAACAGCTCATTTTAGCGTTTCTATGCACAGTGGCACTGTGTTAGTGCTCCTGAGTGAAAGAAGAGATCGCAGCTCCACAGATGCTGAAAAGCTGTTTTCCCTGTAAGAGAAAGTCTCTTTATGCAATTTTAAGATCAAAGCTAACCAAAATGAAAAAATTTTGTTTTCAAATGAAATAAACACTTATTTGCAATGTAAAAAGTCGTTTCTATAAGGTTTTAGTTGATTTCTACTCCTCAAGTAAAGTTAGTGCTCCTCTATGCTCAAACAGCTTAAGTTAGCGTTTCTATGAACAGTGGTTCTGTTTCAGTGTTCCTAAGTGAAAGATGAGTCCGCAGATCCACAGGTGTCTAAAAGCTATTTTCCCTGTAAGAGAATGTCAGTTCATGCAATGTTAAGATCAGAGCTTGCCAAAATGAAAGGTACTGGTTTCAAATGAAATAATCTTTCATTTGCAATGCAAAACAGGTGTTTCTTTAATAATTCCGATGATTTCTGCTCCTCGAGTAATGTTAGTGCTACCATGCCCAAATTTTGTTTTCAAATGAAATAAACACTTATTTGCAATGTAAAAAGTCGTTTCTATAAGGTTTTAGTTGATTTCTGCTGCTCAAGTAAAGTTAGTGCTCCTCTATGCTCAAACAGCTTAAGTTAGCGTTTCTATGAACAGTGGTTCTGTTTCAGTGTTCCTAGCGTTTCTATGAACAGTGGCACTGTGACAGTGCTCGTGAGTGAAAGACGATACCACAGCTCCGCAGATGCTGAAAAGCTGTTTTCCCTGTAAGAGAATGTCACTTTATGCAATGTTAGGAACAAAACTTTCTAAAAGAAAAGATATTGGTTTCAAATGAATTATACTGTTATGTACGATGCAGAAACGCGTTTCTGTAATGTGTTAATGCTACCATGCCCAAACAGCTTATTTTCGCGTTTCTATGAACAGTGGCACTGTGACAGTGCTCTTGAGTGAAAAAAGAGACCGCAGCTCCACAGATGCTGAAAAGCTGTTTTAACTGTAAGAGAATGTCACTTCATGCAATGTTAAGATCAAAGCTTGCCAAAATGAAAGATACTGGTTTCAAATGAAATAATCTTTCATTTGCAATGCAAAACAGGTGTTTCTTTAAAAATTTAGATGATTTCTTCTCCTCGAGTAATTTTAGTGCTACTATGCCCAAACAGCTTCTTTTAGCGTTTCTATGAACAGTGGCACTGTGACAGTGCTCCTGAGTGAAAGAAGAGGACCGCAGTTCCGCAGATGCTACAAAGCTGTTTTCCCTGTAAGAGAATGTCACTTTATGCAATGTTAAGATCAAAGCTTTCTAAAATAAAAGATATTGGTTTCAAATGACTTATACAGTTATGTACAATGCAGAAACGCGGTTCTTTAATGTGGTAGATTGTTTCTGCTCCTCAAGTAATGTTAGTGCTACCATGCCCAAACAGCTTATTTTAGCGTTTCTATGAACAGTGGCACTGTGACTTTGCTCCTGAGTGAAAGAAGAGCTCGCAGCTCCACAGATGCTGAAAAGCTGTTTTCCCTGTAAGAGAATTTCACTTCATGCAATGTTAAGATCAAAGCTTGCCAAAATGAAAGATATTGGTTTCAAATGAAATGAACTCTTTTTTGCAATGCAGAAAGGCGTTTCTTTAATGTGTTAGATTGTTTCTGCTCCTAAAGTAAAGTTAGTGCCACTATGCTCAGACATCTTATTTTAGTGTTTCTATATACAGTGGCACTGTGTCAGCGCTCCTGAGTGAAAGAAGAGACCGCAGCTCCACAGATGCTGAAAAACTGTTTTCCCTGTAAGAGAATTTCACTTTATGCAATGTTAAGATCAAACCTTTCTAAAATAAAAGATATTGGTTTCAAATAGATTATACTGTTATTTACAATGCAGAAAGGCGTTTCTTTAATGTGGTAGATTGTTTCTGCTCCTCAAGTAATGTTAGTGCTACTATGCCCAAAAACAGCTCATTTTAGCGTTTCTATGCACAGTGGCACTGTGTTAGTGCTCCTGAGTGAAAGAAGAGATCGCAGCTCCACAGATGCTGAAAAGCTGTTTTCCCTGTAAGAGAAAGTCTCTTTATGCAATTTTAAGATCAAAGCTAACCAAAATGAAAGATACTGGTTTCAAATGAAATAATCTTTCATTTCCAATGCAAAAAAGGTGTTTCTTTAATAATTTAGATGATTTCTGCTCCTCGAGTAATGTTAGTGCTACTATGCCCAAACATCTTATTTTAGCGTTTCTATGAACAGTGGCACTGTGACAGTGCTCCTGAGTGAAAGAAGAGACCGCAGCTCTACAAATGCTGAAAAGCTGTTTAAACTGTAAGAGAATGTCACTTCATGCAATGTTAAGATCAAAGATTGCCAAAATAAAAGATACTGGTTTCAAATGAAATAATCTTTCATTTGCAATGCAAAAAAGGTGTTTCTTTAATAATTTAGATGATTTCTGCTCCTCGAGTAATGTTAGTGCTACTATGCCCAAACAGCTTATTTTAGCATTTCTATGAACAGTGGCACTGTGACAGTGCTCCTGAGTGAAAGAAGATACTACAGCTCCGCAGATGCTGAAAAGCTGTTTTCCCTGTAAGAGAAAGTCACTTTATGCAACGTTAAGATCAAAGCTTGCTAAAATAAAAGATATTGGTTTCAAATGAAATAAACTTTTATTTAAAATGCAGAAAGGCGTTTCTTTAATGTGTTAGATTGTTTCTGCTCCTAAAGTACAGTTAGTGCTACTATGCTCAGACATCTTATTTTAGTGTTTCTATATACAGTGGCACTGTGTCAGCGCTCCTGAGTCAAAGAAGAGACCGCAGCTCCACAGATGCTACAAAGTTTTTCCCTGTAAGAGAATGTCACTTTATGCAATGTTAAGATCAAAGCTTTCTAAAATAACAGATATTGGTTTCAAATGACTTATACAGGTATGTACTATGCAGAAACGCGTTTCTGTAATGTGTTAGTGCTACCATGCCCAAACAGCTTATTTTAGCGTTTCTATGAACAGTGCCACTGTGACAGTGCTCTTGAGTGAAAAAAGAGACCGCAGCTCCACAGATGCTGAAAAGCTGTTTTATCTGTAAGAGAATGTCACTTCATGCAAAGTTAAGATCAAAGCTAACCAAAATGAAAAAATATTGTTTTCAAAACAAATAAACACTTATTTGCAATGTAAAAAGTCGTTTCTGTAAGGTGTTAGTTGATTTCTACTCCTCAAGTAAAGGTAGTGCTCCTCTATGCTCAAACAGCTTAAGTTAGCGTTTCTATGAACAATGGCACTGTGACAGTGCTCTTGAGTGACGGCAGCTCCGCAGATGCTAAAACCTGTTTTCCCTGTAAGAGAAAGTCACTTTATGCAACGTTAAGATCAAAGCTTGCCAAAATGAAAGATATTGGTTTCAAATGAAATAATCTTTCATTTGCAATGCAAAAAAGGTGTTTCTTTAATAATTTAGATGATTTCTGCTCCTCGAGTAATGTTAGTGCTACTATACCCAAAAACAGCTTATTTAGCGTTTCTATGAATAGTTGCACTGTATCAGTGCTCCTGAGTGAAAGAAGAGACCGCAGCTCTACAAATGCTGAAAAGCTGTTTTAACTGTAAGAGAGTCACTTCATGCAATGTTAAGATCAAAGCTTGCCAAAATGAAACAAACTGGTTTCAAATGAAATAATCTTTCATTTGCAATGCAAAAAAGGTGTTTCTTTAATAATTTAGATGATTTCTGCTCCTCGAGTAATGTTAGTGCTACTATGCCCAAACAGCTTATTTTAGCGTTTCTATGAACAGTGGCACTGTGTCAGTACTCCTGAGTGAAAGAGAGACCGCAGCTCCACAGATGCTGAAAAGCTGTTTTAACTGTAAGAGAATGTCACTTCATGCAATGTTAAGATCAAAGCTTGCCAAAATGAAAGATACTGGTTTCAAATGAAACAATCTTTCATTTGCAATGCAAAAAAAAGGTGTTTCTTTCATATTTAAGATGATTTCTGCTCCTCGAGTAATGTTAGTGCTACTATGCCCAAACAGCTTATTTTAGCGTTTCTATGAACAGTGGCACTGTGACAGTGCTCCTGAGTGAAAGAAGATACCACAGCTCCGCAGATGCTGAAAAGCTGTTTTCCCTGTAAGAGAAAGTCACTTAATGCAATGTTAAGATCAAAGCTTGCTAAAATTAAAGATATTGGTTTCAAATGAATTAAACTCTTATTTGCAATGCAAAAAGGTGTTTTTTTATGTGTTGGAGGACTTCTCCTCCTCGAGTAAAATTAGTGCTGCTATGCCCAAACAGCTTATATTAGCGTTTCTATGAACAGTGGCACTGTGGCTGTGCTCCTGAGTGACAGAATAGACCACAGCTCCGCAGTTGCTACAAAGCTGTTTTCCCTGTAAGAGAATGTCACTTCATGCAATGTTAAGATCAAAGCTTTCTAAGATAAAAGATATTGGTTTCAAATAACTTATACAGTTATGTACTATGCAGAAATGCGTTTCTTTAATGTGTTAGTGCTACCATGCCCTTGCAGCTTATTTTAGCGTTTCTATGAACAGTGGCACTGTGACAGTGCTCTTCAGTGAAAAAAGAGACCGCAGCTCCGCAGATGCTAAAAAGCTGTTTTCCCTGAAAGAAAATGTCACTTTATGCAATGTTAAGATCAAACCTTTCTAAAATAAAAGATATTTCTTTCAAATGAATTATACTGTTATTTACAATGCAGAAAGGCGTTTCTTTAATGTGGTAGATTGTTTCTGCTCCTCAAGTAATATTAGTGCTACTATGCCCAAAAACAGCTCATTTTAGCGTTTCTATGCACAGTGGCACTGTGTTAGTGCTCCTGAGTGAAAGAAGAGATCGCAGCTCCACAGATGCTGAAAAGCTGTTTTCCCTGTAAGAGAAAGTCTCTTTATGCAATTTTAAGATCAAAGCTAACCAAAATGAAAAAATTTTGTTTTCAAATGAAATAAACACTTATTTGCAATGTAAAAAGTCGTTTCTATAAGGTTTTAGTTGATTTCTACTCCTCAAGTAAAGTTAGTGCTCCTCTATGCTCAAACAGCTTAAGTTAGCGTTTCTATGAACAGTGGTTCTGTTTCAGTGTTCCTAAGTGAAAGATGAGTCCGCAGATCCACAGGTGTCTAAAAGCTATTTTCCCTGTAAGAGAATGTCAGTTCATGCAATGTTAAGATCAGAGCTTGCCAAAATGAAAGGTACTGGTTTCAAATGAAATAATCTTTCATTTGCAATGCAAAACAGGTGTTTCTTTAATAATTCCGATGATTTCTGCTCCTCGAGTAATGTTAGTGCTACCATGCCCAAATTTTGTTTTCAAATGAAATAAACACTTATTTGCAATGTAAAAAGTCGTTTCTATAAGGTTTTAGTTGATTTCTGCTGCTCAAGTAAAGTTAGTGCTCCTCTATGCTCAAACAGCTTAAGTTAGCGTTTCTATGAACAGTGGTTCTGTTTCAGTGTTCCTAGCGTTTCTATGAACAGTGGCACTGTGACAGTGCTCGTGAGTGAAAGACGATACCACAGCTCCGCAGATGCTGAAAAGCTGTTTTCCCTGTAAGAGAATGTCACTTTATGCAATGTTAGGAACAAAACTTTCTAAAAGAAAAGATATTGGTTTCAAATGAATTATACTGTTATGTACGATGCAGAAACGCGTTTCTGTAATGTGTTAATGCTACCATGCCCAAACAGCTTATTTTCGCGTTTCTATGAACAGTGGCACTGTGACAGTGCTCTTGAGTGAAAAAAGAGACCGCAGCTCCACAGATGCTGAAAAGCTGTTTTAACTGTAAGAGAATGTCACTTCATGCAATGTTAAGATCAAAGCTTGCCAAAATGAAAGATACTGGTTTCAAATGAAATAATCTTTCATTTGCAATGCAAAACAGGTGTTTCTTTAAAAATTTAGATGATTTCTTCTCCTCGAGTAATTTTAGTGCTACTATGCCCAAACAGCTTCTTTTAGCGTTTCTATGAACAGTGGCACTGTGACAGTGCTCCTGAGTGAAAGAAGAGACCGCAGTTCCGCAGATGCTACAAAGCTGTTTTCCCTGTAAGAGAATGTCACTTTATGCAATGTTAAGATCAAAGCTTTCTAAAATAAAAGATATTGGTTTCAAATGACTTATACAGTTATGTACTATGCAGAAACGCGGTTCTTTAATGTGGTAGATTGTTTCTGCTCCTCAAGTAATGTTAGTGCTACCATGCCCAAACAGCTTATTTTAGCGTTTCTATGAACAGTGGCACTGTGACTTTGCTCCTGAGTGAAAGAAGAGCTCGCAGCTCCACAGATGCTGAAAAGCTGTTTTCCCTGTAAGAGAATTTCACTTCATGCAATGTTAAGATCAAAGCTTGCCAAAATGAAAGATATTGGTTTCAAATGAAATGAACTCTTTTTTGCAATGCAGAAAGGCGTTTCTTTAATGTGTTAGATTGTTTCTGCTCCTAAAGTAAAGTTAGTGCCACTATGCTCAGACATCTTATTTTAGTGTTTCTATATACAGTGGCACTGTGTCAGCGCTCCTGAGTGAAAGAAGAGACCGCAGCTCCACAGATGCTGAAAAACTGTTTTCCCTGTAAGAGAATTTCACTTTATGCAATGTTAAGATCAAACCTTTCTAAAATAAAAGATATTGGTTTCAAATAGATTATACTGTTATTTACAATGCAGAAAGGCGTTTCTTTAATGTGGTAGATTGTTTCTGCTCCTCAAGTAATGTTAGTGCTACTATGCCCAAAAACAGCTCATTTTAGCGTTTCTATGCACAGTGGCACTGTGTTAGTGCTCCTGAGTGAAAGAAGAGATCGCAGCTCCACAGATGCTGAAAAGCTGTTTTCCCTGTAAGAGAAAGTCTCTTTATGCAATTTTAAGATCAAAGCTAACCAAAATGAAAGATACTGGTTTCAAATGAAATAATCTTTCATTTCCAATGCAAAAAAAGTGTTTCTTTAATAATTTAGATGATTTCTGCTCCTCGAGTAATGTTAGTGCTACTATGCCCAAACATCTTATTTTAGCGTTTCTATGAACAGTGGCACTGTGACAGTGCTCCTGAGTGAAAGAAGATACCGCAGCTCCGCAGATGCTGAAAAGCTGTTTTCCATGTAAGAGAATTTCACTTCATGCAATGTTAAGATCAAAGCTTGCCAAAATGAAAGATACTGGTTTCAAATGAAATAATCTTTCATTTGCAATGCAAAAAAGGTGTTTCTTTAATAATTTAGATGATTTCTGCTCCTCGAGTAATGTTAGTGCTGCTATGCCCAAACAGCTTATTTTAGCGTTTCTATGAACAGTGGCACTGTGACAGTGCTCCTGAGTGAAAGAAGATACCGCAGCTCCGCAGATGCTGAAAAGCTGTTTTCCCTGTAAGAGAATGTCACTTTATGCAATGTTAAGATCAAAGCTTTCTAAGATAAAAGATATTGGTTTCAAATAACTTATACAGTTATGTACTATGCAGAAACGCGTTTCTTTAATGTGTTAGTGCTGCCATGCCCAAACAGCTTATTTTAGCGGTTCTATGAACAGTGGCACTATGACAGTGCTCTTGAGTGAAAAAAGAGACCGCAGCTACGCAGATGCTACAAAGCTGTTTTCCCTTTAAGAAAATGTCACTTTATGCAATGTTAAGATCAAAGCTTTCTAAAATAAAAGATATTGGTTTCAAATGAATTATACTGTTATGTACAAGGCAGAAAGGCGTTTCTTTAATGTGGTAGATTGTTTCTGCTCCTCAAGTAATGTTAGTGCTGCTATGCCCAAAAACAGCTTATTTTAGCGTTTCTATGAACAGTGGCACTGTGTTAGTGCTCCTGAGTGAAAGATGAGACCGCAGCTCTACAAATGCTGAAAAGCTGTTTAAACTGTAAGAGAATGTCACTTCATGCAATGTTAAGATCAAAGATTGCCAAAATGAAAGATACTGGTTTCAAATGAAATAATCTTTCATTTGCAATGCAAAAAAGGTATTTCTTTAATAATTTAGATGATTTCTGCTCCTCGAGTAATGTTAGTGCTACTATGCCTAAACAGCTTATTTTATCGTTTCTATGAACAGTGGCACTGTGACAGTGCTCCTGAGTGAAAGAAGATTCCGCAGATGCTGAAAAGCTGTTTTCCCTGTAAGAGAATTTCACTTCATGCAATGTTAAGATCAAAGCTTGCCAAAATGAAAGATATTGGTTTCAAATGAAATGAACTATTATTTGCAATGCAAAAAGGTGTATTTTATGTGTTAGATGATTTCTGCTCCTCGAGTAATGTTAGTGCTACTATGCCCAAAAACAGCTTATTTTAGCGTTTCTATGAATAGTTGCACTGTGGCAGTGCTCCTGAGTGAAAGAAGATACCACAGCTCCGCAGATGCTGACAAGCTGTTTTCCCTGTAAGAGAAAGTCTCTTTATGCAATTTTAAGATCAAAGCTAACCAAAATGAAAAAATATTGTTTTCAAATGAAATAAACACTTATTTGCAATGTAAAAAGTCCTTTCTATAAGGTGTTAGTTGATTTCTGCTCCTCGAGTAATGTTAGTGCTACCATGCCCAAACAGCTTATTTTAGCATTTCTATGAACAGTGGCACTGTGATAGTGCTCCTGAGTGAAAAAAGAGACCGCAGCTCCGCAGATGCTGAAAATCTGTTTTAACTGTAAGAGAATGTCACTTCATGCAATGTTAAGATCAAAGCTAACCAAAATGAAAAAATATTGTTTTCAAAACAAATAAACACTTATTTGCAATGTAAAAAGTCGTTTCTGTAAGGTGTTAGTTGATTTCTACTCCTCAAGTAAAGGTAGTGCTCCTCTATGCTCAAACAGCTTAAGTTAGCGTTTCTATTAACAATGGTTCTGTTTCAGTGTTCCTCAGTGAAAGATGAGTCCGCAGTTCCACAGGTGTTTAAAAGCTATTTTCCCTGTAAGAGAATATCAGCTCATGCAATGTTAAGATCAAAGCTTGCCAAAATGAAAGATACTGGTTTCAAATGAAATAATCTTTCATTTGCAATGCAAAACAGGTGTTTCTTTAATAATTTAGATGATTTCTGCTCCTCGAGTAATGTTAGTGCTACTATGCCCAAACAGCTTCTTTTAGCGTTTCTATGAACAGTGGCACTGTGATAGTGCTCCTGAGTGAAAGAAGAGAACGCAGTTCCGCAGATGCTACAAAGCTGTTTTCCCTGTAAGAGAATGTCACTTTATGCAATGTTAAGATCAAAGCTTTCTAAAATAAAAGATATTGGTTTCAAATGACTTATACAGTTATGTACTATGCAGAAACGCGTTTCATTAATGTGTTAGTGCTACCATGCCCAAACAGCTTATTTTAGCGTTTCTATGAACAGTGGCACTGTGACTTTGCTCCTGAGTGAAAGAAGAGCTCGCAGCTCCACAGATGCTGAAAAGCTGTTTTCCCTGTAAGAGAATTTCACTTCATGCAATGTTAAGATCAAAGCTTGCCAAAATGAAAGATATTTGTTTCAAATGAAATGAACGCTTATTTGCAATGCAGAAAGGCGTTTCTTTAATGTGTTAGATTGTTTCTGCTCCTAAAGTAAAGTTAGTGCTGCTATGCCCAAAAACAGCTTATTTTAGCGTTTCTATGAACAGTGGCACTGTGTTAGTGCTCCTGAGTGAAAGAAGAGACCGCAGCTCTACAAATGCTGAAAAGCTGTTTAAACTGTAAGAGAATGTCACTTCATGCAATGTTAAGATCAAAGATTGCCAAAATAAAAGATACTGGTTTCAAATGAAATAATCTTTCATTTGCAATGCAAAAAAGGTGTTTCTTTAATAATTTAGATGATTTCTGCTCCTCGAGTAATGTTAGTGCTACTATGCCTAAACAGCTTATTTTAGCGTTTCTATGAACAGTGGCACTGTGACAGTGCTCCTGAGTGAAAGAAGATACCGCAGCTCCGCAGATGCTGAAAAGCTGTTTTCCCTGTAAGAGAATTTCACTTCATGCAATGTTAAGATCAAAGCTTGCCAAAATGAAAGATATTGGTTTCAAATGAAATGAACTATTATTTGCAATGCAAAAAGGTGTATTTTATGTGTTAGATGATTTCTGCTCCTCGAGTAATGTTAGTGCTACTATGCCCAAAAACAGCTTATTTTAGCGTTTCTATGAATAGTTGCACTGTGGCAGTGCTCCTGAGTGAAAGAAGATATCACAGCTCCGCAGATGCTGACAAGCTGTTTTCCCTGTACGAGAAAGTCTCTTTATGCAATTTTAAGATCAAAGCTAACCAAAATGAAAAAATATTGTTTTCAAATGAAATAAACACTTATTTGCAATGTAAAAAGTCCTTTCTATAAGGTGTTAGTTGATTTCTGCTCCTCGAGTAATGTTAGTGCTACCATGCCCAAACAGCTTATTTTAGCATTTCTATGAACAGTGGCACTGTGATAGTGCTCCTGAGTGAAAGAAGATACCACAGCTCCGCAGATGCTGAAAAGCTGTTTTCCCTGTAAGAGAATGTCACTTTATGCAATGTTAGGAACAAAACTTTCTAAAAGAAAAGATATTGGTTTCAAATGAATTATACTGTTATGTACGATGCAGAAACGCGTTTCTGTAATGTGTTAGTGCTACCATGTCCAAACAGCTTATTTTAGCGTTTCTATGAACAGTGCCACTGTGACAGTGCTCTTGAGTGAAAAAAGAGACCGCAGCTCCACAGATGCTGAAAAGCTGTTTTATCTGTAAGAGAATGTCACTTCATGCAATGTTAAGATCAAAGCTAACCAAAATGAAAAAATATTGTTTTCAAAACAAATAAACACTTATTTGCAATGAAAAAAGTCGTTTCTGTAAGGTGTTAGTTGATTTCTACTCCTCAAGTAAAGGTAGTGCTCCTCTATGCTCATACAGCTTAAGTTAGCGTTTCTATGAACAGTGCCACTGTGACAGTGCTCTTGAGTGAAAAAAGAGACCGCAGATCCACAGGTGTTTTAAAGCTATTTTCCCTGTAAGAGAATGTCAGTTCATGCAATGTTAAGATCAAAGCTTGCCAAAATGAAAGATACTGGTTTCAAATGAAATAATCTTTCATTTGCAATGCAAAACAGGTGTTTCTTTAAAAATTTAGATGATTTCTGCTCCTCGAGTACTGTTAGTGCTACTATGCCCAAACAGCTTCTTTTAGCGATTCTATGAACAGTGGCACTGTGACAGTGCTCCTGAGTGAAAGAAGAGACCGCAGTTCCGCAGATGCTACAAAGCTGTTTTCCCTGTAAGAGAAAGCCACTTTATGCAATGTTAAGATCAAAGCTTTCTAAAATAAAAGATATTGGTTTCAAATGACTTATACAGTTATGTACTATGCAGAAACGCGTTTCTTTAATGTGTTAGTGCTACCATGCCCAAACAGCTTATTTTAGCGTTTCTATGAACAGTGGCACTGTGACAGTGCTCTTGAGTGAAAAAAGAGACCGCAGCTACACAGATGCTACAAAGCTGTTTTCCCTGTCAGAAAATATCACTTCATGCAATGTTAAGATCAAAGCTTGCCAAAATGAAAGATACTGGTTTCAAATGAAATAATCTTTCATTTGCAATGCAAAAAAGGTGTTTCTTTAATAATTTAGATGATTTCTCCTCCTCGAGTAATGTTAGTGCTACTATGCCTAAACAGCTTATTTTAGCGTTTCTATGAACAGTGGCACTGTGACAGTGCTCCTGAGTGAAAGAAGATACCGCAGCTCCGCAGATGCTGAAAAACTGTTTTCCCTGTAAGAGAATTTCACTTTATGCAATGTTAAGATCAAACCTTTCTAAAATAAAAGATATTGGTTTCAAATAGATTATACTGTTATTTACAATGCAGAAAGGCGTTTCTTTAATGTGGTAGATTGTTTCTGCTCCTCAAGTAATGTTAGTGCTACTATGCCCAAAAACAGCTCATTTTAGCGTTTCTATGCACAGTGGCACTGTGTTAGTGCTCCTGAGTGAAAGAAGAGATCGCAGCTCCACAGATGCTGAAAAGCTGTTTTCCCTGTAAGAGAAAGTCTCTTTATGCAATTTTAAGATCAAAGCTAACCAAAATGAAAGATACTGGTTTCAAATGAAATAATCTTTCATTTCCAATGCAAAAAAGGTGTTTCTTTAATAATTTAGATGATTTCTGCTCCTCGAGTAATGTTAGTGCTACTATGCCCAAACATCTTATTTTAGCGTTTCTATGAACAGTGGCACTGTGACAGTGCTCCTGAGTGAAAGAAGATACCGCAGCTCCGCAGATGCTGAAAAGCTGTTTTCCATGTAAGAGAATTTCACTTCATGCAATGTTAAGATCAAAGCTTGCCAAAATGAAAGATACTGGTTTCAAATGAAATAATCTTTCATTTGCAATGCAAAAAAGGTGTTTCTTTAATAATTTAGATGATTTCTGCTCCTCGAGTAATGTTAGTGCTGCTATGCCCAAACAGCTTATTTTAGCGTTTCTATGAACAGTGGCACTGTGACAGTGCTCCTGAGTGAAAGAAGATACCGCAGCTCCGCAGATGCTGAAAAGCTGTTTTCCCTGTAAGAGAATGTCACTTTATGCAATGTTAAGATCAAAGCTTTCTAAGATAAAAGATATTGGTTTCAAATAACTTATACAGTTATGTACTATGCAGAAACGCGTTTCTTTAATGTGTTAGTGCTGCCATGCCCAAACAGCTTATTTTAGCGGTTCTATGAACAGTGGCACTATGACAGTGCTCTTGAGTGAAAAAAGAGACCGCAGCTACGCAGATGCTACAAAGCTGTTTTCCCTTTAAGAAAATGTCACTTTATGCAATGTTAAGATCAAAGCTTTCTAAAATAAAAGATATTGGTTTCAAATGAATTATACTGTTATGTACAAGGCAGAAAGGCGTTTCTTTAATGTGGTAGATTGTTACTGCTCCTCAAGTAATGTTAGTGCTGCTATGCCCAAAAACAGCTTATTTTAGCGTTTCTATGAACAGTGGCACTGTGTTAGTGCTCCTGAGTGAAAGATGAGACCGCAGCTCTACAAATGCTGAAAAGCTGTTTAAACTGTAAGAGAATGTCACTTCATGCAATGTTAAGATCAAAGATTGCCAAAATGAAAGATACTGGTTTCAAATGAAATAATCTTTCATTTGCAATGCAAAAAAGGTATTTCTTTAATAATTTAGATGATTTCTGCTCCTCGAGTAATGTTAGTGCTACTATGCCTAAACAGCTTATTTTATCGTTTCTATGAACAGTGGCACTGTGACAGTGCTCCTGAGTGAAAGAAGATTCCGCAGATGCTGAAAAGCTGTTTTCCCTGTAAGAGAATTTCACTTCATGCAATGTTAAGATCAAAGCTTGCCAAAATGAAAGATATTGGTTTCAAATGAAATGAACTATTATTTGCAATGCAAAAAGGTGTATTTTATGTGTTAGATGATTTCTGCTCCTCGAGTAATGTTAGTGCTACTATGCCCAAAAACAGCTTATTTTAGCGTTTCTATGAATAGTTGCACTGTGGCAGTGCTCCTGAGTGAAAGAAGATACCACAGCTCCGCAGATGCTGACAAGCTGTTTTCCCTGTAAGAGAAAGTCTCTTTATGCAATTTTAAGATCAAAGCTAACCAAAATGAAAAAATATTGTTTTCAAATGAAATAAACACTTATTTGCAATGTAAAAAGTCCTTTCTATAAGGTGTTAGTTGATTTCTCCTCCTCGAGTAATGTTAGTGCTACCATGCCCAAACAGCTTATTTTAGCATTTCTATGAACAGTGGCACTGTGATAGTGCTCCTGAGTGAAAAAAGAGACCGCAGCTCCGCAGATGCTGAAAAGCTGTTTTAACTGTAAGAGAATGTCACTTCATGCAATGTTAAGATCAAAGCTAACCAAAATGAAAAAATATTGTTTTCAAAACAAATAAACACTTATTTGCAATGTAAAAAGTCGTTTCTGTAAGGTGTTAGTTGATTTCTACTCCTCAAGTAAAGGTAGTGCTCCTCTATGCTCAAACAGCTTAAGTTAGCGTTTCTATTAACAATGGTTCTGTTTCAGTGTTCCTCAGTGAAAGATGAGTCCGCAGTTCCACAGGTGTTTAAAAGCTATTTTCCCTGTAAGAGAATGTCAGCTCATGCAATGTTAAGATCAAAGCTTGCCAAAATGAAAGATACTGGTTTCAAATGAAATAATCTTTCATTTGCAATGCAAAACAGGTGTTTCTTTAATAATTTAGATGATTTCTGCTCCTCGAGTAATGTTAGTGCTACTATGCCCAAACAGCTTCTTTTAGCGTTTCTATGAACAGTGGCACTGTGATAGTGCTCCTGAGTGAAAGAAGAGAACGCAGTTCCGCAGATGCTACAAAGCTGTTTTCCCTGTAAGAGAATGTCACTTTATGCAATGTTAAGATCAAAGCTTTCTAAAATAAAAGATATTGGTTTCAAATGACTTATACAGTTATGTACTATGCAGAAACGCGTTTCATTAATGTGTTAGTGCTACCATGCCCAAACAGCTTATTTTAGCGTTTCTATGAACAGTGGCACTGTGACTTTGCTCCTGAGTGAAAGAAGAGCTCGCAGCTCCACAGATGCTGAAAAGCTGTTTTCCCTGTAAGAGAATTTCACTTCATGCAATGTTAAGATCAAAGCTTGCCAAAATGAAAGATATTTGTTTCAAATAAAATGAACGCTTATTTGCAATGCAGAAAGGCGTTTCTTTAATGTGTTAGATTGTTTCTGCTCCTAAAGTAAAGTTAGTGCTGCTATGCCCAAAAACAGCTTATTTTAGCGTTTCTATGAACAGTGGCACTGTGTTAGTGCTCCTGAGTGAAAGAAGAGACCGCAGCTCTACAAATGCTGAAAAGCTGTTTAAACTGTAAGAGAATGTCACTTCATGCAATGTTAAGATCAAAGATTGCCAAAATAAAAGATACTGGTTTCAAATGAAATAATCTTTCATTTGCAATGCAAAAAAGGTGTTTCTTTAATAATTTAGATGATTTCTGCTCCTCGAGTAATGTTAGTGCTACTATGCCTAAACAGCTTATTTTAGCGTTTCTATGAACAGTGGCACTGTGACAGTGCTCCTGAGTGAAAGAAGATACCGCAGCTCCGCAGATGCTGAAAAGCTGTTTTCCCTGTAAGAGAATTTCACTTCATGCAATGTTAAGATCAAAGCTTGCCAAAATGAAAGATATTGGTTTCAAATGAATTATACTGTTATGTACAAGGCAGAAAGGCGTTTCTTTAATGTGGTAGATTGTTACTGCTCCTCAAGTAATGTTAGTGCTGCTATGCCCAAAAACAGCTTATTTTAGCGTTTCTATGAACAGTGGCACTGTGTTAGTGCTCCTGAGTGAAAGATGAGACCGCAGCTCTACAAATGCTGAAAAGCTGTTTAAACTGTAAGAGAATGTCACTTCATGCAATGTTAAGATCAAAGATTGCCAAAATGAAAGATACTGGTTTCAAATGAAATAATCTTTCATTTGCAATGCAAAAAAGGTATTTCTTTAATAATTTAGATGATTTCTGCTCCTCGAGTAATGTTAGTGCTACTATGCCTAAACAGCTTATTTTATCGTTTCTATGAACAGTGGCACTGTGACAGTGCTCCTGAGTGAAAGAAGATTCCGCAGATGCTGAAAAGCTGTTTTCCCTGTAAGAGAATTTCACTTCATGCAATGTTAAGATCAAAGCTTGCCAAAATGAAAGATATTGGTTTCAAATGAAATGAACTATTATTTGCAATGCAAAAAGGTGTATTTTATGTGTTAGATGATTTCTGCTCCTCGAGTAATGTTAGTGCTACTATGCCCAAAAACAGCTTATTTTAGCGTTTCTATGAATAGTTGCACTGTGGCAGTGCTCCTGAGTGAAAGAAGATACCACAGCTCCGCAGATGCTGACAAGCTGTTTTCCCTGTAAGAGAAAGTCTCTTTATGCAATTTTAAGATCAAAGCTAACCAAAATGAAAAAATATTGTTTTCAAATGAAATAAACACTTATTTGCAATGTAAAAAGTCCTTTCTATAAGGTGTTAGTTGATTTCTCCTCCTCGAGTAATGTTAGTGCTACCATGCCCAAACAGCTTATTTTAGCATTTCTATGAACAGTGGCACTGTGATAGTGCTCCTGAGTGAAAAAAGAGACCGCAGCTCCGCAGATGCTGAAAAGCTGTTTTAACTGTAAGAGAATGTCACTTCATGCAATGTTAAGATCAAAGCTAACCAAAATGAAAAAATATTGTTTTCAAAACAAATAAACACTTATTTGCAATGTAAAAAGTCGTTTCTGTAAGGTGTTAGTTGATTTCTACTCCTCAAGTAAAGGTAGTGCTCCTCTATGCTCAAACAGCTTAAGTTAGCGTTTCTATTAACAATGGTTCTGTTTCAGTGTTCCTCAGTGAAAGATGAGTCCGCAGTTCCACAGGTGTTTAAAAGCTATTTTCCCTGTAAGAGAATGTCAGCTCATGCAATGTTAAGATCAAAGCTTGCCAAAATGAAAGATACTGGTTTCAAATGAAATAATCTTTCATTTGCAATGCAAAACAGGTGTTTCTTTAATAATTTAGATGATTTCTGCTCCTCGAGTAATGTTAGTGCTACTATGCCCAAACAGCTTCTTTTAGCGTTTCTATGAACAGTGGCACTGTGATAGTGCTCCTGAGTGAAAGAAGAGAACGCAGTTCCGCAGATGCTACAAAGCTGTTTTCCCTGTAAGAGAATGTCACTTTATGCAATGTTAAGATCAAAGCTTTCTAAAATAAAAGATATTGGTTTCAAATGACTTATACAGTTATGTACTATGCAGAAACGCGTTTCATTAATGTGTTAGTGCTACCATGCCCAAACAGCTTATTTTAGCGTTTCTATGAACAGTGGCACTGTGACTTTGCTCCTGAGTGAAAGAAGAGCTCGCAGCTCCACAGATGCTGAAAAGCTGTTTTCCCTGTAAGAGAATTTCACTTCATGCAATGTTAAGATCAAAGCTTGCCAAAATGAAAGATATTTGTTTCAAATGAAATGAACGCTTATTTGCAATGCAGAAAGGCGTTTCTTTAATGTGTTAGATTGTTTCTGCTCCTAAAGTAAAGTTAGTGCTGCTATGCCCAAAAACAGCTTATTTTAGCGTTTCTATGAACAGTGGCACTGTGTTAGTGCTCCTGAGTGAAAGAAGAGACCGCAGCTCTACAAATGCTGAAAAGCTGTTTAAACTGTAAGAGAATGTCACTTCATGCAATGTTAAGATCAAAGATTGCCAAAATAAAAGATACTGGTTTCAAATGAAATAATCTTTCATTTGCAATGCAAAAAAGGTGTTTCTTTAATAATTTAGATGATTTCTGCTCCTCGAGTAATGTTAGTGCTACTATGCCTAAACAGCTTATTTTAGCGTTTCTATGAACAGTGGCACTGTGACAGTGCTCCTGAGTGAAAGAAGATACCGCAGCTCCGCAGATGCTGAAAAGCTGTTTTCCCTGTAAGAGAATTTCACTTCATGCAATGTTAAGATCAAAGCTTGCCAAAATGAAAGATATTGGTTTCAAATGAAATGAACTATTATTTGCAATGCAAAAAGGTGTATTTTATGTGTTAGATGATTTCTGCTCCTCGAGTAATGTTAGTGCTACTATGCCCAAAAACAGCTTATTTTAGCGTTTCTATGAATAGTTGCACTGTGGCAGTGCTCCTGAGTGAAAGAAGATACCACAGCTCCGCAGATGCTGACAAGCTGTTTTCCCTGTACGAGAAAGTCTCTTTATGCAATTTTAAGATCAAAGCTAACCAAAATGAAAAAATATTGTTTTCAAATGAAATAAACACTTATTTGCAATGTAAAAAGTCCTTTCTATAAGGTGTTAGTTGATTTCTACTCCTCAAGTAAAGGTAGTGCTCCTCTATGCTCATACAGCTTAAGTTAGCGTTTCTATGAACAGTGCCACTGTGACAGTGCTCTTGAGTGAAAAAAGAGACCGCAGATCCACAGGTGTTTTAAAGCTATTTTCCCTGTAAGAGAATGTCAGTTCATGCAATGTTAAGATCAAAGCTTGCCAAAATGAAAGATACTGGTTTCAAATGAAATAATCTTTCATTTGCAATGCAAAACAGGTGTTTCTTTAAAAATTTAGATGATTTCTGCTCCTCGAGTACTGTTAGTGCTACTATGCCCAAACAGCTTCTTTTAGCGATTCTATGAACAGTGGCACTGTGACAGTGCTCCTGAGTGAAAGAAGAGACCGCAGTTCCGCAGATGCTACAAAGCTGTTTTCCCTGTAAGAGAAAGCCACTTTATGCAATGTTAAGATCAAAGCTTTCTAAAATAAAAGATATTGGTTTCAAATGACTTATACAGTTATGTACTATGCAGAAACGCGTTTCTTTAATGTGTTAGTGCTACCATGCCCAAACAGCTTATTTTAGCGTTTCTATGAACAGTGGCACTGTGACAGTGCTCTTGAGTGAAAAAAGAGACCGCAGCTACACAGATGCTACAAAGCTGTTTTCCCTGTAAGAAAATATCACTTCATGCAATGTTAAGATCAAAGCTTGCCAAAATGAAAGATACTGGTTTCAAATGAAATAATCTTTCATTTGCAATGCAAAAAAGGTGTTTCTTTAATAATTTAGATGATTTCTCCTCCTCGAGTAATGTTAGTGCTACTATGCCTAAACAGCTTATTTTAGCGTTTCTATGAACAGTGGCACTGTGACAGTGCTCCTGAGTGAAAGAAGATACCGCAGCTCCGCAGATGCTGAAAAACTGTTTTCCCTGTAAGAGAATTTCACTTTATGCAATGTTAAGATCAAACCTTTCTAAAATAAAAGATATTGGTTTCAAATAGATTATACTGTTATTTACAATGCAGAAAGGCGTTTCTTTAATGTGGTAGATTGTTTCTGCTCCTCAAGTAATGTTAGTGCTACTATGCCCAAAAACAGCTCATTTTAGCGTTTCTATGCACAGTGGCACTGTGTTAGTGCTCCTGAGTGAAAGAAGAGATCGCAGCTCCACAGATGCTGAAAAGCTGTTTTCCCTGTAAGAGAAAGTCTCTTTATGCAATTTTAAGATCAAAGCTAACCAAAATGAAAGATACTGGTTTCAAATGAAATAATCTTTCATTTCCAATGCAAAAAAGGTGTTTCTTTAATAATTTAGATGATTTCTGCTCCTCGAGTAATGTTAGTGCTACTATGCCCAAACATCTTATTTTAGCGTTTCTATGAACAGTGGCACTGTGACAGTGCTCCTGAGTGAAAGAAGATACCGCAGCTCCGCAGATGCTGAAAAGCTGTTTTCCATGTAAGAGAATTTCACTTCATGCAATGTTAAGATCAAAGCTTGCCAAAATGAAAGATACTGGTTTCAAATGAAATAATCTTTCATTTGCAATGCAAAAAAGGTGTTTCTTTAATAATTTAGATGATTTCTGCTCCTCGAGTAATGTTAGTGCTGCTATGCCCAAACAGCTTATTTTAGCGTTTCTATGAACAGTGGCACTGTGACAGTGCTCCTGAGTGAAAGAAGATACCGCAGCTCCGCAGATGCTGAAAAGCTGTTTTCCCTGTAAGAGAATGTCACTTTATGCAATGTTAAGATCAAAGCTTTCTAAGATAAAAGATATTGGTTTCAAATAACTTATACAGTTATGTACTATGCAGAAACGCGTTTCTTTAATGTGTTAGTGCTGCCATGCCCAAACAGCTTATTTTAGCGGTTCTATGAACAGTGGCACTATGACAGTGCTCTTGAGTGAAAAAAGAGACCGCAGCTACGCAGATGCTACAAAGCTGTTTTCCCTTTAAGAAAATGTCACTTTATGCAATGTTAAGATCAAAGCTTTCTAAAATAAAAGATATTGGTTTCAAATGAATTATACTGTTATGTACAAGGCAGAAAGGCGTTTCTTTAATGTGGTAGATTGTTTCTGCTCCTCAAGTAATGTTAGTGCTGCTATGCCCAAAAACAGCTTATTTTAGCGTTTCTATGAACAGTGGCACTGTGTTAGTGCTCCTGAGTGAAAGATGAGACCGCAGCTCTACAAATGCTGAAAAGCTGTTTAAACTGTAAGAGAATGTCACTTCATGCAATGTTAAGATCAAAGATTGCCAAAATGAAAGATACTGGTTTCAAATGAAATAATCTTTCATTTGCAATGCAAAAAAGGTATTTCTTTAATAATTTAGATGATTTCTGCTCCTCGAGTAATGTTAGTGCTACTATGCCTAAACAGCTTATTTTATCGTTTCTATGAACAGTGGCACTGTGACAGTGCTCCTGAGTGAAAGAAGATTCCGCAGATGCTGAAAAGCTGTTTTCCCTGTAAGAGAATTTCACTTCATGCAATGTTAAGATCAAAGCTTGCCAAAATGAAAGATATTGGTTTCAAATGAAATGAACTATTATTTGCAATGCAAAAAGGTGTATTTTATGTGTTAGATGATTTCTGCTCCTCGAGTAATGTTAGTGCTACTATGCCCAAAAACAGCTTATTTTAGCGTTTCTATGAATAGTTGCACTGTGGCAGTGCTCCTGAGTGAAAGAAGATACCACAGCTCCGCAGATGCTGACAAGCTGTTTTCCCTGTAAGAGAAAGTCTCTTTATGCAATTTTAAGATCAAAGCTAACCAAAATGAAAAAATATTGTTTTCAAATGAAATAAACACTTATTTGCAATGTAAAAAGTCCTTTCTATAAGGTGTTAGTTGATTTCTGCTCCTCGAGTAATGTTAGTGCTACCATGCCCAAACAGCTTATTTTAGCATTTCTATGAACAGTGGCACTGTGATAGTGCTCCTGAGTGAAAAAAGAGACCGCAGCTCCGCAGATGCTGAAAAGCTGTTTTAACTGTAAGAGAATGTCACTTCATGCAATGTTAAGATCAAAGCTAACCAAAATGAAAAAATATTGTTTTCAAAACAAATAAACACTTATTTGCAATGTAAAAAGTCGTTTCTGTAAGGTGTTAGTTGATTTCTACTCCTCAAGTAAAGGTAGTGCTCCTCTATGCTCAAACAGCTTAAGTTAGCGTTTCTATTAACAATGGTTCTGTTTCAGTGTTCCTCAGTGAAAGATGAGTCCGCAGTTCCACAGGTGTTTTAAAAGCTATTTTCCCTGTAAGAGAATGTCAGCTCATGCAATGTTAAGATCAAAGCTTGCCAAAATGAAAGATACTGGTTTTCAAATGAAATAATCTTTCATTTGCAATGCAAAACAGGTGTTTCTTTAATAATTTAGATGATTTCTGCTCCTCGAGTAATGTTAGTGCTACTATGCCCAAACAGCTTCTTTTAGCGTTTCTATGAACAGTGGCACTGTGATAGTGCTCCTGAGTGAAAGAAGAGAACGCAGTTCCGCAGATGCTACAAAGCTGTTTTCCCTGTAAGAGAATGTCACTTTATGCAATGTTAAGATCAAAGCTTTCTAAAATAAAAGATATTGGTTTCAAATGACTTATACAGTTATGTACTATGCAGAAACGCGTTTCATTAATGTGTTAGTGCTACCATGCCCAAACAGCTTATTTTAGCGTTTCTATGAACAGTGGCACTGTGACTTTGCTCCTGAGTGAAAGAAGAGCTCGCAGCTCCACAGATGCTGAAAAGCTGTTTTCCCTGTAAGAGAATTTCACTTCATGCAATGTTAAGATCAAAGCTTGCCAAAATGAAAGATATTTGTTTCAAATGAAATGAACGCTTATTTGCAATGCAGAAAGGCGTTTCTTTAATGTGTTAGATTGTTTCTGCTCCTAAAGTAAAGTTAGTGCTGCTATGCCCAAAAACAGCTTATTTTAGCGTTTCTATGAACAGTGGCACTGTGTTAGTGCTCCTGAGTGAAAGAAGAGACCGCAGCTCTACAAATGCTGAAAAGCTGTTTAAACTGTAAGAGAATGTCACTTCATGCAATGTTAAGATCAAAGATTGCCAAAAT
This sequence comes from Spinibarbus caldwelli, assembly GCA_039654775.1. NCBI lineage: Eukaryota > Metazoa > Chordata > Actinopteri > Cypriniformes > Cyprinidae > Spinibarbus > Spinibarbus caldwelli. The sequence continues at coordinate 32,676,752 of CM077244.1, forward strand.
AAAAGATACTGGTTTCAAATGAAATAATCTTTCATTTGCAATGCAAAAAAGGTGTTTCTTTAATAATTTAGATGATTTCTGCTCCTCGAGTAATGTTAGTGCTACTATGCCTAAACAGCTTATTTTAGCGTTTCTATGAACAGTGGCACTGTGACAGTGCTCCTGAGTGAAAGAAGATACCGCAGCTCCGCAGATGCTGAAAAGCTGTTTTCCCTGTAAGAGAATTTCACTTCATGCAATGTTAAGATCAAAGCTTGCCAAAATGAAAGATATTGGTTTCAAATGAAATGAACTATTATTTGCAATGCAAAAAGGTGTATTTTATGTGTTAGATGATTTCTGCTCCTCGAGTAATGTTAGTGCTACTATGCCCAAAAACAGCTTATTTTAGCGTTTCTATGAATAGTTGCACTGTGGCAGTGCTCCTGAGTGAAAGAAGATACCACAGCTCCGCAGATGCTGACAAGCTGTTTTCCCTGTACGAGAAAGTCTCTTTATGCAATTTTAAGATCAAAGCTAACCAAAATGAAAAAATATTGTTTTCAAATGAAATAAACACTTATTTGCAATGTAAAAAGTCCTTTCTATAAGGTGTTAGTTGATTTCTGCTCCTCGAGTAATGTTAGTGCTACCATGCCCAAACAGCTTATTTTAGCATTTCTATGAACAGTGGCACTGTGATAGTGCTCCTGAGTGAAAGAAGATACCACAGCTCCGCAGATGCTGAAAAGCTGTTTTCCCTGTAAGAGAATGTCACTTCATGCAATGTTAAGATCAAAGCTAACCAAAATGAAAAAATATTGTTTTCAAAACAAATAAACACTTATTTGCAATGAAAAAAGTCGTTTCTGTAAGGTGTTAGTTGATTTCTACTCCTCAAGTAAAGGTAGTGCTCCTCTATGCTCATACAGCTTAAGTTAGCGTTTCTATGAACAGTGCCACTGTGACAGTGCTCTTGAGTGAAAAAAGAGACCGCAGATCCACAGGTGTTTTAAAGCTATTTTCCCTGTAAGAGAATGTCAGTTCATGCAATGTTAAGATCAAAGCTTGCCAAAATGAAAGATACTGGTTTCAAATGAAATAATCTTTCATTTGCAATGCAAAACAGGTGTTTCTTTAAAAATTTAGATGATTTCTGCTCCTCGAGTACTGTTAGTGCTACTATGCCCAAACAGCTTCTTTTAGCGATTCTATGAACAGTGGCACTGTGACAGTGCTCCTGAGTGAAAGAAGAGACCGCAGTTCCGCAGATGCTACAAAGCTGTTTTCCCTGTAAGAGAAAGCCACTTTATGCAATGTTAAGATCAAAGCTTTCTAAAATAAAAGATATTGGTTTCAAATGACTTATACAGTTATGTACTATGCAGAAACGCGTTTCTTTAATGTGTTAGTGCTACCATGCCCAAACAGCTTATTTTAGCGTTTCTATGAACAGTGGCACTGTGACAGTGCTCTTGAGTGAAAAAAGAGACCGCAGCTACACAGATGCTACAAAGCTGTTTTCCCTGTAAGAAAATATCACTTCATGCAATGTTAAGATCAAAGCTTGCCAAAATGAAAGATACTGGTTTCAAATGAAATAATCTTTCATTTGCAATGCAAAAAAGGTGTTTCTTTAATAATTTAGATGATTTCTCCTCCTCGAGTAATGTTAGTGCTACTATGCCTAAACAGCTTATTTTAGCGTTTCTATGAACAGTGGCACTGTGACAGTGCTCCTGAGTGAAAGAAGATACCGCAGCTCCGCAGATGCTGAAAAACTGTTTTCCCTGTAAGAGAATTTCACTTTATGCAATGTTAAGATCAAACCTTTCTAAAATAAAAGATATTGGTTTCAAATAGATTATACTGTTATTTACAATGCAGAAAGGCGTTTCTTTAATGTGGTAGATTGTTTCTGCTCCTCAAGTAATGTTAGTGCTACTATGCCCAAAAACAGCTCATTTTAGCGTTTCTATGCACAGTGGCACTGTGTTAGTGCTCCTGAGTGAAAGAAGAGATCGCAGCTCCACAGATGCTGAAAAGCTGTTTTCCCTGTAAGAGAAAGTCTCTTTATGCAATTTTAAGATCAAAGCTAACCAAAATGAAAGATACTGGTTTCAAATGAAATAATCTTTCATTTCCAATGCAAAAAAGGTGTTTCTTTAATAATTTAGATGATTTCTGCTCCTCGAGTAATGTTAGTGCTACTATGCCCAAACATCTTATTTTAGCGTTTCTATGAACAGTGGCACTGTGACAGTGCTCCTGAGTGAAAGAAGATAACGCAGCTCCGCAGATGCTGAAAAGCTGTTTTCCATGTAAGAGAATTTCACTTCATGCAATGTTAAGATCAAAGCTTGCCAAAATGAAAGATACTGGTTTCAAATGAAATAATCTTTCATTTGCAATGCAAAAAAGGTGTTTCTTTAATAATTTAGATGATTTCTGCTCCTCGAGTAATGTTAGTGCTGCTATGCCCAAACAGCTTATTTTAGCGTTTCTATGAACAGTGGCACTGTGACAGTGCTCCTGAGTGAAAGAAGATACCGCAGCTCCGCAGATGCTGAAAAGCTGTTTTCCCTGTAAGAGAATGTCACTTTATGCAATGTTAAGATCAAAGCTTTCTAAGATAAAAGATATTGGTTTCAAATAACTTATACAGTTATGTACTATGCAGAAACGCGTTTCTTTAATGTGTTAGTGCTGCCATGCCCAAACAGCTTATTTTAGCGGTTCTATGAACAGTGGCACTATGACAGTGCTCTTGAGTGAAAAAAGAGACCGCAGCTACGCAGATGCTACAAAGCTGTTTTCCCTTTAAGAAAATGTCACTTTATGCAATGTTAAGATCAAAGCTTTCTAAAATAAAAGATATTGGTTTCAAATGAATTATACTGTTATGTACAAGGCAGAAAGGCGTTTCTTTAATGTGGTAGATTGTTTCTGCTCCTCAAGTAATGTTAGTGCTGCTATGCCCAAAAACAGCTTATTTTAGCGTTTCTATGAACAGTGGCACTGTGTTAGTGCTCCTGAGTGAAAGATGAGACCGCAGCTCTACAAATGCTGAAAAGCTGTTTAAACTGTAAGAGAATGTCACTTCATGCAATGTTAAGATCAAAGATTGCCAAAATGAAAGATACTGGTTTCAAATGAAATAATCTTTCATTTGCAATGCAAAAAAGGTATTTCTTTAATAATTTAGATGATTTCTGCTCCTCGAGTAATGTTAGTGCTACTATGCCTAAACAGCTTATTTTATCGTTTCTATGAACAGTGGCACTGTGACAGTGCTCCTGAGTGAAAGAAGATTCCGCAGATGCTGAAAAGCTGTTTTCCCTGTAAGAGAATTTCACTTCATGCAATGTTAAGATCAAAGCTTGCCAAAATGAAAGATATTGGTTTCAAATGAAATGAACTATTATTTGCAATGCAAAAAGGTGTATTTTATGTGTTAGATGATTTCTGCTCCTCGAGTAATGTTAGTGCTACTATGCCCAAAAACAGCTTATTTTAGCGTTTCTATGAATAGTTGCACTGTGGCAGTGCTCCTGAGTGAAAGAAGATACCACAGCTCCGCAGATGCTGACAAGCTGTTTTCCCTGTAAGAGAAAGTCTCTTTATGCAATTTTAAGATCAAAGCTAACCAAAATGAAAAAATATTGTTTTCAAATGAAATAAACACTTATTTGCAATGTAAAAAGTCCTTTCTATAAGGTGTTAGTTGATTTCTGCTCCTCGAGTAATGTTAGTGCTACCATGCCCAAACAGCTTATTTTAGCATTTCTATGAACAGTGGCACTGTGATAGTGCTCCTGAGTGAAAAAAGAGACCGCAGCTCCGCAGATGCTGAAAAGCTGTTTTAACTGTAAGAGAATGTCACTTCATGCAATGTTAAGATCAAAGCTAACCAAAATGAAAAAATATTGTTTTCAAAACAAATAAACACTTATTTGCAATGTAAAAAGTCGTTTCTGTAAGGTGTTAGTTGATTTCTACTCCTCAAGTAAAGGTAGTGCTCCTCTATGCTCAAACAGCTTAAGTTAGCGTTTCTATTAACAATGGTTCTGTTTCAGTGTTCCTCAGTGAAAGATGAGTCCGCAGTTCCACAGGTGTTTAAAAGCTATTTTCCCTGTAAGAGAATGTCAGCTCATGCAATGTTAAGATCAAAGCTTGCCAAAATGAAAGATACTGGTTTCAAATGAAATAATCTTTCATTTGCAATGCAAAACAGGTGTTTCTTTAATAATTTAGATGATTTCTGCTCCTCGAGTAATGTTAGTGCTACTATGCCCAAACAGCTTCTTTTAGCGTTTCTATGAACAGTGGCACTGTGATAGTGCTCCTGAGTGAAAGAAGAGAACGCAGTTCCGCAGATGCTACAAAGCTGTTTTCCCTGTAAGAGAATGTCACTTTATGCAATGTTAAGATCAAAGCTTTCTAAAATAAAAGATATTGGTTTCAAATGACTTATACAGTTATGTACTATGCAGAAACGCGTTTCATTAATGTGTTAGTGCTACCATGCCCAAACAGCTTATTTTAGCGTTTCTATGAACAGTGGCACTGTGACTTTGCTCCTGAGTGAAAGAAGAGCTCGCAGCTCCACAGATGCTGAAAAGCTGTTTTCCCTGTAAGAGAATTTCACTTCATGCAATGTTAAGATCAAAGCTTGCCAAAATGAAAGATATTTGTTTCAAATGAAATGAACGCTTATTTGCAATGCAGAAAGGCGTTTCTTTAATGTGTTAGATTGTTTCTGCTCCTAAAGTAAAGTTAGTGCTGCTATGCCCAAAAACAGCTTATTTTAGCGTTTCTATGAACAGTGGCACTGTGTTAGTGCTCCTGAGTGAAAGAAGAGACCGCAGCTCTACAAATGCTGAAAAGCTGTTTAAACTGTAAGAGAATGTCACTTCATGCAATGTTAAGATCAAAGATTGCCAAAATAAAAGATACTGGTTTCAAATGAAATAATCTTTCATTTGCAATGCAAAAAAGGTGTTTCTTTAATAATTTAGATGATTTCTGCTCCTCGAGTAATGTTAGTGCTACTATGCCTAAACAGCTTATTTTAGCGTTTCTATGAACAGTGGCACTGTGACAGTGCTCCTGAGTGAAAGAAGATACCACAGCTCCGCAGATGCTGACAAGCTGTTTTCCCTGTACGAGAAAGTCTCTTTATGCAATTTTAAGATCAAAGCTAACCAAAATGAAAAAATATTGTTTTCAAATGAAATAAACACTTATTTGCAATGTAAAAAGTCCTTTCTATAAGGTGTTAGTTGATTTCTACTCCTCAAGTAAAGGTAGTGCTCCTCTATGCTCATACAGCTTAAGTTAGCGTTTCTATGAACAGTGCCACTGTGACAGTGCTCTTGAGTGAAAAAAGAGACCGCAGATCCACAGGTGTTTTAAAGCTATTTTCCCTGTAAGAGAATGTCAGTTCATGCAATGTTAAGATCAAAGCTTGCCAAAATGAAAGATACTGGTTTCAAATGAAATAATCTTTCATTTGCAATGCAAAACAGGTGTTTCTTTAAAAATTTAGATGATTTCTGCTCCTCGAGTACTGTTAGTGCTACTATGCCCAAACAGCTTCTTTTAGCGATTCTATGAACAGTGGCACTGTGACAGTGCTCCTGAGTGAAAGAAGAGACCGCAGTTCCGCAGATGCTACAAAGCTGTTTTCCCTGTAAGAGAAAGCCACTTTATGCAATGTTAAGATCAAAGCTTTCTAAAATAAAAGATATTGGTTTCAAATGACTTATACAGTTATGTACTATGCAGAAACGCGTTTCTTTAATGTGTTAGTGCTACCATGCCCAAACAGCTTATTTTAGCGTTTCTATGAACAGTGGCACTGTGACAGTGCTCTTGAGTGAAAAAAGAGACCGCAGCTACACAGATGCTACAAAGCTGTTTTCCCTGTAAGAAAATTTCACTTCATGCAATGTTAAGATCAAAGCTTGCCAAAATGAAAGATACTGGTTTCAAATGAAATAATCTTTCATTTGCAATGCAAAAAAGGTGTTTCTTTAATAATTTAGATGATTTCTCCTCCTCGAGTAATGTTAGTGCTACTATGCCTAAACAGCTTATTTTAGCGTTTCTATGAACAGTGGCACTGTGACAGTGCTCCTGAGTGAAAGAAGATACCGCAGCTCCGCAGATGCTGAAAAACTGTTTTCCCTGTAAGAGAATTTCACTTTATGCAATGTTAAGATCAAACCTTTCTAAAATAAAAGATATTGGTTTCAAATAGATTATACTGTTATTTACAATGCAGAAAGGCGTTTCTTTAATGTGGTAGATTGTTTCTGCTCCTCAAGTAATGTTAGTGCTACTATGCCCAAAAACAGCTCATTTTAGCGTTTCTATGCACAGTGGCACTGTGTTAGTGCTCCTGAGTGAAAGAAGAGATCGCAGCTCCACAGATGCTGAAAAGCTGTTTTCCCTGTAAGAGAAAGTCTCTTTATGCAATTTTAAGATCAAAGCTAACCAAAATGAAAGATACTGGTTTCAAATGAAATAATCTTTCATTTCCAATGCAAAAAAGGTGTTTCTTTAATAATTTAGATGATTTCTGCTCCTCGAGTAATGTTAGTGCTACTATGCCCAAACATCTTATTTTAGCGTTTCTATGAACAGTGGCACTGTGACAGTGCTCCTGAGTGAAAGAAGATACCGCAGCTCCGCAGATGCTGAAAAGCTGTTTTCCATGTAAGAGAATTTCACTTCATGCAATGTTAAGATCAAAGCTTGCCAAAATGAAAGATACTGGTTTCAAATGAAATAATCTTTCATTTGCAATGCAAAAAAGGTGTTTCTTTAATAATTTAGATGATTTCTGCTCCTCGAGTAATGTTAGTGCTGCTATGCCCAAACAGCTTATTTTAGCGTTTCTATGAACAGTGGCACTGTGACAGTGCTCCTGAGTGAAAGAAGATACCGCAGCTCCGCAGATGCTGAAAAGCTGTTTTCCCTGTAAGAGAATGTCACTTTATGCAATGTTAAGATCAAAGCTTTCTAAGATAAAAGATATTGGTTTCAAATAACTTATACAGTTATGTACTATGCAGAAACGCGTTTCTTTAATGTGTTAGTGCTGCCATGCCCAAACAGCTTATTTTAGCGGTTCTATGAACAGTGGCACTATGACAGTGCTCTTGAGTGAAAAAAGAGACCGCAGCTACGCAGATGCTACAAAGCTGTTTTCCCTTTAAGAAAATGTCACTTTATGCAATGTTAAGATCAAAGCTTTCTAAAATAAAAGATATTGGTTTCAAATGAATTATACTGTTATGTACAAGGCAGAAAGGCGTTTCTTTAATGTGGTAGATTGTTTCTGCTCCTCAAGTAATGTTAGTGCTGCTATGCCCAAAAACAGCTTATTTTAGCGTTTCTATGAACAGTGGCACTGTGTTAGTGCTCCTGAGTGAAAGATGAGACCGCAGCTCTACAAATGCTGAAAAGCTGTTTAAACTGTAAGAGAATGTCACTTCATGCAATGTTAAGATCAAAGATTGCCAAAATGAAAGATACTGGTTTCAAATGAAATAATCTTTCATTTGCAATGCAAAAAAGGTATTTCTTTAATAATTTAGATGATTTCTGCTCCTCGAGTAATGTTAGTGCTACTATGCCTAAACAGCTTATTTTATCGTTTCTATGAACAGTGGCACTGTGACAGTGCTCCTGAGTGAAAGAAGATTCCGCAGATGCTGAAAAGCTGTTTTCCCTGTAAGAGAATTTCACTTCATGCAATGTTAAGATCAAAGCTTGCCAAAAGAAAGATATTGGTTTCAAATGAAATGAACTATTATTTGCAATGCAAAAAGGTGTATTTTATGTGTTAGATGATTTCTGCTCCTCGAGTAATGTTAGTGCTACTATGCCCAAAAACAGCTTATTTTAGCGTTTCTATGAATAGTTGCACTGTGGCAGTGCTCCTGAGTGAAAGAAGATACCACAGCTCCGCAGATGCTGACAAGCTGTTTTCCCTGTAAGAGAAAGTCTCTTTATGCAATTTTAAGATCAAAGCTAACCAAAATGAAAAAATATTGTTTTCAAATGAAATAAACACTTATTTGCAATGTAAAAAGTCCTTTCTATAAGGTGTTAGTTGATTTCTGCTCCTCGAGTAATGTTAGTGCTACCATGCCCAAACAGCTTATTTTAGCATTTCTATGAACAGTGGCACTGTGATAGTGCTCCTGAGTGAAAAAAGAGACCGCAGCTCCGCAGATGCTGAAAAGCTGTTTTAACTGTAAGAGAATGTCACTTCATGCAATGTTAAGATCAAAGCTAACCAAAATGAAAAAATATTGTTTTCAAAACAAATAAACACTTATTTGCAATGTAAAAAGTCGTTTCTGTAAGGTGTTAGTTGATTTCTACTCCTCAAGTAAAGGTAGTGCTCCTCTATGCTCAAACAGCTTAAGTTAGCGTTTCTATTAACAATGGTTCTGTTTCAGTGTTCCTCAGTGAAAGATGAGTCCGCAGTTCCACAGGTGTTTAAAAGCTATTTTCCCTGTAAGAGAATGTCAGCTCATGCAATGTTAAGATCAAAGCTTGCCAAAATGAAAGATACTGGTTTCAAATGAAATAATCTTTCATTTGCAATGCAAAACAGGTGTTTCTTTAATAATTTAGATGATTTCTGCTCCTCGAGTAATGTTAGTGCTACTATGCCCAAACAGCTTCTTTTAGCGTTTCTATGAACAGTGGCACTGTGATAGTGCTCCTGAGTGAAAGAAGAGAACGCAGTTCCGCAGATGCTACAAAGCTGTTTTCCCTGTAAGAGAATGTCACTTTATGCAATGTTAAGATCAAAGCTTTCTAAAATAAAAGATATTGGTTTCAAATGACTTATACAGTTATGTACTATGCAGAAACGCGTTTCATTAATGTGTTAGTGCTACCATGCCCAAACAGCTTATTTTAGCGTTTCTATGAACAGTGGCACTGTGACTTTGCTCCTGAGTGAAAGAAGAGCTCGCAGCTCCACAGATGCTGAAAAGCTGTTTTCCCTGTAAGAGAATTTCACTTCATGCAATGTTAAGATCAAAGCTTGCCAAAATGAAAGATATTTGTTTCAAATGAAATGAACGCTTATTTGCAATGCAGAAAGGCGTTTCTTTAATGTGTTAGATTGTTTCTGCTCCTAAAGTAAAGTTAGTGCTGCTATGCCCAAAAACAGCTTATTTTAGCGTTTCTATGAACAGTGGCACTGTGTTAGTGCTCCTGAGTGAAAGAAGAGACCGCAGCTCTACAAATGCTGAAAAGCTGTTTAAACTGTAAGAGAATGTCACTTCATGCAATGTTAAGATCAAAGATTGCCAAAATAAAAGATACTGGTTTCAAATGAAATAATCTTTCATTTGCAATGCAAAAAAGGTGTTTCTTTAATAATTTAGATGATTTCTGCTCCTCGAGTAATGTTAGTGCTACTATGCCTAAACAGCTTATTTTAGCGTTTCTATGAACAGTGGCACTGTGACAGTGCTCCTGAGTGAAAGAAGATACCGCAGCTCCGCAGATGCTGAAAAGCTGTTTTCCCTGTAAGAGAATTTCACTTCATGCAATGTTAAGATCAAAGCTTGCCAAAATGAAAGATATTGGTTTCAAATGAAATGAACTATTATTTGCAATGCAAAAAGGTGTATTTTATGTGTTAGATGATTTCTGCTCCTCGAGTAATGTTAGTGCTACTATGCCCAAAAACAGCTTATTTTAGCGTTTCTATGAATAGTTGCACTGTGGCAGTGCTCCTGAGTGAAAGAAGATACCACAGCTCCGCAGATGCTGACAAGCTGTTTTCCCTGTACGAGAAAGTCTCTTTATGCAATTTTAAGATCAAAGCTAACCAAAATGAAAAAATATTGTTTTCAAATGAAATAAACACTTATTTGCAATGTAAAAAGTCCTTTCTATAAGGTGTTAGTTGATTTCTGCTCCTCGAGTAATGTTAGTGCTACCATGCCCAAACAGCTTATTTTAGCATTTCTATGAACAGTGGCACTGTGATAGTGCTCCTGAGTGAAAGAAGATACCACAGCTCCGCAGATGCTGAAAAGCTGTTTTCCCTGTAAGAGAATGTCAGTTCATGCAATGTTAAGATCAAAGCTTGCCAAAATGAAAGATACTGGTTTCAAATGAAATAATCTTTCATTTGCAATGCAAAACAGGTGTTTCTTTAAAAATTTAGATGATTTCTGCTCCTCGAGTACTGTTAGTGCTACTATGCCCAAACAGCTTCTTTTAGCGATTCTATGAACAGTGGCACTGTGACAGTGCTCCTGAGTGAAAGAAGAGACCGCAGTTCCGCAGATGCTACAAAGCTGTTTTCCCTGTAAGAGAAAGCCACTTTATGCAATGTTAAGATCAAAGCTTTCTAAAATAAAAGATATTGGTTTCAAATGACTTATACAGTTATGTACTATGCAGAAACGCGTTTCTTTAATGTGTTAGTGCTACCATGCCCAAACAGCTTATTTTAGCGTTTCTATGAACAGTGGCACTGTGACAGTGCTCTTGAGTGAAAAAAGAGACCGCAGCTACACAGATGCTACAAAGCTGTTTTCCCTGTAAGAAAATATCACTTCATGCAATGTTAAGATCAAAGCTTGCCAAAATGAAAGATACTGGTTTCAAATGAAATAATCTTTCATTTGCAATGCAAAAAAGGTGTTTCTTTAATAATTTAGATGATTTCTCCTCCTCGAGTAATGTTAGTGCTACTATGCCTAAACAGCTTATTTTAGCGTTTCTATGAACAGTGGCACTGTGACAGTGCTCCTGAGTGAAAGAAGATACCGCAGCTCCGCAGATGCTGAAAAACTGTTTTCCCTGTAAGAGAATTTCACTTTATGCAATGTTAAGATCAAACCTTTCTAAAATAAAAGATATTGGTTTCAAATAGATTATACTGTTATTTACAATGCAGAAAGGCGTTTCTTTAATGTGGTAGATTGTTTCTGCTCCTCAAGTAATGTTAGTGCTACTATGCCCAAAAACAGCTCATTTTAGCGTTTCTATGCACAGTGGCACTGTGTTAGTGCTCCTGAGTGAAAGAAGAGATCGCAGCTCCACAGATGCTGAAAAGCTGTTTTCCCTGTAAGAGAAAGTCTCTTTATGCAATTTTAAGATCAAAGCTAACCAAAATGAAAGATACTGGTTTCAAATGAAATAATCTTTCATTTCCAATGCAAAAAAGGTGTTTCTTTAATAATTTAGATGATTTCTGCTCCTCGAGTAATGTTAGTGCTACTATGCCCAAACATCTTATTTTAGCGTTTCTATGAACAGTGGCACTGTGACAGTGCTCCTGAGTGAAAGAAGATAACGCAGCTCCGCAGATGCTGAAAAGCTGTTTTCCATGTAAGAGAATTTCACTTCATGCAATGTTAAGATCAAAGCTTGCCAAAATGAAAGATACTGGTTTCAAATGAAATAATCTTTCATTTGCAATGCAAAAAAGGTGTTTCTTTAATAATTTAGATGATTTCTGCTCCTCGAGTAATGTTAGTGCTGCTATGCCCAAACAGCTTATTTTAGCGTTTCTATGAACAGTGGCACTGTGACAGTGCTCCTGAGTGAAAGAAGATACCGCAGCTCCGCAGATGCTGAAAAGCTGTTTTCCCTGTAAGAGAATGTCACTTTATGCAATGTTAAGATCAAAGCTTTCTAAGATAAAAGATATTGGTTTCAAATAACTTATACAGTTATGTACTATGCAGAAACGCGTTTCTTTAATGTGTTAGTGCTGCCATGCCCAAACAGCTTATTTTAGCGGTTCTATGAACAGTGGCACTATGACAGTGCTCTTGAGTGAAAAAAGAGACCGCAGCTACGCAGATGCTACAAAGCTGTTTTCCCTTTAAGAAAATGTCACTTTATGCAATGTTAAGATCAAAGCTTTCTAAAATAAAAGATATTGGTTTCAAATGAATTATACTGTTATGTACAAGGCAGAAAGGCGTTTCTTTAATGTGGTAGATTGTTTCTGCTCCTCAAGTAATGTTAGTGCTGCTATGCCCAAAAACAGCTTATTTTAGCGTTTCTATGAACAGTGGCACTGTGTTAGTGCTCCTGAGTGAAAGATGAGACCGCAGCTCTACAAATGCTGAAAAGCTGTTTAAACTGTAAGAGAATGTCACTTCATGCAATGTTAAGATCAAAGATTGCCAAAATGAAAGATACTGGTTTCAAATGAAATAATCTTTCATTTGCAATGCAAAAAAGGTATTTCTTTAATAATTTAGATGATTTCTGCTCCTCGAGTAATGTTAGTGCTACTATGCCTAAACAGCTTATTTTATCGTTTCTATGAACAGTGGCACTGTGACAGTGCTCCTGAGTGAAAGAAGATTCCGCAGATGCTGAAAAGCTGTTTTCCCTGTAAGAGAATTTCACTTCATGCAATGTTAAGATCAAAGCTTGCCAAAATGAAAGATATTGGTTTCAAATGAAATGAACTATTATTTGCAATGCAAAAAGGTGTATTTTATGTGTTAGATGATTTCTGCTCCTCGAGTAATGTTAGTGCTACTATGCCCAAAAACAGCTTATTTTAGCGTTTCTATGAATAGTTGCACTGTGGCAGTGCTCCTGAGTGAAAGAAGATACCACAGCTCCGCAGATGCTGACAAGCTGTTTTCCCTGTAAGAGAAAGTCTCTTTATGCAATTTTAAGATCAAAGCTAACCAAAATGAAAAAATATTGTTTTCAAATGAAATAAACACTTATTTGCAATGTAAAAAGTCCTTTCTATAAGGTGTTAGTTGATTTCTGCTCCTCGAGTAATGTTAGTGCTACCATGCCCAAACAGCTTATTTTAGCATTTCTATGAACAGTGGCACTGTGATAGTGCTCCTGAGTGAAAAAAGAGACCGCAGCTCCGCAGATGCTGAAAAGCTGTTTTAACTGTAAGAGAATGTCACTTCATGCAATGTTAAGATCAAAGCTAACCAAAATGAAAAAATATTGTTTTCAAAACAAATAAACACTTATTTGCAATGTAAAAAGTCGTTTCTGTAAGGTGTTAGTTGATTTCTACTCCTCAAGTAAAGGTAGTGCTCCTCTATGCTCAAACAGCTTAAGTTAGCGTTTCTATTAACAATGGTTCTGTTTCAGTGTTCCTCAGTGAAAGATGAGTCCGCAGTTCCACAGGTGTTTAAAAGCTATTTTCCCTGTAAGAGAATGTCAGCTCATGCAATGTTAAGATCAAAGCTTGCCAAAATGAAAGATACTGGTTTCAAATGAAATAATCTTTCATTTGCAATGCAAAACAGGTGTTTCTTTAATAATTTAGATGATTTCTGCTCCTCGAGTAATGTTAGTGCTACTATGCCCAAACAGCTTCTTTTAGCGTTTCTATGAACAGTGGCACTGTGATAGTGCTCCTGAGTGAAAGAAGAGAACGCAGTTCCGCAGATGCTACAAAGCTGTTTTCCCTGTAAGAGAATGTCACTTTATGCAATGTTAAGATCAAAGCTTTCTAAAATAAAAGATATTGGTTTCAAATGACTTATACAGTTATGTACTATGCAGAAACGCGTTTCATTAATGTGTTAGTGCTACCATGCCCAAACAGCTTATTTTAGCGTTTCTATGAACAGTGGCACTGTGACTTTGCTCCTGAGTGAAAGAAGAGCTCGCAGCTCCACAGATGCTGAAAAGCTGTTTTCCCTGTAAGAGAATTTCACTTCATGCAATGTTAAGATCAAAGCTTGCCAAAATGAAAGATATTTGTTTCAAATGAAATGAACGCTTATTTGCAATGCAGAAAGGCGTTTCTTTAATGTGTTAGATTGTTTCTGCTCCTAAAGTAAAGTTAGTGCTGCTATGCCCAAAAACAGCTTATTTTAGCGTTTCTATGAACAGTGGCACTGTGTTAGTGCTCCTGAGTGAAAGAAGAGACCGCAGCTCTACAAATGCTGAAAAGCTGTTTAAACTGTAAGAGAATGTCACTTCATGCAATGTTAAGATCAAAGATTGCCAAAATAAAAGATACTGGTTTCAAATGAAATAATCTTTCATTTGCAATGCAAAAAAGGTGTTTCTTTAATAATTTAGATGATTTCTGCTCCTCGAGTAATGTTAGTGCTACTATGCCTAAACAGCTTATTTTAGCGTTTCTATGAACAGTGGCACTGTGACAGTGCTCCTGAGTGAAAGAAGATACCGCAGCTCCGCAGATGCTGAAAAGCTGTTTTCCCTGTAAGAGAATTTCACTTCATGCAATGTTAAGATCAAAGCTTGCCAAAATGAAAGATATTGGTTTCAAATGAAATGAACTATTATTTGCAATGCAAAAAGGTGTATTTTATGTGTTAGATGATTTCTGCTCCTCGAGTAATGTTAGTGCTACTATGCCCAAAAACAGCTTATTTTAGCGTTTCTATGAATAGTTGCACTGTGGCAGTGCTCCTGAGTGAAAGAAGATACCACAGCTCCGCAGATGCTGACAAGCTGTTTTCCCTGTACGAGAAAGTCTCTTTATGCAATTTTAAGATCAAAGCTAACCAAAATGAAAAAATATTGTTTTCAAATGAAATAAACACTTATTTGCAATGTAAAAAGTCCTTTCTATAAGGTGTTAGTTGATTTCTGCTCCTCGAGTAATGTTAGTGCTACCATGCCCAAACAGCTTATTTTAGCATTTCTATGAACAGTGGCACTGTGATAGTGCTCCTGAGTGAAAGAAGATACCACAGCTCCGCAGATGCTGAAAAGCTGTTTTCCCTGTAAGAGAATGTCACTTTATGCAATGTTAGGAACAAAACTTTCTAAAAGAAAAGATATTGGTTTCAAATGAATTATACTGTTATGTACGATGCAGAAACGCGTTTCTGTAATGTGTTAGTGCTACCATGTCCAAACAGCTTATTTTAGCGTTTCTATGAACAGTGCCACTGTGACAGTGCTCTTGAGTGAAAAAAGAGACCGCAGCTCCACAGATGCTGAAAAGCTGTTTTATCTGTAAGAGAATGTCACTTCATGCAATGTTAAGATCAAAGCTAACCAAAATGAAAAAATATTGTTTTCAAAACAAATAAACACTTATTTGCAATGAAAAAAGTCGTTTCTGTAAGGTGTTAGTTGATTTCTACTCCTCAAGTAAAGGTAGTGCTCCTCTATGCTCATACAGCTTAAGTTAGCGTTTCTATGAACAGTGGCACTGTGACAGTGCTCCTGAGTGAAAGAAGAGACCGCAGTTCCGCAGATGCTACAAAGCTGTTTTCCCTGTAAGAGAAAGCCACTTTATGCAATGTTAAGATCAAAGCTTTCTAAAATAAAAGATATTGGTTTCAAATGGCTTATACAGTTATGTACTATGCAGAAACGCGTTTCTTTAATGTGTTAGTGCTACCATGCCCAAACAGCTTATTTTAGCGTTTCTATGAACAGTGGCACTGTGACAGTGCTCTTGAGTGAAAAAAGAGACCGCAGCTACACAGATGCTACAAAGCTGTTTTCCCTGTAAGAAAATATCACTTCATGCAATGTTAAGATCAAAGCTAACCAAAATGAAAGATACTGGTTTCAAATGAAATAATCTTTCATTTCCAATGCAAAAAAGGTGTTTCTTTAATAATTTAGATGATTTCTGCTCCTCGAGTAATGTTAGTGCTACTATGCCCAAACAGCTTATTTTAGCGTTTCTATGAACAGTGGCACTGTGACAGTGCTCCTGAGTGAAAAAAGATACCGCAGCTCCGCAGATGCTGAAAAGCTGTTTTCCCTGTAAGAGAATGTCACTTTATGCAATGTTAAGATCAAAGCTTTCTAAGATAAAAGATATTGGTTTCAAATAACTTATACAGTTATGTACTATGCAGAAACGCGTTTCTTTAATGTGTTAGTGCTGCCATGCCCAAACAGCTTATTTTAGCGGTTCTATGAACAGTGGCACTGTGACAGTGCTCTTGAGTGAAAAAAAGAGACCGCAGCTACGCAGATGCTACAAAGCTCTTTTCCCTTTAAGAAAATGTCACTTTATGCAATGTTAAGATCAAAGCTTTCTAAAATAAAAGATATTGGTTTCAAATGAATTATACTGTTATGTACAAGGCAGAAAGGCGTTTCTTTAATGTGGTAGATTGTTTCTGCTCCTCAAGTAATGTTAGTGCTGCTATGCCCAAAAACAGCTTATTTTAGCGTTTCTATGAACAGTGGCACTGTGTTAGTGCTCCTGAGTGAAAGAAGAGACCGCAGCTCTACAAATGCTGAAAAGCTGTTTAAACTGTAAGAGAATGTCACTTCATGCAATGTTAAGATCAAAGATTGCCAAAATGAAAGATACTGGTTTCAAATGAAATAATCTTTCATTTGCAATGCAAAAAAGGTATTTCTTTAATAATTTAGATGATTTCTGCTCCTCGAGTAATGTTAGTGCTACTATGCCTAAACAGCTTATTTTAGCGTTTCTATGAACAGTGGCACTGTGACAGTGCTCCTGAGTGAAAGAAGATTCCGCAGATGCTGAAAAGCTGTTTTCCCTGTAAGAGAATTTCACTTCATGCAATGTTAAGATCAAAGCTTGCCAAAATGAAAGATATTGGTTTCAAATGAAATGAACTATTATTTGCAATGCAAAAAGGTGTATTTTATGTGTTAGATGATTTCTGCTCCTCGAGTAATGTTAGTGCTACTATGCCCAAAAACAGCTTATTTTAGCGTTTCTATGAATAGTTGCACTGTGGCAGTGCTCCTGAGTGAAAGAAGATACCACAGCTCCGCAGATGCTGACAAGCTGTTTTCCCTGTAAGAGAAAGTCTCTTTATGCAATTTTAAGATCAAAGCTAACCAAAATGAAAAAATATTGTTTTCAAATGAAATAAACACTTATTTGCAATGTAAAAAGTCCTTTCTATAAGGTGTTAGTTGATTTCTGCTCCTCGAGTAATGTTAGTGCTACCATGCCCAAACAGCTTATTTTAGCATTTCTATGAACAGTGGCACTGTGATAGTGCTCCTGAGTGAAAAAAGAGACCGCAGCTCCGCAGATGCTGAAAAGCTGTTTTAACTGTAAGAGAATGTCACTTCATGCAATGTTAAGATCAAAGCTAACCAAAATGAAAAAATATTGTTTTCAAAACAAATAAACACTTATTTGCAATGTAAAAAGTCGTTTCTGTAAGGTGTTAGTTGATTTCTACTCCTCAAGTAAAGGTAGTGCTCCTCTATGCTCAAACAGCTTAAGTTAGCGTTTCTATTAACAGTGGTTCTGTTTCAGTGTTCCTCAGTGAAAGATGAGTCCGCAGATCCACAGGTGTTTAAAAGCTATTTTCCCTGTAAGAGAATGTCAGCTCATGCAATGTTAAGATCAAAGCTTGCCAAAATGAAAGATACTGGTTTCAAATGAAATAATCTTTCATTTGCAATGCAAAACAGGTGTTTCTTTAATAATTTAGATGATTTCTGCTCCTCGAGTAATGTTAGTGCTACTATGCCCAAACAGCTTCTTTTAGCGTTTCTATGAACAGTGGCACTGTGATAGTGCTCCTGAGTGAAAGAAGAGAACGCAGTTCCGCAGATGCTACAAAGCTGTTTTCCCTGTAAGAGAATGTCACTTTATGCAATGTTAAGATCAAAGCTTTCTAAAATAAAAGATATTGGTTTCAAATGACTTATACAGTTATGTACTATGCAGAAACGCGTTTCATTAATGTGTTAGTGCTACCATGCCCAAACAGCTTATTTTAGCGTTTCTATGAACAGTGGCACTGTGACTTTGCTCCTGAGTGAAAGAAGAGCTCGCAGCTCCACAGATGCTGAAAAGCTGTTTTCCCTGTAAGAGAATTTCACTTCATGCAATGTTAAGATCAAAGCTTGCCAAAATGAAAGATATTTGTTTCAAATGAAATGAACGCTTATTTGCAATGCAGAAAGGCGTTTCTTTAATGTGTTAGATTGTTTCTGCTCCTAAAGTAAAGTTAGTGCTGCTATGCCCAAAAACAGCTTATTTTAGCGTTTCTATGAACAGTGGCACTGTGTTAGTGCTCCTGAGTGAAAGAAGAGACCGCAGCTCTACAAATGCTGAAAAGCTGTTTAAACTGTAAGAGAATGTCACTTCATGCAATGTTAAGATCAAAGATTGCCAAAATAAAAGATACTGGTTTCAAATGAAATAATCTTTCATTTGCAATGCAAAAAAGGTGTTTCTTTAATAATTTAGATGATTTCTGCTCCTCGAGTAATGTTAGTGCTACTATGCCTAAACAGCTTATTTTAGCGTTTCTATGAACAGTGGCACTGTGACAGTGCTCCTGAGTGAAAGAAGATACCGCAGCTCCGTAGATGCTGAAAAGCTGTTTTCCCTGTAAGAGAATTTCACTTCATGCAATGTTAAGATCAAAGCTTGCCAAAATGAAAGATATTGGTTTCAAATGAAATGAACTATTATTTGCAATGCAAAAAGGTGTATTTTATGTGTTAGATGATTTCTGCTCCTCGAGTAATGTTAGTGCTACTATGCCCAAAAACAGCTTATTTTAGCGTTTCTATGAATAGTTGCACTGTGGCAGTGCTCCTGAGTGAAAGAAGATACCACAGCTCCGCAGATGCTGACAAGCTGTTTTCCCTGTACGAGAAAGTCTCTTTATGCAATTTTAAGATCAAAGCTAACCAAAATGAAAAAATATTGTTTTCAAATGAAATAAACACTTATTTGCAATGTAAAAAGTCCTTTCTATAAGGTGTTAGTTGATTTCTGCTCCTCGAGTAATGTTAGTGCTACCATGCCCAAACAGCTTATTTTAGCATTTCTATGAACAGTGGCACTGTGATAGTGCTCCTGAGTGAAAGAAGATACCACAGCTCCGCAGATGCTGAAAAGCTGTTTTCCCTGTAAGAGAATGTCACTTTATGCAATGTTAGGAACAAAACTTTCTAAAAGAAAAGATATTGGTTTCAAATGAATTATACTGTTATGTACGATGCAGAAACGCGTTTCTGTAATGTGTTAGTGCTACCATGTCCAAACAGCTTATTTTAGCGTTTCTATGAACAGTGCCACTGTGACAGTGCTCTTGAGTGAAAAAGAGACCGCAGCTCCACAGATGCTGAAAAGCTGTTTTATCTGTAAGAGAATGTCACTTCATGCAATGTTAAGATCAAAGCTAACCAAAATGAAAAAATATTGTTTTCAAAACAAATAAACACTTATTTGCAATGTAAAAAGTCGTTTCTGTAAGGTGTTAGTTGATTTCTACTCCTCAAGTAAAGGTAGTGCTCCTCTATGCTCATACAGCTTAAGTTAGCGTTTCTATGAACAGTGCCACTGTGACAGTGCTCTTGAGTGAAAAAAGAGACCGCAGATCCACAGGTGTTTTAAAGCTATTTTCCCTGTAAGAGAATGTCAGTTCATGCAATGTTAAGATCAAAGCTTGCCAAAATGAAAGATACTGGTTTCAAATGAAATAATCTTTCATTTGCAATGCAAAACAGGTGTTTCTTTAAAAATTTAGATGATTTCTGCTCCTCGAGTACTGTTAGTGCTACTATGCCCAAACAGCTTCTTTTAGCGATTCTATGAACAGTGGCACTGTGACAGTGCTCCTGAGTGAAAGAAGAGACCGCAGTTCCGCAGATGCTACAAAGCTGTTTTACCTGTAAGAGAAAGCCACTTTATGCAATGTTAAGATCAAAGCTTTCTAAAATAAAAGATATTGGTTTCAAATGACTTATACAGTTATGTACTATGCAGAAACGCGTTTCTTTAATGTGTTAGTGCTACCATGCCCAAACAGCTTATTTTAGCGTTTCTATGAACAGTGGCACTGTGACAGTGCTCTTGAGTGAAAAAAGAGACCGCAGCTACACAGATGCTACAAAGCTGTTTTCCCTGTAAGAAAATATCACTTCATGCAATGTTAAGATCAAAGCTTGCCAAAATGAAAGATACTGGTTTCAAATGAAATAATCTTTCATTTGCAATGCAAAAAAGGTGTTTCTTTAATAATTTAGATGATTTCTCCTCCTCGAGTAATGTTAGTGCTACTATGCCTAAACAGCTTATTTTAGCGTTTCTATGAACAGTGGCACTGTGACAGTGCTCCTGAGTGAAAGAAGATACCGCAGCTCCGCAGATGCTGGAAAGCTGTTTTCCCTGTAAGAAAATGTCACTTTATGCAATGTTAAGATCAAACCTTTCTAAAATAAAAGATATTGGTTTCAAATAGATTATACTGTTATTTACAATGCAGAAAGGCGTTTCTTTAATGTGGTAGATTGTTTCTGCTCCTCAAGTAATGTTAGTGCTACTATGCCCAAAAACAGCTCATTTTAGCGTTTCTATGCACAGTGGCACTGTGTTAGTGCTCCTGAGTGAAAGAAGAGATCGCAGCTCCACAGATGCTGAAAAGCTGTTTTCCCTGTAAGAGAAAGTCTCTTTATGCAATTTTAAGATCAAAGCTAACCAAAATGAAAGATACTGGTTTCAAATGAAATAATCTTTCATTTCCAATGCAAAAAAGGTGTTTCTTTAATAATTTAGATGATTTCTGCTCCTCGAGTAATGTTAGTGCTACTATGCCCAAACATCTTATTTTAGCGTTTCTATGAACAGTGGCACTGTGACAGTGCTCCTGAGTGAAAGAAGATACCGCAGCTCCGCAGATGCTGAAAAGCTGTTTTCCCTGTAAGAGAATGTCACTTTATGCAATGTTAAGATCAAAGCTTTCTAAGATAAAAGATATTGGTTTCAAATAACTTATACAGTTATGTACTATGCAGAAACGCGTTTCTTTAATGTGTTAGTGCTGCCATGCCCAAACAGCTTATTTTAGCGGTTCTATGAACAGTGGCACTGTGACAGTGCTCTTGAGTGAAAAAAAGAGACCGCAGCTACGCAGATGCTACAAAGCTCTTTTCCCTTTAAGAAAATGTCACTTTATGCAATGTTAAGATCAAAGCTTTCTAAAATAAAAGATATTGTTTTCAAATGAATTATACTGTTATGTACAAGGCAGAAAGGCGTTTCTTTAATGTGGTAGATTGTTTCTGCTCCTCAAGTAATGTTAGTGCTGCTATGCCCAAAAACAGCTTATTTTAGCGTTTCTATGAACAGTGGCACTGTGTTAGTGCTCCTGAGTGAAAGAAGAGACCGCAGCTCTACAAATGCTGAAAAGCTGTTTAAACTGTAAGAGAATGTCACTTCATGCAATGTTAAGATCAAAGATTGCCAAAATGAAAGATACTGGTTTCAAATGAAATAATCTTTCATTTGCAATGCAAAAAAGGTATTTCTTTAATAATTTAGATGATTTCTGCTCCTCGAGTAATGTTAGTGCTACTATGCCTAAACAGCTTATTTTAGCGTTTCTATGAACAGTGGCACTGTGACAGTGCTCCTGAGTGAAAGAAGATTCCGCAGATGCTGAAAAGCTGTTTTCCCTGTAAGAGAATTTCACTTCATGCAATGTTAAGATCAAAGCTTGCCAAAATGAAAGATATTGGTTTCAAATGAAATGAACTATTATTTGCAATGCAAAAAGGTGTATTTTATGTGTTAGATGATTTCTGCTCCTCGAGTAATGTTAGTGCTACTATGCCCAAAAACAGCTTATTTTAGCGTTTCTATGAATAGTTGCACTGTGGCAGTGCTCCTGAGTGAAAGAAGATACCACAGCTCCGCAGATGCTGACAAGCTGTTTTCCCTGTAAGAGAAAGTCTCTTTATGCAATTTTAAGATCAAAGCTAACCAAAATGAAAAAATATTGTTTTCAAATGAAATAAACACTTATTTGCAATGTAAAAAGTCCTTTCTATAAGGTGTTAGTTGATTTCTGCTCCTCGAGTAATGTTAGTGCTACCATGCCCAAACAGCTTATTTTAGCATTTCTATGAACAGTGGCACTGTGATAGTGCTCCTGAGTGAAAAAAGAGACCGCAGCTCCGCAGATGCTGAAAAGCTGTTTTAACTGTAAGAGAATGTCACTTCATGCAATGTTAAGATCAAAGCTAACCAAAATGAAAAAATATTGTTTTCAAAACAAATAAACACTTATTTGCAATGTAAAAAGTCGTTTCTGTAAGGTGTTAGTTGATTTCTACTCCTCAAGTAAAGGTAGTGCTCCTCTATGCTCAAACAGCTTAAGTTAGCGTTTCTATTAACAGTGGTTCTGTTTCAGTGTTCCTCAGTGAAAGATGAGTCCGCAGATCCACAGGTGTTTAAAAGCTATTTTCCCTGTAAGAGAATGTCAGCTCATGCAATGTTAAGATCAAAGCTTGCCAAAATGAAAGATACTGGTTTCAGATGAAATAATCTTTCATTTGCAATGCAAAACAGGTGTTTCTTTAATAATTTAGATGATTTCTGCTCCTCGAGTAATGTTAGTGCTACTATGCCCAAACAGCTTCTTTTAGCGTTTCTATGAACAGTGGCACTGTGATAGTGCTCCTGAGTGAAAGAAGAGACTGCAGTTCCGCAGATGCTACAAAGCTGTTTTCCCTGTAAGAGAATGTCACTTTATGCAATGTTAAGATCAAAGCTTTCTAAAATAAAAGATATTGGTTTCAAATGACTTATACAGTTATGTACTATGCAGAAACGCGTTTCATTAATGTGTTAGTGCTACCATGCCCAAACAGCTTATTTTAGCGTTTCTATGAACAGTGGCACTGTGACTTTGCTCCTGAGTGAAAGAAGAGCTCGCAGCTCCACAGATGCTGAAAAGCTGTTTTCCCTGTAAGAGAATTTCACTTCATGCAATGTTAAGATCAAAGCTTGCCAAAATGAAAGATATTTGTTTCAAATGAAATGAACGCTTATTTGCAATGCAGAAAGGCGTTTCTTTAATGTGTTAGATTGTTTCTGCTCCTAAAGTAAAGTTAGTGCTGCTATGCCCAAAAACAGCTTATTTTAGCGTTTCTATGAACAGTGGCACTGTGTTAGTGCTCCTGAGTGAAAGAAGAGACCGCAGCTCTACAAATGCTGAAAAGCTGTTTAAACTGTAAGAGAATGTCACTTCATGCAATGTTAAGATCAAAGATTGCCAAAATAAAAGATACTGGTTTCAAATGAAATAATCTTTCATTTGCAATGCAAAAAAGGTGTTTCTTTAATAATTTAGATGATTTCTGCTCCTCGAGTAATGTTAGTGCTACTATGCCCAAACAGCTTATTTTAGCGTTTCTATGAACAGTGGCACTGTGACAGTGCTCCTGAGTGAAAGAAGATACTACAGCTCCGCAGATGCTGAAAAGCTGTTTTCCTGTAAGAGAAAGTCACTTTATGCAACGTTAAGATCAAAGCTTGCTAAAATAAAAGATATTGGTTTCAAATGAAATAAACTTTTATTTAAAATGCAGAAAGGCGTTTCTTTAATGTGTTAGATTGTTTCTGCTCCTAAAGTACAGTTAGTGCTACTATGCTCAGACATCTTATTTTAGTGTTTCTATATACAGTGGCACTGTGTCAGCGCTCCTGAGTCAAAGAAGAGACCGCAGCTCCACAGATGCTACACAGTTTTTCCCTGTAAGAGAATGTAACTTTATGCAATGTTAAGATCAAAGCTTTCTAAAATAACAGATATTGCTTTCAAATGACTTATACAGGTATGTACTATGCAGAAACGCGTTTCTGTAATGTGTTAGTGCTACCATGCCCAAACAGCTTATTTTAGCGTTTCTATGAACAGTGCCACTGTGACAGTGCTCTTGAGTGAAAAAAGAGACCGCAGCTCCACAGATGCTGAAAAGCTGTTTTATCTGTAAGAGAATGTCACTTCATGCAAAGTTGAGATCAAAGCTAACCAAAATGAAAAAATATTGTTTTCAAAACAAATAAACACTTATTTGCAATGTAAAAAGTCGTTTCTGTAAGGTGTTAGTTGATTTCTACTCCTCAAGTAAAGGTAGTGCTCCTCTATGCTCAAACAGCTTAAGTTAGCGTTTCTATGAACAATGGCACTGTGACAGTGCTCTTGAGTGAAAAAAGAGACGGCAGCTCCGCAGATGCTAAAAACCTGTTTTCCCTGTAAGAGAAAGTCACTTTATGCAACGTTAAGATCAACGCTTGCCAAAATGAAAGATATTGGTTTCAAATGAAATAATCTTTCATTTGCAATGCAAAAAAGGTGTTTCTTTAATAATTTAGATGATTTCTGCTCCTCGAGTAATGTTAGTGCTACTATACCCAAAAACAGCTTATTTTAGCGTTTCTATGAATAGTTGCACTGTATCAGTGCTCCTGAGTGAAAGAAGAGACCGCAGCTCTACAAATGCTGAAAAGCTGTTTTAACTGTAAGAGAGTCACTTCATGCAATGTTAAGATCAAAGCTTGCCAAAATGAAACAAACTGGTTTCAAATGAAATAATCTTTCATTTGCAATGCAAAAAAGGTGTTTCTTTAATAATTTAGATGATTTCTGCTCCTCGAGTAATGTTAGTGCTACTATGCCCAAACAGCTTATTTTAGCGTTTCTATGAACAGTGGCACTGTGTCAGTGCTCCTGAGTGAAAGAAGAGACCGCAGCTCCACAGATGCTGAAAAGCTGTTTTAACTGTAAGAGAATGTCACTTCATGCAATGAAGCTTGCCAAAATGAAAGATACTGGTTTCAAATGAAACAATCTTTCATTTGCAATGCAAAAAAAAGGTGTTTCTTTCATATTTAAGATGATTTCTGCTCCTCGAGTAATGTTAGTGCTACTATGCCCAAACAGCTTATTTTAGCGTTTCTATGAACAGTGGCACTGTGACAGTGCTCCTGAGTGAAAGAAGATACCACAGCTCCGCAGATGCTGAAAAGCTGTTTTCCCTGTAAGAGAAAGTCACTTAATGCAATGTTAAGATCAAAGCTTGCTAAAATTAAAGATATTGGTTTCAAATGAATTAAACTCTTATTTGCAATGCAAAAAGGTGTTTTTTTATGTGTTGGAGGACTTCTCCTCCTCGAGTAAAGTTAGTGCTGCTATGCCCAAACAGCTTATATTAGCGTTTCTATGAACTGTGGCACTGTGGCTGTGCTCCTGAGTGAAAGAATAGACCACAGCTCCGCAGTTGCTACAAAGCTGTTTTCCCTGTAAGAGAATGTCACTTCATGCAATGTTAAGATCAAAGCTTTCTAAGATAAAAGATATTGGTTTCAAATAACTTATACAGTTATGTACTATGCAGAAACGCGTTTCTTTAATGTGTTAGTGCTACCATGCCCTTGCAGCTTATTTTAGCGTTTCTATGAACAGTGGCACTGTGACAGTGCTCTTGAGTGAAAAAAGAGACCGCAGCTCCGCAGATGCTAAAAAGCTGTTTTCCCTGAAAGAAAATGTCACTTTATGCAATGTTAAGATCAAACCTTTCTAAAATAAAAGATATTTCTTTCAAATGAATTATACTGTTATTTACAATGCAGAAAGGCGTTTCTTTAATGTGGTAGATTGTTTCTGCTCCTCAAGTAATATTAGTGCTACTATGCCCAAAAACAGCTCATTTTAGCGTTTCTATGCACAGTGGCACTGTGTTAGTGCTCCTGAGTGAAAGAAGAGATCGCAGCTCCACAGATGCTGAAAAGCTGTTTTCCCTGTAAGAGAAAGTCTCTTTATGCAATTTTAAGATCAAAGCTAACCAAAATGAAAGATACTGGTTTCAAATGAAATAATCTTTCATTTCCAATGCAAAAAAGGTGTTTCTTTAATAATTTAGATGATTTCTGCTCCTCGAGTAATGTTAGTGCTACTATGCCCAAACATCTTATTTTAGCGTTTCTATGAACAGTGGCACTGTGACAGTGCTCCTGAGTGAAAGAAGATACCGCAGCTCCGCAGATGCTGAAAAGCTGTTTTCCCTGTAAGAGAATGTCACTTTATGCAATGTTAAGATCAAAGCTTTCTAAGATAAAAGATATTGGTTTCAAATAACTTATACAGTTATGTACTATGCAGAAACGCGTTTCTTTAATGTGTTAGTGCTGCCATGCCCAAACAGCTTATTTTAGCGGTTCTATGAACAGTGGCACTGTGACAGTGCTCTTGAGTGAAAAAAAGAGACCGCAGCTACGCAGATGCTACAAAGCTCTTTTCCCTTTAAGAAAATGTCACTTTATGCAATGTTAAGATCAAAGCTTTCTAAAATAAAAGATATTGGTTTCAAATGAATTATACTGTTATGTACAAGGCAGAAAGGCGTTTCTTTAATGTGGTAGATTGTTTCTGCTCCTCAAGTAATGTTAGTGCTGCTATGCCCAAAAACAGCTTATTTTAGCGTTTCTATGAACAGTGGCACTGTGTTAGTGCTCCTGAGTGAAAGAAGAGACCGCAGCTCTACAAATGCTGAAAAGCTGTTTAAACTGTAAGAGAATGTCACTTCATGCAATGTTAAGATCAAAGATTGCCAAAATGAAAGATACTGGTTTCAAATGAAATAATCTTTCATTTGCAATGCAAAAAAGGTATTTCTTTAATAATTTAGATGATTTCTGCTCCTCGAGTAATGTTAGTGCTACTATGCCTAAACAGCTTATTTTAGCGTTTCTATGAACAGTGGCACTGTGACAGTGCTCCTGAGTGAAAGAAGATTCCGCAGATGCTGAAAAGCTGTTTTCCCTGTAAGAGAATTTCACTTCATGCAATGTTAAGATCAAAGCTTGCCAAAATGAAAGATATTGGTTTCAAATGAAATGAACTATTATTTGCAATGCAAAAAGGTGTATTTTATGTGTTAGATGATTTCTGCTCCTCGAGTAATGTTAGTGCTACTATGCCCAAAAACAGCTTATTTTAGCGTTTCTATGAATAGTTGCACTGTGGCAGTGCTCCTGAGTGAAAGAAGATACCACAGCTCCGCAGATGCTGACAAGCTGTTTTCCCTGTAAGAGAAAGTCTCTTTATGCAATTTTAAGATCAAAGCTAACCAAAATGAAAAAATATTGTTTTCAAATGAAATAAACACTTATTTGCAATGTAAAAAGTCCTTTCTATAAGGTGTTAGTTGATTTCTGCTCCTCGAGTAATGTTAGTGCTACCATGCCCAAACAGCTTATTTTAGCATTTCTATGAACAGTGGCACTGTGATAGTGCTCCTGAGTGAAAAAAGAGACCGCAGCTCCGCAGATGCTGAAAAGCTGTTTTAACTGTAAGAGAATGTCACTTCATGCAATGTTAAGATCAAAGCTAACCAAAATGAAAAAATATTGTTTTCAAAACAAATAAACACTTATTTGCAATGTAAAAAGTCGTTTCTGTAAGGTGTTAGTTGATTTCTACTCCTCAAGTAAAGGTAGTGCTCCTCTATGCTCAAACAGCTTAAGTTAGCGTTTCTATTAACAGTGGTTCTGTTTCAGTGTTCCTCAGTGAAAGATGAGTCCGCAGATCCACAGGTGTTTAAAAGCTATTTTCCCTGTAAGAGAATGTCAGCTCATGCAATGTTAAGATCAAAGCTTGCCAAAATGAAAGATACTGGTTTCAAATGAAATAATCTTTCATTTGCAATGCAAAACAGGTGTTTCTTTAATAATTTAGATGATTTCTGCTCCTCGAGTAATGTTAGTGCTACTATGCCCAAACAGCTTCTTTTAGCGTTTCTATGAACAGTGGCACTGTGATAGTGCACCTGAGTGAAAGAAGAGACTGCAGTTCCGCAGATGCTACAAAGCTGTTTTCCCTGTAAGAGAATGTCACTTTATGCAATAAGATCAAAGCTTTCTAAAAT
Source organism: Spinibarbus caldwelli (assembly GCA_039654775.1). Lineage (NCBI taxonomy): Eukaryota > Metazoa > Chordata > Actinopteri > Cypriniformes > Cyprinidae > Spinibarbus > Spinibarbus caldwelli. The sequence goes on from CM077244.1 coordinate 32,704,385, forward strand.
AAAAGATATTGGTTTCAAATGACTTATACAGTTATGTACTATGCAGAAACGCGTTTCATTAATGTGTTAGTGCTACCATGCCCAAACAGCTTATTTTAGCGTTTCTATGAACAGTGGCACTGTGACTTTGCTCCTGAGTGAAAGAAGAGCTCGCAGCTCCACAGATGCTGAAAAGCTGTTTTCCCTGTAAGAGAATTTCACTTCATGCAATGTTAAGATCAAAGCTTGCCAAAATGAAAGATATTTGTTTCAAATGAAATGAACGCTTATTTGCAATGCAGAAAGGCGTTTCTTTAATGTGTTAGATTGTTTCTGCTCCTAAAGTAAAGTTAGTGCTGCTATGCCCAAAAACAGCTTATTTTAGCGTTTCTATGAACAGTGGCACTGTGTTAGTGCTCCTGAGTGAAAGAAGAGACCGCAGCTCTACAAATGCTGAAAAGCTGTTTAAACTGTAAGAGAATGTCACTTCATGCAATGTTAAGATCAAAGATTGCCAAAATGAAAGATACTGGTTTCAAATGAAATAATCTTTCATTTGCAATGCAAAAAAGGTATTTCTTTAATAATTTAGATGATTTCTGCTCCTCGAGTAATGTTAGTGCTACTATGCCTAAACAGCTTATTTTAGCGTTTCTATGAACAGTGGCACTGTGACAGTGCTCCTGAGTGAAAGAAGATTCCGCAGATGCTGAAAAGCTGTTTTCCCTGTAAGAGAATTTCACTTCATGCAATGTTAAGATCAAAGCTTGCCAAAATGAAAGATATTGGTTTCAAATGAAATGAACTATTATTTGCAATGCAAAAAGGTGTATTTTATGTGTTAGATGATTTCTGCTCCTCGAGTAATGTTAGTGCTACTATGCCCAAAAACAGCTTATTTTAGCGTTTCTATGAATAGTTGCACTGTGGCAGTGCTCCTGAGTGAAAGAAGATACCACAGCTCCGCAGATGCTGACAAGCTGTTTTCCCTGTAAGAGAAAGTCTCTTTATGCAATTTTAAGATCAAAGCTAACCAAAATGAAAAAATATTTTTTTCAAATGAAATAAACACTTATTTGCAATGTAAAAAGTCCTTTCTATAAGGTGTTAGTTGATTTCTGCTCCTCGAGTAATGTTAGTGCTACCATGCCCAAACAGCTTATTTTAGCATTTCTATGAACAGTGGCACTGTGATAGTGCTCCTGAGTGAAAAAAGAGACCGCAGCTCCGCAGATGCTGAAAAGCTGTTTTAACTGTAAGAGAATGTCACTTCATGCAATGTTAAGATCAAAGCTAACCAAAATGAAAGATATTGGTTTCAAATGAAATGAACTATTATTTGCAATGCAAAAAGGTGTATTTTATGTGTTAGATGATTTCTGCTCCTCGAGTAATGTTAGTGCTACTATGCCCAAAAACAGCTTATTTTAGCGTTTCTATGAATAGTTGCACTGTGGCAGTGCTCCTGAGTGAAAGAAGATACCACAGCTCCGCAGATGCTGACAAGCTGTTTTCCCTGTAAGAGAAAGTCTCTTTATGCAATTTTAAGATCAAAGCTAACCAAAATGAAAAAATATTGTTTTCAAATGAAATAAACACTTATTTGCAATGTAAAAAGTCCTTTCTATAAGGTGTTAGTTGATTTCTGCTCCTCGAGTAATGTTAGTGCTACCATGCCCAAACAGCTTATTTTAGCATTTCTATGAACAGTGGCACTGTGATAGTGCTCCTGAGTGAAAAAAGAGACCGCAGCTCCGCAGATGCTGAAAAGCTGTTTTAACTGTAAGAGAATGTCACTTCATGCAATGTTAAGATCAAAGCTAACCAAAATGAAAAAATATTGTTTTCAAAACAAATAAACACTTATTTGCAATGTAAAAAGTCGTTTCTGTAAGGTGTTAGTTGATTTCTACTCCTCAAGTAAAGGTAGTGCTCCTCTATGCTCAAACAGCTTAAGTTAGCGTTTCTATTAACAGTGGTTCTGTTTCAGTGTTCCTCAGTGAAAGATGAGTCCGCAGATCCACAGGTGTTTAAAAGCTATTTTCCCTGTAAGAGAATGTCAGCTCATGCAATGTTAAGATCAAAGCTTGCCAAAATGAAAGATACTGGTTTCAAATGAAATAATCTTTCATTTGCAATGCAAAACAGGTGTTTCTTTAATAATTTAGATGATTTCTGCTCCTCGAGTAATGTTAGTGCTACTATGCCCAAACAGCTTCTTTTAGCGTTTCTATGAACAGTGGCACTGTGATAGTGCACCTGAGTGAAAGAAGAGACTGCAGTTCCGCAGATGCTACAAAGCTGTTTTCCCTGTAAGAGAATGTCACTTTATGCAATAAGATCAAAGCTTTCTAAAATAAAAGATATTGGTTTCAAATGACTTATACAGTTATGTACTATGCAGAAACGCGTTTCATTAATGTGTTAGTGCTACCATGCCCAAACAGCTTATTTTAGCGTTTCTATGAACAGTGGCACTGTGACTTTGCTCCTGAGTGAAAGAAGATACCGCAGCTCCACAGATGCTGAAAAGCTGTTTTCCCTGTAAGAGAATTTCACTTCATGCAATGTTAAGATCAAAGCTTGCCAAAATGAAAGATATTTGTTTCAAATGAAATGAACGCTTATTTGCAATGCAGAAAGGCGTTTCTTTAATGTGTTAGATTGTTTCTGCTCCTAAAGTAAAGTTAGTGCTGCTATGCCCAAAAACAGCTTATTTTAGCGTTTCTATGAACAGTGGCACTGTGTTAGTGCTCCTGAGTGAAAGAAGAGACCGCAGCTCTACAAATGCTGAAAAGCTGTTTAAACTGTAAGAGAATGTCACTTCATGCAATGTTAAGATCAAAGATTGCCAAAATGAAAGATACTGGTTTCAAATGAAATAATCTTTCATTTGCAATGCAAAAAAGGTATTTCTTTAATAATTTAGATGATTTCTGCTCCTCGAGTAATGTTAGTGCTACTATGCCTAAACAGCTTATTTTAGCGTTTCTATGAACAGTGGCACTGTGACAGTGCTCCTGAGTGAAAGAAGATTCCGCAGATGCTGAAAAGCTGTTTTCCCTGTAAGAGAATTTCACTTCATGCAATGTTAAGATCAAAGCTTGCCAAAATGAAAGATATTGGTTTCAAATGAAATGAACTATTATTTGCAATGCAAAAAGGTGTATTTTATGTGTTAGATGATTTCTGCTCCTCGAGTAATGTTAGTGCTACTATGCCCAAAAACAGCTTATTTTAGCGTTTCTATGAATAGTTGCACTGTGGCAGTGCTCCTGAGTGAAAGAAGATACCACAGCTCCGCAGATGCTGACAAGCTGTTTTCCCTGTAAGAGAAAGTCTCTTTATGCAATTTTAAGATCAAAGCTAACCAAAATGAAAAAATATTGTTTTCAAATGAAATAAACACTTATTTGCAATGTAAAAAGTCCTTTCTATAAGGTGTTAGTTGATTTCTGCTCCTCGAGTAATGTTAGTGCTACCATGCCCAAACAGCTTATTTTAGCATTTCTATGAACAGTGGCACTGTGATAGTGCTCCTGAGTGAAAAAAGAGACCGCAGCTCCGCAGATGCTGAAAAGCTGTTTTAACTGTAAGAGAATGTCACTTCATGCAATGTTAAGATCAAAGCTAACCAAAATGAAAAAATATTGTTTTCAAAACAAATAAACACTTATTTGCAATGTAAAAAGTCGTTTCTGTAAGGTGTTAGTTGATTTCTACTCCTCAAGTAAAGGTAGTGCTCCTCTATGCTCAAACAGCTTAAGTTAGCGTTTCTATTAACAGTGGTTCTGTTTCAGTGTTCCTCAGTGAAAGATGAGTCCGCAGATCCACAGGTGTTTAAAAGCTATTTTCCCTGTAAGAGAATGTCAGCTCATGCAATGTTAAGATCAAAGCTTGCCAAAATGAAAGATACTGGTTTCAAATGAAATAATCTTTCATTTGCAATGCAAAACAGGTGTTTCTTTAATAATTTAGATGATTTCTGCTCCTCGAGTAATGTTAGTGCTACTATGCCCAAACAGCTTCTTTTAGCGTTTCTATGAACAGTGGCACTGTGATAGTGCACCTGAGTGAAAGAAGAGACTGCAGTTCCGCAGATGCTACAAAGCTGTTTTCCCTGTAAGAGAATGTCACTTTATGCAATAAGATCAAAGCTTTCTAAAATAAAAGATATTGGTTTCAAATGACTTATACAGTTATGTACTATGCAGAAACGCGTTTCATTAATGTGTTATTGCTACCATGCCCAAACAGCTTATTTTAGCGTTTCTATGAACAGTGGCACTGTGACTTTGCTCCTGAGTGAAAGAAGAGCTCGCAGCTCCACAGATGCTGAAAAGCTGTTTTCCCTGTAAGAGAATTTCACTTCATGCAATGTTAAGATCAAAGCTTGCCAAAATGAAAGATATTTGTTTCAAATGAAATGAACGCTTATTTGCAATGCAGAAAGGCGTTTCTTTAATGTGTTAGATTGTTTCTGCTCCTAAAGTAAAGTTAGTGCTGCTATGCCCAAAAACAGCTTATTTTAGCGTTTCTATGAACAGTGGCACTGTGTTAGTGCTCCTGAGTGAAAGAAGAGACCGCAGCTCTACAAATGCTGAAAAGCTGTTTAAACTGTAAGAGAATGTCACTTCATGCAATGTTAAGATCAAAGATTGCCAAAATAAAAGATACTGGTTTCAAATGAAATAATCTTTCATTTGCAATGCAAAAAAGGTGTTTCTTTAATAATTTAGATGATTTCTGCTCCTCGAGTAATGTTAGTGCTACTATGCCCAAACAGCTTATTTTAGCGTTTCTATGAACAGTGGCACTGTGACAGTGCTCCTGAGTGAAAGAAGATACTACAGCTCCGCAGATGCTGAAAAGCTGTTTTCCCTGTAAGAGAAAGTCACTTTATGCAACGTTAAGATCAAAGCTTGCTAAAATAAAAGATATTGGTTTCAAATGAAATAAACATTTATTTAAAATGCAGAAAGGCGTTTCTTTAATGTGTTAGATTGTTTCTGCTCCTAAAGTACAGTTAGTGCTACTATGCTCAGACATCTTATTTTAGTGTTTCTATATACAGTGGCACTGTGTCAGCGCTCCTGAGTCAAAGAAGAGACCGCAGCTCCACAGATGCTACACAGTTTTTCCCTGTAAGAGAATGTAACTTTATGCAATGTTAAGATCAAAGCTTTCTAAAATAACAGATATTGCTTTCAAATGACTTATACAGGTATGTACTATGCAGAAACGCGTTTCTGTAATGTGTTAGTGCTACCATGCCCAAACAGCTTATTTTAGCGTTTCTATGAACAGTGCCACTGTGACAGTGCTCTTGAGTGAAAAAAGAGACCGCAGCTCCACAGATGCTGAAAAGCTGTTTTATCTGTAAGAGAATGTCACTTCATGCAAAGTTGAGATCAAAGCTAACCAAAATGAAAAAATATTGTTTTCAAAACAAATAAACACTTATTTGCAATGTAAAAAGTCGTTTCTGTAAGGTGTTAGTTGATTTCTACTCCTCAAGTAAAGGTAGTGCTCCTCTATGCTCAAACAGCTTAAGTTAGCGTTTCTATGAACAATGGCACTGTGACAGTGCTCTTGAGTGAAAAAAGAGACGGCAGCTCCGCAGATGCTAAAAACCTGTTTTCCCTGTAAGAGAAAGTCACTTTATGCAACGTTAAGATCAACGCTTGCCAAAATGAAAGATATTGGTTTCAAATGAAATAATCTTTCATTTGCAATGCAAAAAAGGTGTTTCTTTAATAATTTAGATGATTTCTGCTCCTCGAGTAATGTTAGTGCTACTATACCCAAAAACAGCTTATTTTAGCGTTTCTATGAATAGTTGCACTGTATCAGTGCTCCTGAGTGAAAGAAGAGACCGCAGCTCTACAAATGCTGAAAAGCTGTTTTAACTGTAAGAGAGTCACTTCATGCAATGTTAAGATCAAAGCTTGCCAAAATGAAACAAACTGGTTTCAAATGAAATAATCTTTCATTTGCAATGCAAAAAAGGTGTTTCTTTAATAATTTAGATGATTTCTGCTCCTCGAGTAATGTTAGTGCTACTATGCCCAAACAGCTTATTTTAGCGTTTCTATGAACAGTGGCACTGTGTCAGTGCTCCTGAGTGAAAGAAGAGACCGCAGCTCCACAGATGCTGAAAAGCTGTTTTAACTGTAAGAGAATGTCACTTCATGCAATGTTAAGATCAAAGCTTGCCAAAATGAAAGATACTGGTTTCAAATGAAACAATCTTTCAATTGCAATGCAAAAAAAAGGTGTTTCTTTCATATTTAAGATGATTTCTGCTCCTCGAGTAATGTTAGTGCTACTATGCCCAAACAGCTTATTTTAGCGTTTCTATGAACAGTGGCACTGTGACAGTGCTCCTGAGTGAAAGAAGATACCACAGCTCCGCAGATGCTGAAAAGCTGTTTTCCCTGTAAGAGAAAGTCACTTAATGCAATGTTAAGATCAAAGCTTGCTAAAATTAAAGATATTGGTTTCAAATGAATTAAACTCTTATTTGCAATGCAAAAAGGTGTTTTTTTATGTGTTGGAGGACTTCTCCTCCTCGAGTAAAGTTAGTGCTGCTATGCCCAAACAGCTTATATTAGCGTTTCTATGAACTGTGGCACTGTGGCTGTGCTCCTGAGTGAAAGAATAGACCACAGCTCCGCAGTTGCTACAAAGCTGTTTTCCCTGTAAGAGAATGTCACTTCATGCAATGTTAAGATCAAAGCTTTCTAAGATAAAAGATATTGGTTTCAAATAACTTATACAGTTATGTACTATGCAGAAACGCGTTTCTTTAATGTGTTAGTGCTACCATGCCCTTGCAGCTTATTTTAGCGTTTCTATGAACAGTGGCACTGTGACAGTGCTCTTGAGTGAAAAAAGAGACCGCAGCTCCGCAGATGCTAAAAAGCTGTTTTCCCTGAAAGAAAATGTCACTTTATGCAATGTTAAGATCAAACCTTTCTAAAATAAAAGATATTTCTTTCAAATGAATTATACTGTTATTTACAATGCAGAAAGGCGTTTCTTTAATGTGGTAGATTGTTTCTGCTCCTCAAGTAATATTAGTGCTACTATGCCCAAAAACAGCTCATTTTAGCGTTTCTATGCACAGTGGCACTGTGTTAGTGCTCCTGAGTGAAAGAAGAGATCGCAGCTCCACAGATGCTGAAAAGCTGTTTTCCCTGTAAGAGAAAGTCTCTTTATGCAATTTTAAGATCAAAGCTAACCAAAATGAAAAAATTTTGTTTTCAAATGAAATAAACACTTATTTGCAATGTAAAAAGTCGTTTCTATAAGGTTTTAGTTGATTTCTACTCCTCAAGTAAAGTTAGTGCTCCTCTATGCTCAAACAGCTTAAGTTAGCGTTTCTATGAACAGTGGTTCTGTTTCAGTGTTCCTAAGTGAAAGATGAGTCCGCAGATCCACAGGTGTCTAAAAGCTATTTTCCCTGTAAGAGAATGTCAGTTCATGCAATGTTAAGATCAGAGCTTGCCAAAATGAAAGGTACTGGTTTCAAATGAAATAATCTTTCATTTGCAATGCAAAACAGGTGTTTCTTTAATAATTCCGATGATTTCTGCTCCTCGAGTAATGTTAGTGCTACCATGCCCAAATTTTGTTTTCAAATGAAATAAACACTTATTTGCAATGTAAAAAGTCGTTTCTATAAGGTTTTAGTTGATTTCTACTCCTCAAGTAAAGTTAGTGCTCCTCTATGCTCAAACAGCTTAAGTTAGCGTTTCTATGAACAGTGGTTCTGTTTCAGTGTTCCTAGCGTTTCTATGAACAGTGGCACTGTGACAGTGCTCGTGAGTGAAAGACGATACCACAGCTCCGCAGATGCTGAAAAGCTGTTTTCCCTGTAAGAGAATGTCACTTTATGCAATGTTAGGAACAAAACTTTCTAAAAGAAAAGATATTGGTTTCAAATGAATTATACTGTTATGTACGATGCAGAAACGCGTTTCTGTAATGTGTTAATGCTACCATGCCCAAACAGCTTATTTTCGCGTTTCTATGAACAGTGGCACTGTGACAGTGCTCTTGAGTGAAAAAAGAGACCGCAGCTCCACAGATGCTGAAAAGCTGTTTTAACTGTAAGAGAATGTCACTTCATGCAATGTTAAGATCAAAGCTTGCCAAAATGAAAGATACTGGTTTCAAATGAAATAATCTTTCATTTGCAATGCAAAACAGGTGTTTCTTTAAAAATTTAGATGATTTCTTCTCCTCGAGTAATTTTAGTGCTACTATGCCCAAACAGCTTCTTTTAGCGTTTCTATGAACAGTGGCACTGTGACAGTGCTCCTGAGTGAAAGAAGAGACCGCAGTTCCGCAGATGCTACAAAGCTGTTTTCCCTGTAAGAGAATGTCACTTCATGCAATGTTAAGATCAAAGCTTTCTAAAATAAAAGATATTGGTTTCAAATGACTTATACAGTTATGTACAATGCAGAAACGCGGTTCTTTAATGTGGTAGATTGTTTCTGCTCCTCAAGTAATGTTAGTGCTACCATGCCCAAACAGCTTATTTTAGCGTTTCTATGAACAGTGGCACTGTGACTTTGCTCCTGAGTGAAAGAAGAGCTCGCAGCTCCACAGATGCTGAAAAGCTGTTTTCCCTGTAAGAGAATTTCACTTCATGCAATGTTAAGATCAAAGCTTGCCAAAATGAAAGATATTGGTTTCAAATGAAATGAACTCTTTTTTGCAATGCAGAAAGGCGTTTCTTTAATGTGTTAGATTGTTTCTGCTCCTAAAGTATAGTTAGTGCCACTATGCTCAGACATCTTATTTTAGTGTTTCTATATACAGTGGCACTGTGTCAGCGCTCCTGAGTGAAAGAAGAGACCGCAGCTCCACAGATGCTGAAAAACTGTTTTCCCTGTAAGAGAATTTCACTTTATGCAATGTTAAGATCAAACCTTTCTAAAATAAAAGATATTGGTTTCAAATAGATTATACTGTTATTTACAATGCAGAAAGGCGTTTCTTTAATGTGGCAGATTGTTTCTGCTCCTCAAGTAAAGTTAGTGCTACTATGCCCAAAAACAGCTCATTTTAGCGTTTCTATGCACAGTGGCACTGTGTTAGTGCTCCTGAGTGAAAGAAGAGATCGCAGCTCCACAGATGCTGAAAAGCTGTTTTCCCTGTAAGAGAAAGTCTCTTTATGCAATTTTAAGATCAAAGCTATCCAAAATGAAAGATACTGGTTTCAAATGAAATAATCTTTCATTTCCAATGCAAAAAAGGTGTTTCTTTAATAATTTAGATGATTTCTGCTCCTCGAGTAATGTTAGTGCTACTATGCCCAAACATCTTATTTTAGCGTTTCTATGAACAGTGGCACTGTGACAGTGCTCCTGAGTGAAAGAAGAGACCGCAGCTCTACAAATGCTGAAAAGCTGTTTAAACTGTAAGAGAATGTCACTTCATGCAAAGTTAAGATCAAAGCTAACCAAAATGAAAAAATATTGTTTTCAAAACAAATAAACACTTATTTGCAATGTAAAAAGTCGTTTCTGTAAGGTGTTAGTTGATTTCTACTCCTCAAGTAAAGGTAGTGCTCCTCTATGCTCAAACAGCTTAAGTTAGCGTTTCTATGAACAATGGCACTGTGACAGTGCTCTTGAGTGAAAAAAGAGACGGCAGCTCCGCAGATGCTAAAAACCTGTTTTCCCTGTAAGAGAAAGTCACTTTATGCAACGTTAAGATCAAAGCTTGCCAAAATGAAAGATATTGGTTTCAAATGAAATAATCTTTCATTTGCAATGCAAAAAAGGTGTTTCTTTAATAATTTAGATGATTTCTGCTCCTCGAGTAATGTTAGTGCTACGATACCCAAAAACAGCTTATTTTAGCGTTTCTATGAATAGTTGCACTGTATCAGTGCTCCTGAGTGAAAGAAGAGACCGCAGCTCTACAAATGCTGAAAAGCTGTTTTAACTGTAAGAGAGTCACTTCATGCAATGTTAAGATCAAAGCTTGCCAAAATGAAACAAACTGGTTTCAAATGAAATAATCTTTCATTTGCAATGCAAAACAGGTGTTTCTTTAAAAATTTAGATGATTTCTTCTCCTCGAGTAATTTTAGTGCTACTATGCCCAAACAGCTTCTTTTAGCGTTTCTATGAACAGTGGCACTGTGACAGTGCTCCTGAGTGAAAGAAGAGACCGCAGTTCCGCAGATGCTACAAAGCTGTTTTCCCTGTAAGAGGATGTCACTTTATGCAATGTTAAGATCAAAGCTTTCTAAAATAAAAGATATTGGTTTCAAATGACTTATACAGTTATGTACAATGCAGAAACGCGGTTCTTTAATGTGGTAGATTGTTTCTGCTCCTCAAGTAATGTTAGTGCTACCATGCCCAAACAGCTTATTTTAGCGTTTCTATGAACAGTGGCACTGTGACTTTGCTCCTGAGTGAAAGAAGAGCTCGCAGCTCCACAGATGCTGAAAAGCTGTTTTCCCTGTAAGAGAATTTCACTTCATGCAATGTTAAGATCAAAGCTTGCCAAAATGAAAGATATTGGTTTCAAATGAAATGAACTCTTTTTTGCAATGCAGAAAGGCGTTTCTTTAATGTGTTAGATTGTTTCTGCTCCTAAAGTAAAGTTAGTGCCACTATGCTCAGACATCTTATTTTAGTGTTTCTATATACAGTGGCACTGTGTCAGCGCTCCTGAGTGAAAGAAGAGACCGCAGCTCCACAGATGCTGAAAAACTGTTTTCCCTGTAAGAGAATTTCACTTTATGCAATGTTAAGATCAAACCTTTCTAAAATAAAAGATATTGGTTTCAAATAGATTATACTGTTATTTACAATGCAGAAAGGCGTTTCTTTAATGTGGTAGATTGTTTCTGCTCCTCAAGTAAAGTTAGTGCTACTATGCCCAAAAACAGCTCATTTTAGCGTTTCTATGCACAGTGGCACTGTGTTAGTGCTCCTGAGTGAAAGAAGAGATCGCAGCTCCACAGATGCTGAAAAGCTGTTTTCCCTGTAAGAGAAAGTCTCTTTATGCAATTTTAAGATCAAAGCTATCCAAAATGAAAGATACTGGTTTCAAATGAAATAATCTTTCATTTCCAATGCAAAAAAGGTGTTTCTTTAATAATTTAGATGATTTCTGCTCCTCGAGTAATGTTAGTGCTACTATGCCCAAACATCTTATTTTAGCGTTTCTATGAACAGTGGCACTGTGACAGTGCTCCTGAGTGAAAGAAGAGACCGCAGCTCTACAAATGCTGAAAAGCTGTTTAAACTGTAAGAGAATGTCACTTCATGCAAAGTTAAGATCAAAGCTAACCAAAATGAAAAAATATTGTTTTCAAAACAAATAAACACTTATTTGCAATGTAAAAAGTCGTTTCTGTAAGGTGTTAGTTGATTTCTACTCCTCAAGTAAAGGTAGTGCTCCTCTATGCTCAAACAGCTTAAGTTAGCGTTTCTATGAACAATGGCACTGTGACAGTGCTCTTGAGTGAAAAAAGAGACGGCAGCTCCGCAGATGCTAAAAACCTGTTTTCCCTGTAAGAGAAAGTCACTTTATGCAACGTTAAGATCAAAGCTTGCCAAAATGAAAGATATTGGTTTCAAATGAAATAATCTTTCATTTGCAATGCAAAAAAGGTGTTTCTTTAATAATTTAGATGATTTCTGCTCCTCGAGTAATGTTAGTGCTACGATACCCAAAAACAGCTTATTTTAGCGTTTCTATGAATAGTTGCACTGTATCAGTGCTCCTGAGTGAAAGAAGAGACCGCAGCTCTACAAATGCTGAAAAGCTGTTTTAACTGTAAGAGAGTCACTTCATGCAATGTTAAGATCAAAGCTTGCCAAAATGAAACAAACTGGTTTCAAATGAAATAATCTTTCATTTGCAATGCAAAAAAGGTGTTTCTTTAATAATTTAGATGATTTCTGCTCCTCGAGTAATGTTAGTGCTACTATGCCCAAACAGCTTATTTTAGCGTTTCTATGAACAGTGGCACTGTGTCAGTGCTCCTGAGTGAAAGAAGAGACCGCAGCTCCACAGATGCTGAAAAGCTGTTTTAACTGTAAGAGAATGTCACTTCATGCAATGTTAAGATCAAAGCTTGCCAAAATGAAAGATACTGGTTTCAAATGAAACAATCTTTCATTTGCAATGCAAAAAAAAGGTGTTTCTTTCATATTTAAGATGATTTCTGCTCCTCGAGTAATGTTAGTGCTACTATGCCCAAACAGCTTATTTTAGCGTTTCTATGAACAGTGGCACTGTGACAGTGCTCCTGAGTGAAAGAAGATACCACAGCTCCGCAGATGCTGAAAAGCTGTTTTCCCTGTAAGAGAAAGTCACTTAATGCAATGTTAAGATCAAAGCTTGCTAAAATTAAAGATATTGGTTTCAAATGAATTAAACTCTTATTTGCAATGCAAAAAGGTGTTTTTTTATGTGTTGGAGGACTTCTCCTCCTCGAGTAAAGTTAGTGCTGCTATGCCCAAACAGCTTATATTAGCGTTTCTATGAACTGTGGCACTGTGGCTGTGCTCCTGAGTGAAAGAATAGACCACAGCTCCGCAGTTGCTACAAAGCTGTTTTCCCTGTAAGAGAATGTCACTTCATGCAATGTTAAGATCAAAGCTTTCTAAGATAAAAGATATTGGTTTCAAATAACTTATACAGTTATGTACTATGCAGAAACGCGTTTCTTTAATGTGTTAGTGCTACCATGCCCTTGCAGCTTATTTTAGCGTTTCTATGAACAGTGGCACTGTGACAGTGCTCTTGAGTGAAAAAAGAGACCGCAGCTCCGCAGATGCTAAAAAGCTGTTTTCCCTGAAAGAAAATGTCACTTTATGCAATGTTAAGATCAAACCTTTCTAAAATAAAAGATATTTCTTTCAAATGAATTATACTGTTATTTACAATGCAGAAAGGCGTTTCTTTAATGTGGTAGATTGTTTCTGCTCCTCAAGTAATATTAGTGCTACTATGCCCAAAAACAGCTCATTTTAGCGTTTCTATGCACAGTGGCACTGTGTTAGTGCTCCTGAGTGAAAGAAGAGATCGCAGCTCCACAGATGCTGAAAAGCTGTTTTCCCTGTAAGAGAAAGTCTCTTTATGCAATTTTAAGATCAAAGCTAACCAAAATGAAAAAATTTTGTTTTCAAATGAAATAAACACTTATTTGCAATGTAAAAAGTCGTTTCTATAAGGTTTTAGTTGATTTCTACTCCTCAAGTAAAGTTAGTGCTCCTCTATGCTCAAACAGCTTAAGTTAGCGTTTCTATGAACAGTGGTTCTGTTTCAGTGTTCCTAAGTGAAAGATGAGTCCGCAGATCCACAGGTGTCTAAAAGCTATTTTCCCTGTAAGAGAATGTCAGTTCATGCAATGTTAAGATCAGAGCTTGCCAAAATGAAAGGTACTGGTTTCAAATGAAATAATCTTTCATTTGCAATGCAAAACAGGTGTTTCTTTAATAATTCCGATGATTTCTGCTCCTCGAGTAATGTTAGTGCTACCATGCCCAAATTTTGTTTTCAAATGAAATAAACACTTATTTGCAATGTAAAAAGTCGTTTCTATAAGGTTTTAGTTGATTTCTACTCCTCAAGTAAAGTTAGTGCTCCTCTATGCTCAAACAGCTTAAGTTAGCGTTTCTATGAACAGTGGTTCTGTTTCAGTGTTCCTAGCGTTTCTATGAACAGTGGCACTGTGACAGTGCTCGTGAGTGAAAGACGATACCACAGCTCCGCAGATGCTGAAAAGCTGTTTTCCCTGTAAGAGAATGTCACTTTATGCAATGTTAGGAACAAAACTTTCTAAAAGAAAAGATATTGGTTTCAAATGAATTATACTGTTATGTACGATGCAGAAACGCGTTTCTGTAATGTGTTAATGCTACCATGCCCAAACAGCTTATTTTCGCGTTTCTATGAACAGTGGCACTGTGACAGTGCTCTTGAGTGAAAAAAGAGACCGCAGCTCCACAGATGCTGAAAAGCTGTTTTAACTGTAAGAGAATGTCACTTCATGCAATGTTAAGATCAAAGCTTGCCAAAATGAAAGATACTGGTTTCAAATGAAATAATCTTTCATTTGCAATGCAAAACAGGTGTTTCTTTAAAAATTTAGATGATTTCTTCTCCTCGAGTAATTTTAGTGCTACTATGCCCAAACAGCTTCTTTTAGCGTTTCTATGAACAGTGGCACTGTGACAGTGCTCCTGAGTGAAAGAAGAGACCGCAGTTCCGCAGATGCTACAAAGCTGTTTTCCCTGTAAGAGAATGTCACTTCATGCAATGTTAAGATCAAAGCTTTCTAAAATAAAAGATATTGGTTTCAAATGACTTATACAGTTATGTACAATGCAGAAACGCGGTTCTTTAATGTGGTAGATTGTTTCTGCTCCTCAAGTAATGTTAGTGCTACCATGCCCAAACAGCTTATTTTAGCGTTTCTATGAACAGTGGCACTGTGACTTTGCTCCTGAGTGAAAGAAGAGCTCGCAGCTCCACAGATGCTGAAAAGCTGTTTTCCCTGTAAGAGAATTTCACTTCATGCAATGTTAAGATCAAAGCTTGCCAAAATGAAAGATATTGGTTTCAAATGAAATGAACTCTTTTTTGCAATGCAGAAAGGCGTTTCTTTAATGTGTTAGATTGTTTCTGCTCCTAAAGTATAGTTAGTGCCACTATGCTCAGACATCTTATTTTAGTGTTTCTATATACAGTGGCACTGTGTCAGCGCTCCTGAGTGAAAGAAGAGACCGCAGCTCCACAGATGCTGAAAAACTGTTTTCCCTGTAAGAGAATTTCACTTTATGCAATGTTAAGATCAAACCTTTCTAAAATAAAAGATATTGGTTTCAAATAGATTATACTGTTATTTACAATGCAGAAAGGCGTTTCTTTAATGTGGCAGATTGTTTCTGCTCCTCAAGTAAAGTTAGTGCTACTATGCCCAAAAACAGCTCATTTTAGCGTTTCTATGCACAGTGGCACTGTGTTAGTGCTCCTGAGTGAAAGAAGAGATCGCAGCTCCACAGATGCTGAAAAGCTGTTTTCCCTGTAAGAGAAAGTCTCTTTATGCAATTTTAAGATCAAAGCTATCCAAAATGAAAGATACTGGTTTCAAATGAAATAATCTTTCATTTCCAATGCAAAAAAGGTGTTTCTTTAATAATTTAGATGATTTCTGCTCCTCGAGTAATGTTAGTGCTACTATGCCCAAACATCTTATTTTAGCGTTTCTATGAACAGTGGCACTGTGACAGTGCTCCTGAGTGAAAGAAGAGACCGCAGCTCTACAAATGCTGAAAAGCTGTTTAAACTGTAAGAGAATGTCACTTCATGCAAAGTTAAGATCAAAGCTAACCAAAATGAAAAAATATTGTTTTCAAAACAAATAAACACTTATTTGCAATGTAAAAAGTCGTTTCTGTAAGGTGTTAGTTGATTTCTACTCCTCAAGTAAAGGTAGTGCTCCTCTATGCTCAAACAGCTTAAGTTAGCGTTTCTATGAACAATGGCACTGTGACAGTGCTCTTGAGTGAAAAAAGAGACGGCAGCTCCGCAGATGCTAAAAACCTGTTTTCCCTGTAAGAGAAAGTCACTTTATGCAACGTTAAGATCAAAGCTTGCCAAAATGAAAGATATTGGTTTCAAATGAAATAATCTTTCATTTGCAATGCAAAAAAGGTGTTTCTTTAATAATTTAGATGATTTCTGCTCCTCGAGTAATGTTAGTGCTACGATACCCAAAAACAGCTTATTTTAGCGTTTCTATGAATAGTTGCACTGTATCAGTGCTCCTGAGTGAAAGAAGAGACCGCAGCTCTACAAATGCTGAAAAGCTGTTTTAACTGTAAGAGAGTCACTTCATGCAATGTTAAGATCAAAGCTTGCCAAAATGAAACAAACTGGTTTCAAATGAAATAATCTTTCATTTGCAATGCAAAACAGGTGTTTCTTTAAAAATTTAGATGATTTCTTCTCCTCGAGTAATTTTAGTGCTACTATGCCCAAACAGCTTCTTTTAGCGTTTCTATGAACAGTGGCACTGTGACAGTGCTCCTGAGTGAAAGAAGAGACCGCAGTTCCGCAGATGCTACAAAGCTGTTTTCCCTGTAAGAGGATGTCACTTTATGCAATGTTAAGATCAAAGCTTTCTAAAATAAAAGATATTGGTTTCAAATGACTTATACAGTTATGTACAATGCAGAAACGCGGTTCTTTAATGTGGTAGATTGTTTCTGCTCCTCAAGTAATGTTAGTGCTACCATGCCCAAACAGCTTATTTTAGCGTTTCTATGAACAGTGGCACTGTGACTTTGCTCCTGAGTGAAAGAAGAGCTCGCAGCTCCACAGATGCTGAAAAGCTGTTTTCCCTGTAAGAGAATTTCACTTCATGCAATGTTAAGATCAAAGCTTGCCAAAATGAAAGATATTGGTTTCAAATGAAATGAACTCTTTTTTGCAATGCAGAAAGGCGTTTCTTTAATGTGTTAGATTGTTTCTGCTCCTAAAGTAAAGTTAGTGCCACTATGCTCAGACATCTTATTTTAGTGTTTCTATATACAGTGGCACTGTGTCAGCGCTCCTGAGTGAAAGAAGAGACCGCAGCTCCACAGATGCTGAAAAACTGTTTTCCCTGTAAGAGAATTTCACTTTATGCAATGTTAAGATCAAACCTTTCTAAAATAAAAGATATTGGTTTCAAATAGATTATACTGTTATTTACAATGCAGAAAGGCGTTTCTTTAATGTGGTAGATTGTTTCTGCTCCTCAAGTAAAGTTAGTGCTACTATGCCCAAAAACAGCTCATTTTAGCGTTTCTATGCACAGTGGCACTGTGTTAGTGCTCCTGAGTGAAAGAAGAGATCGCAGCTCCACAGATGCTGAAAAGCTGTTTTCCCTGTAAGAGAAAGTCTCTTTATGCAATTTTAAGATCAAAGCTATCCAAAATGAAAGATACTGGTTTCAAATGAAATAATCTTTCATTTCCAATGCAAAAAAGGTGTTTCTTTAATAATTTAGATGATTTCTGCTCCTCGAGTAATGTTAGTGCTACTATGCCCAAACATCTTATTTTAGCGTTTCTATGAACAGTGGCACTGTGACAGTGCTCCTGAGTGAAAGAAGAGACCGCAGCTCTACAAATGCTGAAAAGCTGTTTAAACTGTAAGAGAATGTCACTTCATGCAAAGTTAAGATCAAAGCTAACCAAAATGAAAAAATATTGTTTTCAAAACAAATAAACACTTATTTGCAATGTAAAAAGTCGTTTCTGTAAGGTGTTAGTTGATTTCTACTCCTCAAGTAAAGGTAGTGCTCCTCTATGCTCAAACAGCTTAAGTTAGCGTTTCTATGAACAATGGCACTGTGACAGTGCTCTTGAGTGAAAAAAGAGACGGCAGCTCCGCAGATGCTAAAAACCTGTTTTCCCTGTAAGAGAAAGTCACTTTATGCAACGTTAAGATCAAAGCTTGCCAAAATGAAAGATATTGGTTTCAAATGAAATAATCTTTCATTTGCAATGCAAAAAAGGTGTTTCTTTAATAATTTAGATGATTTCTGCTCCTCGAGTAATGTTAGTGCTACGATACCCAAAAACAGCTTATTTTAGCGTTTCTATGAATAGTTGCACTGTATCAGTGCTCCTGAGTGAAAGAAGAGACCGCAGCTCTACAAATGCTGAAAAGCTGTTTTAACTGTAAGAGAGTCACTTCATGCAATGTTAAGATCAAAGCTTGCCAAAATGAAACAAACTGGTTTCAAATGAAATAATCTTTCATTTGCAATGCAAAAAAGGTGTTTCTTTAATAATTTAGATGATTTCTGCTCCTCGAGTAATGTTAGTGCTACTATGCCCAAACAGCTTATTTTAGCGTTTCTATGAACAGTGGCACTGTGTCAGTGCTCCTGAGTGAAAGAAGAGACCGCAGCTCCACAGATGCTGAAAAGCTGTTTTAACTGTAAGAGAATGTCACTTCATGCAATGTTAAGATCAAAGCTTGCCAAAATGAAAGATACTGGTTTCAAATGAAACAATCTTTCATTTGCAATGCAAAAAAAAGGTGTTTCTTTCATATTTAAGATGATTTCTGCTCCTCGAGTAATGTTAGTGCTACTATGCCCAAACAGCTTATTTTAGCGTTTCTATGAACAGTGGCACTGTGACAGTGCTCCTGAGTGAAAGAAGATACCACAGCTCCGCAGATGCTGAAAAGCTGTTTTCCCTGTAAGAGAAAGTCACTTAATGCAATGTTAAGATCAAAGCTTGCTATAATTAAAGATATTGGTTTCAAATGAATTAAACTCTTATTTGCAATGCAAAAAGGTGTTTTTTTATGTGTTGGAGGACTTCTCCTCCTCGAGTAAAATTAGTGCTGCTATGCCCAAACAGCTTATATTAGCGTTTCTATGAACAGTGGCACTGTGGCTGTGCTCCTGAGTGAAAGAATAGACCACAGCTCCGCAGTTGCTACAAAGCTGTTTTCCCTGTAAGAGAATGTCACTTCATGCAATGTTAAGATCAAAGCTTTCTAAGATAAAAGATATTGGTTTCAAATAACTTATACAGTTATGTACTATGCAGAAATGCGTTTCTTTAATGTGTTAGTGCTACCATGCCCTTGCAGCTTATTTTAGCGTTTCTATGAACAGTGGCACTGTGACAGTGCTCTTGAGTGAAAAAAGAGACCGCAGCTCCGCAGATGCTAAAAAGCTGTTTTCCCTGAAAGAAAATGTCACTTTATGCAATGTTAAGATCAAACCTTTCTAAAATAAAAGATATTTCTTTCAAATGAATTATACTGTTATTTACAATGCAGAAAGGCGTTTCTTTAATGTGGTAGATTGTTTCTGCTCCTCAATTAATATTAGTGCTACTATGCCCAAAAACAGCTCATTTTAGCGTTTCTATGCACAGTGGCACTGTGTTAGTGCTCCTGAGTGAAAGAAGAGATCGCAGCTCCACAGATGCTGAAAAGCTGTTTTCCCTGTAAGAGAAAGTCTCTTTATGCAATTTTAAGATCAAAGCTAACCAAAATGAAAAAATTTTGTTTTCAAATGAAATAAACACTTATTTGCAATGTAAAAAGTCGTTTCTATAAGGTTTTAGTTGATTTCTACTCCTCAAGTAAAGTTAGTGCTCCTCTATGCTCAAACAGCTTAAGTTAGCGTTTCTATGAACAGTGGTTCTGTTTCAGTGTTCCTAAGTGAAAGATGAGTCCGCAGATCCACAGGTGTCTAAAAGCTATTTTCCCTGTAAGAGAATGTCAGTTCATGCAATGTTAAGATCAGAGCTTGCCAAAATGAAAGGTACTGGTTTCAAATGAAATAATCTTTCATTTGCAATGCAAAACAGGTGTTTCTTTAATAATTCCGATGATTTCTGCTCCTCGAGTAATGTTAGTGCTACCATGCCCAAATTTTGTTTTCAAATGAAATAAACACTTATTTGCAATGTAAAAAGTCGTTTCTATAAGGTTTTAGTTGATTTCTACTCCTCAAGTAAAGTTAGTGCTCCTCTATGCTCAAACAGCTTAAGTTAGCGTTTCTATGAACAGTGGTTCTGTTTCAGTGTTCCTAGCGTTTCTATGAACAGTGGCACTGTGACAGTGCTCGTGAGTGAAAGACGATACCACAGCTCCGCAGATGCTGAAAAGCTGTTTTCCCTGTAAGAGAATGTCACTTTATGCAATGTTAGGAACAAAACTTTCTAAAAGAAAAGATATTGGTTTCAAATGAATTATACTGTTATGTACGATGCAGAAACGCGTTTCTGTAATGTGTTAATGCTACCATGCCCAAACAGCTTATTTTCGCGTTTCTATGAACAGTGGCACTGTGACAGTGCTCTTGAGTGAAAAAAGAGACCGCAGCTCCACAGATGCTGAAAAGCTGTTTTAACTGTAAGAGAATGTCACTTCATGCAATGTTAAGATCAAAGCTTGCCAAAATGAAAGATACTGGTTTCAAATGAAATAATCTTTCATTTGCAATGCAAAACAGGTGTTTCTTTAAAAATTTAGATGATTTCTTCTCCTCGAGTAATTTTAGTGCTACTATGCCCAAACAGCTTCTTTTAGCGTTTCTATGAACAGTGGCACTGTGACAGTGCTCCTGAGTGAAAGAAGAGACCGCAGTTCCGCAGATGCTACAAAGCTGTTTTCCCTGTAAGAGAATGTCACTTCATGCAATGTTAAGATCAAAGCTTTCTAAAATAAAAGATATTGGTTTCAAATGACTTATACAGTTATGTACAATGCAGAAACGCGGTTCTTTAATGTGGTAGATTGTTTCTGCTCCTCAAGTAATGTTAGTGCTACCATGCCCAAACAGCTTATTTTAGCGTTTCTATGAACAGTGGCACTGTGACTTTGCTCCTGAGTGAAAGAAGAGCTCGCAGCTCCACAGATGCTGAAAAGCTGTTTTCCCTGTAAGAGAATTTCACTTCATGCAATGTTAAGATCAAAGCTTGCCAAAATGAAAGATATTGGTTTCAAATGAAATGAACTCTTTTTTGCAATGCAGAAAGGCGTTTCTTTAATGTGTTAGATTGTTTCTGCTCCTAAAGTATAGTTAGTGCCACTATGCTCAGACATCTTATTTTAGTGTTTCTATATACAGTGGCACTGTGTCAGCGCTCCTGAGTGAAAGAAGAGACCGCAGCTCCACAGATGCTGAAAAACTGTTTTCCCTGTAAGAGAATTTCACTTTATGCAATGTTAAGATCAAACCTTTCTAAAATAAAAGATATTGGTTTCAAATAGATTATACTGTTATTTACAATGCAGAAAGGCGTTTCTTTAATGTGGCAGATTGTTTCTGCTCCTCAAGTAAAGTTAGTGCTACTATGCCCAAAAACAGCTCATTTTAGCGTTTCTATGCACAGTGGCACTGTGTTAGTGCTCCTGAGTGAAAGAAGAGATCGCAGCTCCACAGATGCTGAAAAGCTGTTTTCCCTGTAAGAGAAAGTCTCTTTATGCAATTTTAAGATCAAAGCTATCCAAAATGAAAGATACTGGTTTCAAATGAAATAATCTTTCATTTCCAATGCAAAAAAGGTGTTTCTTTAATAATTTAGATGATTTCTGCTCCTCGAGTAATGTTAGTGCTACTATGCCCAAACATCTTATTTTAGCGTTTCTATGAACAGTGGCACTGTGACAGTGCTCCTGAGTGAAAGAAGAGACCGCAGCTCTACAAATGCTGAAAAGCTGTTTAAACTGTAAGAGAATGTCACTTCATGCAAAGTTAAGATCAAAGC
This sequence comes from Spinibarbus caldwelli, assembly GCA_039654775.1. Classification (NCBI taxonomy): domain Eukaryota; kingdom Metazoa; phylum Chordata; class Actinopteri; order Cypriniformes; family Cyprinidae; genus Spinibarbus; species Spinibarbus caldwelli. Next base: position 32,725,642 of record CM077244.1, read on the forward strand.
TAACCAAAATGAAAAAATATTGTTTTCAAAACAAATAAACACTTATTTGCAATGTAAAAAGTCGTTTCTGTAAGGTGTTAGTTGATTTCTACTCCTCAAGTAAAGGTAGTGCTCCTCTATGCTCAAACAGCTTAAGTTAGCGTTTCTATGAACAATGGCACTGTGACAGTGCTCTTGAGTGAAAAAAGAGACGGCAGCTCCGCAGATGCTAAAAACCTGTTTTCCCTGTAAGAGAAAGTCACTTTATGCAACGTTAAGATCAAAGCTTGCCAAAATGAAAGATATTGGTTTCAAATGAAATAATCTTTCATTTGCAATGCAAAAAAGGTGTTTCTTTAATAATTTAGATGATTTCTGCTCCTCGAGTAATGTTAGTGCTACGATACCCAAAAACAGCTTATTTTAGCGTTTCTATGAATAGTTGCACTGTATCAGTGCTCCTGAGTGAAAGAAGAGACCGCAGCTCTACAAATGCTGAAAAGCTGTTTTAACTGTAAGAGAGTCACTTCATGCAATGTTAAGATCAAAGCTTGCCAAAATGAAACAAACTGGTTTCAAATGAAATAATCTTTCATTTGCAATGCAAAACAGGTGTTTCTTTAAAAATTTAGATGATTTCTTCTCCTCGAGTAATTTTAGTGCTACTATGCCCAAACAGCTTCTTTTAGCGTTTCTATGAACAGTGGCACTGTGACAGTGCTCCTGAGTGAAAGAAGAGACCGCAGTTCCGCAGATGCTACAAAGCTGTTTTCCCTGTAAGAGGATGTCACTTTATGCAATGTTAAGATCAAAGCTTTCTAAAATAAAAGATATTGGTTTCAAATGACTTATACAGTTATGTACAATGCAGAAACGCGGTTCTTTAATGTGGTAGATTGTTTCTGCTCCTCAAGTAATGTTAGTGCTACCATGCCCAAACAGCTTATTTTAGCGTTTCTATGAACAGTGGCACTGTGACTTTGCTCCTGAGTGAAAGAAGAGCTCGCAGCTCCACAGATGCTGAAAAGCTGTTTTCCCTGTAAGAGAATTTCACTTCATGCAATGTTAAGATCAAAGCTTGCCAAAATGAAAGATATTGGTTTCAAATGAAATGAACTCTTTTTTGCAATGCAGAAAGGCGTTTCTTTAATGTGTTAGATTGTTTCTGCTCCTAAAGTAAAGTTAGTGCCACTATGCTCAGACATCTTATTTTAGTGTTTCTATATACAGTGGCACTGTGTCAGCGCTCCTGAGTGAAAGAAGAGACCGCAGCTCCACAGATGCTGAAAAACTGTTTTCCCTGTAAGAGAATTTCACTTTATGCAATGTTAAGATCAAACCTTTCTAAAATAAAAGATATTGGTTTCAAATAGATTATACTGTTATTTACAATGCAGAAAGGCGTTTCTTTAATGTGGTAGATTGTTTCTGCTCCTCAAGTAAAGTTAGTGCTACTATGCCCAAAAACAGCTCATTTTAGCGTTTCTATGCACAGTGGCACTGTGTTAGTGCTCCTGAGTGAAAGAAGAGATCGCAGCTCCACAGATGCTGAAAAGCTGTTTTCCCTGTAAGAGAAAGTCTCTTTATGCAATTTTAAGATCAAAGCTATCCAAAATGAAAGATACTGGTTTCAAATGAAATAATCTTTCATTTCCAATGCAAAAAAGGTGTTTCTTTAATAATTTAGATGATTTCTGCTCCTCGAGTAATGTTAGTGCTACTATGCCCAAACATCTTATTTTAGCGTTTCTATGAACAGTGGCACTGTGACAGTGCTCCTGAGTGAAAGAAGAGACCGCAGCTCTACAAATGCTGAAAAGCTGTTTAAACTGTAAGAGAATGTCACTTCATGCAAAGTTAAGATCAAAGCTAACCAAAATGAAAAAATATTGTTTTCAAAACAAATAAACACTTATTTGCAATGTAAAAAGTCGTTTCTGTAAGGTGTTAGTTGATTTCTACTCCTCAAGTAAAGGTAGTGCTCCTCTATGCTCAAACAGCTTAAGTTAGCGTTTCTATGAACAATGGCACTGTGACAGTGCTCTTGAGTGAAAAAAGAGACGGCAGCTCCGCAGATGCTAAAAACCTGTTTTCCCTGTAAGAGAAAGTCACTTTATGCAACGTTAAGATCAAAGCTTGCCAAAATGAAAGATATTGGTTTCAAATGAAATAATCTTTCATTTGCAATGCAAAAAAGGTGTTTCTTTAATAATTTAGATGATTTCTGCTCCTCGAGTAATGTTAGTGCTACGATACCCAAAAACAGCTTATTTTAGCGTTTCTATGAATAGTTGCACTGTATCAGTGCTCCTGAGTGAAAGAAGAGACCGCAGCTCTACAAATGCTGAAAAGCTGTTTTAACTGTAAGAGAGTCACTTCATGCAATGTTAAGATCAAAGCTTGCCAAAATGAAACAAACTGGTTTCAAATGAAATAATCTTTCATTTGCAATGCAAAAAAGGTGTTTCTTTAATAATTTAGATGATTTCTGCTCCTCGAGTAATGTTAGTGCTACTATGCCCAAACAGCTTATTTTAGCGTTTCTATGAACAGTGGCACTGTGTCAGTGCTCCTGAGTGAAAGAAGAGACCGCAGCTCCACAGATGCTGAAAAGCTGTTTTAACTGTAAGAGAATGTCACTTCATGCAATGTTAAGATCAAAGCTTGCCAAAATGAAAGATACTGGTTTCAAATGAAACAATCTTTCATTTGCAATGCAAAAAAAAGGTGTTTCTTTCATATTTAAGATGATTTCTGCTCCTCGAGTAATGTTAGTGCTACTATGCCCAAACAGCTTATTTTAGCGTTTCTATGAACAGTGGCACTGTGACAGTGCTCCTGAGTGAAAGAAGATACCACAGCTCCGCAGATGCTGAAAAGCTGTTTTCCCTGTAAGAGAAAGTCACTTAATGCAATGTTAAGATCAAAGCTTGCTATAATTAAAGATATTGGTTTCAAATGAATTAAACTCTTATTTGCAATGCAAAAAGGTGTTTTTTTATGTGTTGGAGGACTTCTCCTCCTCGAGTAAAATTAGTGCTGCTATGCCCAAACAGCTTATATTAGCGTTTCTATGAACAGTGGCACTGTGGCTGTGCTCCTGAGTGAAAGAATAGACCACAGCTCCGCAGTTGCTACAAAGCTGTTTTCCCTGTAAGAGAATGTCACTTCATGCAATGTTAAGATCAAAGCTTTCTAAGATAAAAGATATTGGTTTCAAATAACTTATACAGTTATGTACTATGCAGAAATGCGTTTCTTTAATGTGTTAGTGCTACCATGCCCTTGCAGCTTATTTTAGCGTTTCTATGAACAGTGGCACTGTGACAGTGCTCTTCAGTGAAAAAAGAGACCGCAGCTCCGCAGATGCTAAAAAGCTGTTTTCCCTGAAAGAAAATGTCACTTTATGCAATGTTAAGATCAAACCTTTCTAAAATAAAAGATATTTCTTTCAAATGAATTATACTGTTATTTACAATGCAGAAAGGCGTTTCTTTAATGTGGTAGATTGTTTCTGCTCCTCAATTAATATTAGTGCTACTATGCCCAAAAACAGCTCATTTTAGCGTTTCTATGCACAGTGGCACTGTGTTAGTGCTCCTGAGTGAAAGAAGAGATCGCAGCTCCACAGATGCTGAAAAGCTGTTTTCCCTGTAAGAGAAAGTCTCTTTATGCAATTTTAAGATCAAAGCTAACCAAAATGAAAAAATTTTGTTTTCAAATGAAATAAACACTTATTTGCAATGTAAAAAGTCGTTTCTATAAGGTTTTAGTTGATTTCTACTCCTCAAGTAAAGTTAGTGCTCCTCTATGCTCAAACAGCTTAAGTTAGCGTTTCTATGAACAGTGGTTCTGTTTCAGTGTTCCTAAGTGAAAGATGAGTCCGCAGATCCACAGGTGTCTAAAAGCTATTTTCCCTGTAAGAGAATGTCAGTTCATGCAATGTTAAGATCAGAGCTTGCCAAAATGAAAGGTACTGGTTTCAAATGAAATAATCTTTCATTTGCAATGCAAAACAGGTGTTTCTTTAATAATTCCGATGATTTCTGCTCCTCGAGTAATGTTAGTGCTACCATGCCCAAATTTTGTTTTCAAATGAAATAAACACTTATTTGCAATGTAAAAAGTCGTTTCTATAAGGTTTTAGTTGATTTCTACTGCTCAAGTAAAGTTAGTGCTCCTCTATGCTCAAACAGCTTAAGTTAGCGTTTCTATGAACAGTGGTTCTGTTTCAGTGTTCCTAGCGTTTCTATGAACAGTGGCACTGTGACAGTGCTCGTGAGTGAAAGACGATACCACAGCTCCGCAGATGCTGAAAAGCTGTTTTCCCTGTAAGAGAATGTCACTTTATGCAATGTTAGGAACAAAACTTTCTAAAAGAAAAGATATTGGTTTCAAATGAATTATACTGTTATGTACGATGCAGAAACGCGTTTCTGCAATGTGTTAATGCTACCATGCCCAAACAGCTTATTTTCGCGTTTCTATGAACAGTGGCACTGTGACAGTGCTCTTGAGTGAAAAAAGAGACCGCAGCTCCACAGATGCTGAAAAGCTGTTTTAACTGTAAGAGAATGTCACTTCATGCAATGTTAAGATCAAAGCTTGCCAAAATGAAAGATACTGGTTTCAAATGAAATAATCTTTCATTTGCAATGCAAAACAGGTGTTTCTTTAAAAATTTAGATGATTTCTTCTCCTCGAGTAATTTTAGTGCTACTATGCCCAAACAGCTTCTTTTAGCGTTTCTATGAACAGTGGCACTGTGACAGTGCTCCTGAGTGAAAGAAGAGACCGCAGTTCCGCAGATGCTACAAAGCTGTTTTCCCTGTAAGAGAATGTCACTTTATGCAATGTTAAGATCAAAGCTTTCTAAAATAAAAGATATTGGTTTCAAATGACTTATACAGTTATGTACAATGCAGAAACGCGGTTCTTTAATGTGGTAGATTGTTTCTGCTCCTCAAGTAATGTTAGTGCTACCATGCCCAAACAGCTTATTTTAGCGTTTCTATGAACAGTGGCACTGTGACTTTGCTCCTGAGTGAAAGAAGAGCTCGCAGCTCCACAGATGCTGAAAAGCTGTTTTCCCTGTAAGAGAATTTCACTTCATGCAATGTTAAGATCAAAGCTTGCCAAAATGAAAGATATTGGTTTCAAATGAAATGAACTCTTTTTTGCAATGCAGAAAGGCGTTTCTTTAATGTGTTAGATTGTTTCTGCTCCTAAAGTAAAGTTAGTGCCACTATGCTCAGACATCTTATTTTAGTGTTTCTATATACAGTGGCACTGTGTCAGCGCTCCTGAGTGAAAGAAGAGACCGCAGCTCCACAGATGCTGAAAAACTGTTTTCCCTGTAAGAGAATTTCACTTTATGCAATGTTAAGATCAAACCTTTCTAAAATAAAAGATATTGGTTTCAAATAGATTATACTGTTATTTACAATGCAGAAAGGCGTTTCTTTAATGTGGTAGATTGTTTCTGCTCCTCAAGTAAAGTTAGTGCTACTATGCCCAAAAACAGCTCATTTTAGCGTTTCTATGCACAGTGGCACTGTGTTAGTGCTCCTGAGTGAAAGAAGAGATCGCAGCTCCACAGATGCTGAAAAGCTGTTTTCCCTGTAAGAGAAAGTCTCTTTATGCAATTTTAAGATCAAAGCTATCCAAAATGAAAGATACTGGTTTCAAATGAAATAATCTTTCATTTCCAATGCAAAAAAGGTGTTTCTTTAATAATTTAGATGATTTCTGCTCCTCGAGTAATGTTAGTGCTACTATGCCCAAACATCTTATTTTAGCGTTTCTATGAACAGTGGCACTGTGACAGTGCTCCTGAGTGAAAGAAGAGACCGCAGCTCTACAAATGCTGAAAAGCTGTTTAAACTGTAAGAGAATGTCACTTCATGCAAAGTTAAGATCAAAGCTAACCAAAATGAAAAAATATTGTTTTCAAAACAAATAAACACTTATTTGCAATGTAAAAAGTCGTTTCTGTAAGGTGTTAGTTGATTTCTACTCCTCAAGTAAAGGTAGTGCTCCTCTATGCTCAAACAGCTTAAGTTAGCGTTTCTATGAACAATGGCACTGTGACAGTGCTCTTGAGTGAAAAAAGAGACGGCAGCTCCGCAGATGCTAAAAACCTGTTTTCCCTGTAAGAGAAAGTCACTTTATGCAACGTTAAGATCAAAGCTTGCCAAAATGAAAGATATTGGTTTCAAATGAAATAATCTTTCATTTGCAATGCAAAAAAGGTGTTTCTTTAATAATTTAGATGATTTCTGCTCCTCGAGTAATGTTAGTGCTACGATACCCAAAAACAGCTTATTTTAGCGTTTCTATGAATAGTTGCACTGTATCAGTGCTCCTGAGTGAAAGAAGAGACCGCAGCTCTACAAATGCTGAAAAGCTGTTTTAACTGTAAGAGAGTCACTTCATGCAATGTTAAGATCAAAGCTTGCCAAAATGAAACAAACTGGTTTCAAATGAAATAATCTTTCATTTGCAATGCAAAAAAGGTGTTTCTTTAATAATTTAGATGATTTCTGCTCCTCGAGTAATGTTAGTGCTACTATGCCCAAACAGCTTATTTTAGCGTTTCTATGAACAGTGGCACTGTGTCAGTGCTCCTGAGTGAAAGAAGAGACCGCAGCTCCACAGATGCTGAAAAGCTGTTTTAACTGTAAGAGAATGTCACTTCATGCAATGTTAAGATCAAAGCTTGCCAAAATGAAAGATACTGGTTTCAAATGAAACAATCTTTCATTTGCAATGCAAAAAAAAGGTGTTTCTTTCATATTTAAGATGATTTCTGCTCCTCGAGTAATGTTAGTGCTACTATGCCCAAACAGCTTATTTTAGCGTTTCTATGAACAGTGGCACTGTGACAGTGCTCCTGAGTGAAAGAAGATACCACAGCTCCGCAGATGCTGAAAAGCTGTTTTCCCTGTAAGAGAAAGTCACTTAATGCAATGTTAAGATCAAAGCTTGCTAAAATTAAAGATATTGGTTTCAAATGAATTAAACTCTTATTTGCAATGCAAAAAGGTGTTTTTTTATGTGTTGGAGGACTTCTTCTCCTCGAGTAAAATTAGTGCTGCTATGCCCAAACAGCTTATATTAGCGTTTCTATGAACAGTGGCACTGTGGCTGTGCTCCTGAGTGAAAGAATAGACCACAGCTCCGCAGTTGCTACAAAGCTGTTTTCCCTGTAAGAGAATGTCACTTCATGCAATGTTAAGATCAAAGCTTTCTAAGATAAAAGATATTGGTTTCAAATAACTTATACAGTTATGTACTATGCAGAAATGCGTTTCTTTAATGTGTTAGTGCTACCATGCCCTTGCAGCTTATTTTAGCGTTTCTATGAACAGTGGCACTGTGACAGTGCTCTTCAGTGAAAAAAGAGACCGCAGCTCCGCAGATGCTAAAAAGCTGTTTTCCCTGAAAGAAAATGTCACTTTATGCAATGTTAAGATCAAACCTTTCTAAAATAAAAGATATTTCTTTCAAATGAATTATACTGTTATTTACAATGCAGAAAGGCGTTTCTTTAATGTGGTAGATTGTTTCTGCTCCTCAAGTAATATTAGTGCTACTATGCCCAAAAACAGCTCATTTTAGCGTTTCTATGCACAGTGGCACTGTGTTAGTGCTCCTGAGTGAAAGAAGAGATCGCAGCTCCACAGATGCTGAAAAGCTGTTTTCCCTGTAAGAGAAAGTCTCTTTATGCAATTTTAAGATCAAAGCTAACCAAAATGAAAAAATTTTGTTTTCAAATGAAATAAACACTTATTTGCAATGTAAAAAGTCGTTTCTATAAGGTTTTAGTTGATTTCTACTCCTCAAGTAAAGTTAGTGCTCCTCTATGCTCAAACAGCTTAAGTTAGCGTTTCTATGAACAGTGGTTCTGTTTCAGTGTTCCTAAGTGAAAGATGAGTCCGCAGATCCACAGGTGTCTAAAAGCTATTTTCCCTGTAAGAGAATGTCAGTTCATGCAATGTTAAGATCAGAGCTTGCCAAAATGAAAGGTACTGGTTTCAAATGAAATAATCTTTCATTTGCAATGCAAAACAGGTGTTTCTTTAATAATTCCGATGATTTCTGCTCCTCGAGTAATGTTAGTGCTACCATGCCCAAATTTTGTTTTCAAATGAAATAAACACTTATTTGCAATGTAAAAAGTCGTTTCTATAAGGTTTTAGTTGATTTCTACTGCTCAAGTAAAGTTAGTGCTCCTCTATGCTCAAACAGCTTAAGTTAGCGTTTCTATGAACAGTGGTTCTGTTTCAGTGTTCCTAGCGTTTCTATGAACAGTGGCACTGTGACAGTGCTCGTGAGTGAAAGACGATACCACAGCTCCGCAGATGCTGAAAAGCTGTTTTCCCTGTAAGAGAATGTCACTTTATGCAATGTTAGGAACAAAACTTTCTAAAAGAAAAGATATTGGTTTCAAATGAATTATACTGTTATGTACGATGCAGAAACGCGTTTCTGTAATGTGTTAATGCTACCATGCCCAAACAGCTTATTTTCGCGTTTCTATGAACAGTGGCACTGTGACAGTGCTCTTGAGTGAAAAAAGAGACCGCAGCTCCACAGATGCTGAAAAGCTGTTTTAACTGTAAGAGAATGTCACTTCATGCAATGTTAAGATCAAAGCTTGCCAAAATGAAAGATACTGGTTTCAAATGAAATAATCTTTCATTTGCAATGCAAAACAGGTGTTTCTTTAAAAATTTAGATGATTTCTTCTCCTCGAGTAATTTTAGTGCTACTATGCCCAAACAGCTTCTTTTAGCGATTCTATGAACAGTGGCACTGTGACAGTGCTCCTGAGTGAAAGAAGAGACCGCAGTTCCGCAGATGCTACAAAGCTGTTTTCCCTGTAAGAGAAAGCCACTTTATGCAATGTTAAGATCAAAGCTTTCTAAAATAAAAGATATTGGTTTCAAATGACTTATACAGTTATGTACTATGCAGAAACGCGTTTCTTTAATGTGTTAGTGCTACCATGCCCAAACAGCTTATTTTAGCGTTTCTATGAACAGTGGCACTGTGACAGTGCTCTTGAGTGAAAAAAGAGACCGCAGCTACACAGATGCTACAAAGCTGTTTTCCCTGTAAGAAAATATCACTTCATGCAATGTTAAGATCAAAGCTTGCCAAAATGAAAGATACTGGTTTCAAATGAAATAATCTTTCATTTGCAATGCAAAAAAGGTGTTTCTTTAATAATTTAGATGATTTCTCCTCCTCGAGTAATGTTAGTGCTACTATGCCTAAACAGCTTATTTTAGCGTTTCTATGAACAGTGGCACTGTGACAGTGCTCCTGAGTGAAAGAAGATACCGCAGCTCCGCAGATGCTGAAAAACTGTTTTCCCTGTAAGAGAATTTCACTTTATGCAATGTTAAGATCAAACCTTTCTAAAATAAAAGATATTGGTTTCAAATAGATTATACTGTTATTTACAATGCAGAAAGGCGTTTCTTTAATGTGGTAGATTGTTTCTGCTCCTCAAGTAATGTTAGTGCTACTATGCCCAAAAACAGCTCATTTTAGCGTTTCTATGCACAGTGGCACTGTGTTAGTGCTCCTGAGTGAAAGAAGAGATCGCAGCTCCACAGATGCTGAAAAGCTGTTTTCCCTGTAAGAGAAAGTCTCTTTATGCAATTTTAAGATCAAAGCTAACCAAAATGAAAGATACTGGTTTCAAATGAAATAATCTTTCATTTCCAATGCAAAAAAGGTGTTTCTTTAATAATTTAGATGATTTCTGCTCCTCGAGTAATGTTAGTGCTACTATGCCCAAACATCTTATTTTAGCGTTTCTATGAACAGTGGCACTGTGACAGTGCTCCTGAGTGAAAGAAGATAACGCAGCTCCGCAGATGCTGAAAAGCTGTTTTCCATGTAAGAGAATTTCACTTCATGCAATGTTAAGATCAAAGCTTGCCAAAATGAAAGATACTGGTTTCAAATGAAATAATCTTTCATTTGCAATGCAAAAAAGGTGTTTCTTTAATAATTTAGATGATTTCTGCTCCTCGAGTAATGTTAGTGCTGCTATGCCCAAACAGCTTATTTTAGCGTTTCTATGAACAGTGGCACTGTGACAGTGCTCCTGAGTGAAAGAAGATACCGCAGCTCCGCAGATGCTGAAAAGCTGTTTTCCCTGTAAGAGAATGTCACTTTATGCAATGTTAAGATCAAAGCTTTCTAAGATAAAAGATATTGGTTTCAAATAACTTATACAGTTATGTACTATGCAGAAACGCGTTTCTTTAATGTGTTAGTGCTGCCATGCCCAAACAGCTTATTTTAGCGGTTCTATGAACAGTGGCACTATGACAGTGCTCTTGAGTGAAAAAAGAGACCGCAGCTACGCAGATGCTACAAAGCTGTTTTCCCTTTAAGAAAATGTCACTTTATGCAATGTTAAGATCAAAGCTTTCTAAAATAAAAGATATTGGTTTCAAATGAATTATACTGTTATGTACAAGGCAGAAAGGCGTTTCTTTAATGTGGTAGATTGTTTCTGCTCCTCAAGTAATGTTAGTGCTGCTATGCCCAAAAACAGCTTATTTTAGCGTTTCTATGAACAGTGGCACTGTGTTAGTGCTCCTGAGTGAAAGATGAGACCGCAGCTCTACAAATGCTGAAAAGCTGTTTAAACTGTAAGAGAATGTCACTTCATGCAATGTTAAGATCAAAGATTGCCAAAATGAAAGATACTGGTTTCAAATGAAATAATCTTTCATTTGCAATGCAAAAAAGGTATTTCTTTAATAATTTAGATGATTTCTGCTCCTCGAGTAATGTTAGTGCTACTATGCCTAAACAGCTTATTTTATCGTTTCTATGAACAGTGGCACTGTGACAGTGCTCCTGAGTGAAAGAAGATTCCGCAGATGCTGAAAAGCTGTTTTCCCTGTAAGAGAATTTCACTTCATGCAATGTTAAGATCAAAGCTTGCCAAAATGAAAGATATTGGTTTCAAATGAAATGAACTATTATTTGCAATGCAAAAAGGTGTATTTTATGTGTTAGATGATTTCTGCTCCTCGAGTAATGTTAGTGCTACTATGCCCAAAAACAGCTTATTTTAGCGTTTCTATGAATAGTTGCACTGTGGCAGTGCTCCTGAGTGAAAGAAGATACCACAGCTCCGCAGATGCTGACAAGCTGTTTTCCCTGTAAGAGAAAGTCTCTTTATGCAATTTTAAGATCAAAGCTAACCAAAATGAAAAAATATTGTTTTCAAATGAAATAAACACTTATTTGCAATGTAAAAAGTCCTTTCTATAAGGTGTTAGTTGATTTCTGCTCCTCGAGTAATGTTAGTGCTACCATGCCCAAACAGCTTATTTTAGCATTTCTATGAACAGTGGCACTGTGATAGTGCTCCTGAGTGAAAAAAGAGACCGCAGCTCCGCAGATGCTGAAAAGCTGTTTTAACTGTAAGAGAATGTCACTTCATGCAATGTTAAGATCAAAGCTAACCAAAATGAAAAAATATTGTTTTCAAAACAAATAAACACTTATTTGCAATGTAAAAAGTCGTTTCTGTAAGGTGTTAGTTGATTTCTACTCCTCAAGTAAAGGTAGTGCTCCTCTATGCTCAAACAGCTTAAGTTAGCGTTTCTATTAACAATGGTTCTGTTTCAGTGTTCCTCAGTGAAAGATGAGTCCGCAGTTCCACAGGTGTTTAAAAGCTATTTTCCCTGTAAGAGAATGTCAGCTCATGCAATGTTAAGATCAAAGCTTGCCAAAATGAAAGATACTGGTTTCAAATGAAATAATCTTTCATTTGCAATGCAAAACAGGTGTTTCTTTAATAATTTAGATGATTTCTGCTCCTCGAGTAATGTTAGTGCTACTATGCCCAAACAGCTTCTTTTAGCGTTTCTATGAACAGTGGCACTGTGATAGTGCTCCTGAGTGAAAGAAGAGAACGCAGTTCCGCAGATGCTACAAAGCTGTTTTCCCTGTAAGAGAATGTCACTTTATGCAATGTTAAGATCAAAGCTTTCTAAAATAAAAGATATTGGTTTCAAATGACTTATACAGTTATGTACTATGCAGAAACGCGTTTCATTAATGTGTTAGTGCTACCATGCCCAAACAGCTTATTTTAGCGTTTCTATGAACAGTGGCACTGTGACTTTGCTCCTGAGTGAAAGAAGAGCTCGCAGCTCCACAGATGCTGAAAAGCTGTTTTCCCTGTAAGAGAATTTCACTTCATGCAATGTTAAGATCAAAGCTTGCCAAAATGAAAGATATTTGTTTCAAATGAAATGAACGCTTATTTGCAATGCAGAAAGGCGTTTCTTTAATGTGTTAGATTGTTTCTGCTCCTAAAGTAAAGTTAGTGCTGCTATGCCCAAAAACAGCTTATTTTAGCGTTTCTATGAACAGTGGCACTGTGTTAGTGCTCCTGAGTGAAAGAAGAGACCGCAGCTCTACAAATGCTGAAAAGCTGTTTAAACTGTAAGAGAATGTCACTTCATGCAATGTTAAGATCAAAGATTGCCAAAATAAAAGATACTGGTTTCAAATGAAATAATCTTTCATTTGCAATGCAAAAAAGGTGTTTCTTTAATAATTTAGATGATTTCTGCTCCTCGAGTAATGTTAGTGCTACTATGCCTAAACAGCTTATTTTAGCGTTTCTATGAACAGTGGCACTGTGACAGTGCTCCTGAGTGAAAGAAGATACCGCAGCTCCGCAGATGCTGAAAAGCTGTTTTCCCTGTAAGAGAATTTCACTTCATGCAATGTTAAGATCAAAGCTTGCCAAAATGAAAGATATTGGTTTCAAATGAAATGAACTATTATTTGCAATGCAAAAAGGTGTATTTTATGTGTTAGATGATTTCTGCTCCTCGAGTAATGTTAGTGCTACTATGCCCAAAAACAGCTTATTTTAGCGTTTCTATGAATAGTTGCACTGTGGCAGTGCTCCTGAGTGAAAGAAGATACCACAGCTCCGCAGATGCTGACAAGCTGTTTTCCCTGTACGAGAAAGTCTCTTTATGCAATTTTAAGATCAAAGCTAACCAAAATGAAAAAATATTGTTTTCAAAACAAATAAACACTTATTTGCAATGAAAAAAGTCGTTTCTGTAAGGTGTTAGTTGATTTCTACTCCTCAAGTAAAGGTAGTGCTCCTCTATGCTCATACAGCTTAAGTTAGCGTTTCTATGAACAGTGGCACTGTGACAGTGCTCCTGAGTGAAAGAAGAGACCGCAGTTCCGCAGATGCTACAAAGCTGTTTTCCCTGTAAGAGAAAGCCACTTTATGCAATGTTAAGATCAAAGCTTTCTAAAATAAAAGATATTGGTTTCAAATGGCTTATACAGTTATGTACTATGCAGAAACGCGTTTCTTTAATGTGTTAGTGCTACCATGCCCAAACAGCTTATTTTAGCGTTTCTATGAACAGTGGCACTGTGACAGTGCTCTTGAGTGAAAAAAGAGACCGCAGCTACACAGATGCTACAAAGCTGTTTTCCCTGTAAGAAAATATCACTTCATGCAATGTTAAGATCAAAGCTAACCAAAATGAAAGATACTGGTTTCAAATGAAATAATCTTTCATTTCCAATGCAAAAAAGGTGTTTCTTTAATAATTTAGATGATTTCTGCTCCTCGAGTAATGTTAGTGCTACTATGCCCAAACAGCTTATTTTAGCGTTTCTATGAACAGTGGCACTGTGACAGTGCTCCTGAGTGAAAAAAGATACCGCAGCTCCGCAGATGCTGAAAAGCTGTTTTCCCTGTAAGAGAATGTCACTTTATGCAATGTTAAGATCAAAGCTTTCTAAGATAAAAGATATTGGTTTCAAATAACTTATACAGTTATGTACTATGCAGAAACGCGTTTCTTTAATGTGTTAGTGCTGCCATGCCCAAACAGCTTATTTTAGCGGTTCTATGAACAGTGGCACTGTGACAGTGCTCTTGAGTGAAAAAAAGAGACCGCAGCTACGCAGATGCTACAAAGCTCTTTTCCCTTTAAGAAAATGTCACTTTATGCAATGTTAAGATCAAAGCTTTCTAAAATAAAAGATATTGGTTTCAAATGAATTATACTGTTATGTACAAGGCAGAAAGGCGTTTCTTTAATGTGGTAGATTGTTTCTGCTCCTCAAGTAATGTTAGTGCTGCTATGCCCAAAAACAGCTTATTTTAGCGTTTCTATGAACAGTGGCACTGTGTTAGTGCTCCTGAGTGAAAGAAGAGACCGCAGCTCTACAAATGCTGAAAAGCTGTTTAAACTGTAAGAGAATGTCACTTCATGCAATGTTAAGATCAAAGATTGCCAAAATGAAAGATACTGGTTTCAAATGAAATAATCTTTCATTTGCAATGCAAAAAAGGTATTTCTTTAATAATTTAGATGATTTCTGCTCCTCGAGTAATGTTAGTGCTACTATGCCTAAACAGCTTATTTTAGCGTTTCTATGAACAGTGGCACTGTGACAGTGCTCCTGAGTGAAAGAAGATTCCGCAGATGCTGAAAAGCTGTTTTCCCTGTAAGAGAATTTCACTTCATGCAATGTTAAGATCAAAGCTTGCCAAAATGAAAGATATTGGTTTCAAATGAAATGAACTATTATTTGCAATGCAAAAAGGTGTATTTTATGTGTTAGATGATTTCTGCTCCTCGAGTAATGTTAGTGCTACTATGCCCAAAAACAGCTTATTTTAGCGTTTCTATGAATAGTTGCACTGTGGCAGTGCTCCTGAGTGAAAGAAGATACCACAGCTCCGCAGATGCTGACAAGCTGTTTTCCCTGTAAGAGAAAGTCTCTTTATGCAATTTTAAGATCAAAGCTAACCAAAATGAAAAAATATTGTTTTCAAATGAAATAAACACTTATTTGCAATGTAAAAAGTCCTTTCTATAAGGTGTTAGTTGATTTCTGCTCCTCGAGTAATGTTAGTGCTACCATGCCCAAACAGCTTATTTTAGCATTTCTATGAACAGTGGCACTGTGATAGTGCTCCTGAGTGAAAAAAGAGACCGCAGCTCCGCAGATGCTGAAAAGCTGTTTTAACTGTAAGAGAATGTCACTTCATGCAATGTTAAGATCAAAGCTAACCAAAATGAAAAAATATTGTTTTCAAAACAAATAAACACTTATTTGCAATGTAAAAAGTCGTTTCTGTAAGGTGTTAGTTGATTTCTACTCCTCAAGTAAAGGTAGTGCTCCTCTATGCTCAAACAGCTTAAGTTAGCGTTTCTATTAACAGTGGTTCTGTTTCAGTGTTCCTCAGTGAAAGATGAGTCCGCAGATCCACAGGTGTTTAAAAGCTATTTTCCCTGTAAGAGAATGTCAGCTCATGCAATGTTAAGATCAAAGCTTGCCAAAATGAAAGATACTGGTTTCAAATGAAATAATCTTTCATTTGCAATGCAAAACAGGTGTTTCTTTAATAATTTAGATGATTTCTGCTCCTCGAGTAATGTTAGTGCTACTATGCCCAAACAGCTTCTTTTAGCGTTTCTATGAACAGTGGCACTGTGATAGTGCTCCTGAGTGAAAGAAGAGAACGCAGTTCCGCAGATGCTACAAAGCTGTTTTCCCTGTAAGAGAATGTCACTTTATGCAATGTTAAGATCAAAGCTTTCTAAAATAAAAGATATTGGTTTCAAATGACTTATACAGTTATGTACTATGCAGAAACGCGTTTCATTAATGTGTTAGTGCTACCATGCCCAAACAGCTTATTTTAGCGTTTCTATGAACAGTGGCACTGTGACTTTGCTCCTGAGTGAAAGAAGAGCTCGCAGCTCCACAGATGCTGAAAAGCTGTTTTCCCTGTAAGAGAATTTCACTTCATGCAATGTTAAGATCAAAGCTTGCCAAAATGAAAGATATTTGTTTCAAATGAAATGAACGCTTATTTGCAATGCAGAAAGGCGTTTCTTTAATGTGTTAGATTGTTTCTGCTCCTAAAGTAAAGTTAGTGCTGCTATGCCCAAAAACAGCTTATTTTAGCGTTTCTATGAACAGTGGCACTGTGTTAGTGCTCCTGAGTGAAAGAAGAGACCGCAGCTCTACAAATGCTGAAAAGCTGTTTAAACTGTAAGAGAATGTCACTTCATGCAATGTTAAGATCAAAGATTGCCAAAATAAAAGATACTGGTTTCAAATGAAATAATCTTTCATTTGCAATGCAAAAAAGGTGTTTCTTTAATAATTTAGATGATTTCTGCTCCTCGAGTAATGTTAGTGCTACTATGCCTAAACAGCTTATTTTAGCGTTTCTATGAACAGTGGCACTGTGACAGTGCTCCTGAGTGAAAGAAGATACCGCAGCTCCGTAGATGCTGAAAAGCTGTTTTCCCTGTAAGAGAATTTCACTTCATGCAATGTTAAGATCAAAGCTTGCCAAAATGAAAGATATTGGTTTCAAATGAAATGAACTATTATTTGCAATGCAAAAAGGTGTATTTTATGTGTTAGATGATTTCTGCTCCTCGAGTAATGTTAGTGCTACTATGCCCAAAAACAGCTTATTTTAGCGTTTCTATGAATAGTTGCACTGTGGCAGTGCTCCTGAGTGAAAGAAGATACCACAGCTCCGCAGATGCTGACAAGCTGTTTTCCCTGTACGAGAAAGTCTCTTTATGCAATTTTAAGATCAAAGCTAACCAAAATGAAAAAATATTGTTTTCAAATGAAATAAACACTTATTTGCAATGTAAAAAGTCCTTTCTATAAGGTGTTAGTTGATTTCTGCTCCTCGAGTAATGTTAGTGCTACCATGCCCAAACAGCTTATTTTAGCATTTCTATGAACAGTGGCACTGTGATAGTGCTCCTGAGTGAAAGAAGATACCACAGCTCCGCAGATGCTGAAAAGCTGTTTTCCCTGTAAGAGAATGTCACTTTATGCAATGTTAGGAACAAAACTTTCTAAAAGAAAAGATATTGGTTTCAAATGAATTATACTGTTATGTACGATGCAGAAACGCGTTTCTGTAATGTGTTAGTGCTACCATGTCCAAACAGCTTATTTTAGCGTTTCTATGAACAGTGCCACTGTGACAGTGCTCTTGAGTGAAAAAAGAGACCGCAGCTCCACAGATGCTGAAAAGCTGTTTTATCTGTAAGAGAATGTCACTTCATGCAATGTTAAGATCAAAGCTAACCAAAATGAAAAAATATTGTTTTCAAAACAAATAAACACTTATTTGCAATGTAAAAAGTCGTTTCTGTAAGGTGTTAGTTGATTTCTACTCCTCAAGTAAAGGTAGTGCTCCTCTATGCTCATACAGCTTAAGTTAGCGTTTCTATGAACAGTGCCACTGTGACAGTGCTCTTGAGTGAAAAAAGAGACCGCAGATCCACAGGTGTTTTAAAGCTATTTTCCCTGTAAGAGAATGTCAGTTCATGCAATGTTAAGATCAAAGCTTGCCAAAATGAAAGATACTGGTTTCAAATGAAATAATCTTTCATTTGCAATGCAAAACAGGTGTTTCTTTAAAAATTTAGATGATTTCTGCTCCTCGAGTACTGTTAGTGCTACTATGCCCAAACAGCTTCTTTTAGCGATTCTATGAACAGTGGCACTGTGACAGTGCTCCTGAGTGAAAGAAGAGACCGCAGTTCCGCAGATGCTACAAAGCTGTTTTACCTGTAAGAGAAAGCCACTTTATGCAATGTTAAGATCAAAGCTTTCTAAAATAAAAGATATTGGTTTCAAATGACTTATACAGTTATGTACTATGCAGAAACGCGTTTCTTTAATGTGTTAGTGCTACCATGCCCAAACAGCTTATTTTAGCGTTTCTATGAACAGTGGCACTGTGACAGTGCTCTTGAGTGAAAAAAGAGACCGCAGCTACAACAGATGCTACAAAGCTGTTTTCCCTGTAAGAAAATATCACTTCATGCAATGTTAAGATCAAAGCTTGCCAAAATGAAAGATACTGGTTTCAAATGAAATAATCTTTCATTTGCAATGCAAAAAAGGTGTTTCTTTAATAATTTAGATGATTTCTCCTCCTCGAGTAATGTTAGTGCTACTATGCCTAAACAGCTTATTTTAGCGTTTCTATGAACAGTGGCACTGTGACAGTGCTCCTGAGTGAAAGAAGATACCGCAGCTCCGCAGATGCTGGAAAGCTGTTTTCCCTGTAAGAAAATGTCACTTTATGCAATGTTAAGATCAAACCTTTCTAAAATAAAAGATATTGGTTTCAAATAGATTATACTGTTATTTACAATGCAGAAAGGCGTTTCTTTAATGTGGTAGATTGTTTCTGCTCCTCAAGTAATGTTAGTGCTACTATGCCCAAAAACAGCTCATTTTAGCGTTTCTATGCACAGTGGCACTGTGTTAGTGCTCCTGAGTGAAAGAAGAGATCGCAGCTCCACAGATGCTGAAAAGCTGTTTTCCCTGTAAGAGAAAGTCTCTTTATGCAATTTTAAGATCAAAGCTAACCAAAATGAAAGATACTGGTTTCAAATGAAATAATCTTTCATTTCCAATGCAAAAAAGGTGTTTCTTTAATAATTTAGATGATTTCTGCTCCTCGAGTAATGTTAGTGCTACTATGCCCAAACATCTTATTTTAGCGTTTCTATGAACAGTGGCACTGTGACAGTGCTCCTGAGTGAAAGAAGATACCGCAGCTCCGCAGATGCTGAAAAGCTGTTTTCCCTGTAAGAGAATGTCACTTTATGCAATGTTAAGATCAAAGCTTTCTAAGATAAAAGATATTGGTTTCAAATAACTTATACAGTTATGTACTATGCAGAAACGCGTTTCTTTAATGTGTTAGTGCTGCCATGCCCAAACAGCTTATTTTAGCGGTTCTATGAACAGTGGCACTGTGACAGTGCTCTTGAGTGAAAAAAAGAGACCGCAGCTACGCAGATGCTACAAAGCTCTTTTCCCTTTAAGAAAATGTCACTTTATGCAATGTTAAGATCAAAGCTTTCTAAAATAAAAGATATTGGTTTCAAATGAATTATACTGTTATGTACAAGGCAGAAAGGCGTTTCTTTAATGTGGTAGATTGTTTCTGCTCCTCAAGTAATGTTAGTGCTGCTATGCCCAAAAACAGCTTATTTTAGCGTTTCTATGAACAGTGGCACTGTGTTAGTGCTCCTGAGTGAAAGAAGAGACCGCAGCTCTACAAATGCTGAAAAACTGTTTAAACTGTAAGAGAATGTCACTTCATGCAATGTTAAGATCAAAGATTGCCAAAATGAAAGATACTGGTTTCAAATGAAATAATCTTTCATTTGCAATGCAAAAAAGGTATTTCTTTAATAATTTAGATGATTTCTGCTCCTCGAGTAATGTTAGTGCTACTATGCCTAAACAGCTTATTTTAGCGTTTCTATGAACAGTGGCACTGTGACAGTGCTCCTGAGTGAAAGAAGATTCCGCAGATGCTGAAAAGCTGTTTTCCCTGTAAGAGAATTTCACTTCATGCAATGTTAAGATCAAAGCTTGCCAAAATGAAAGATATTGGTTTCAAATGAAATGAACTATTATTTGCAATGCAAAAAGGTGTATTTTATGTGTTAGATGATTTCTGCTCCTCGAGTAATGTTAGTGCTACTATGCCCAAAAACAGCTTATTTTAGCGTTTCTAGGAATAGTTGCACTGTGGCAGTGCTCCTGAGTGAAAGAAGATACCACAGCTCCGCAGATGCTGACAAGCTGTTTTCCCTGTAAGAGAAAGTCTCTTTATGCAATTTTAAGATCAAAGCTAACCAAAATGAAAAAATATTGTTTTCAAATGAAATAAACACTTATTTGCAATGTAAAAAGTCCTTTCTATAAGGTGTTAGTTGATTTCTGCTCCTCGAGTAATGTTAGTGCTACCATGCCCAAACAGCTTATTTTAGCATTTCTATGAACAGTGGCACTGTGATAGTGCTCCTGAGTGAAAAAAGAGACCGCAGCTCCGCAGATGCTGAAAAGCTGTTTTAACTGTAAGAGAATGTCACTTCATGCAATGTTAAGATCAAAGCTAACCAAAATGAAAAAATATTGTTTTCAAAACAAATAAACACTTATTTGCAATGTAAAAAGTCGTTTCTGTAAGGTGTTAGTTGATTTCTACTCCTCAAGTAAAGGTAGTGCTCCTCTATGCTCAAACAGCTTAAGTTAGCGTTTCTATTAACAGTGGTTCTGTTTCAGTGTTCCTCAGTGAAAGATGAGTCCGCAGATCCACAGGTGTTTAAAAGCTATTTTCCCTGTAAGAGAATGTCAGCTCATGCAATGTTAAGATCAAAGCTTGCCAAAATGAAAGATACTGGTTTCAAATGAAATAATCTTTCATTTGCAATGTAAAACAGGTGTTTCTTTAATAATTTAGATGATTTCTGCTCCTCGAGTAATGTTAGTGCTACTATGCCCAAACAGCTTCTTTTAGCGTTTCTATGAACAGTGGCACTGTGATAGTGCTCCTGAGTGAAAGAAGAGACTGCAGTTCCGCAGATGCTACAAAGCTGTTTTCCCTGTAAGAGAATGTCACTTTATGCAATGTTAAGATCAAAGCTTTCTAAAATAAAAGATATTGGTTTCAAATGACTTATACAGTTATGTACTATGCAGAAACGCGTTTCATTAATGTGTTAGTGCTACCATGCCCAAACAACTTATTTTAGCGTTTCTATGAACAGTGGCACTGTGACTTTGCTCCTGAGTGAAAGAAGAGCTCGCAGCTCCACAGATGCTGAAAAGCTGTTTTCCCTGTAAGAGAATTTCACTTCATGCAATGTTAAGATCAAAGCTTGCCAAAATGAAAGATATTTGTTTCAAATGAAATGAACGCTTATTTGCAATGCAGAAAGGCGTTTCTTTAATGCGTTAGATTGTTTCTGCTCCTAAAGTAAAGTTAGTGCTGCTATGCCCAAAAACAGCTTATTTTAGCGTTTCTATGAACAGTGGCACTGTGTTAGTGCTCCTGAGTGAAAGAAGAGACCGCAGCTCTACAAATGCTGAAAAGCTGTTTAAACTGTAAGAGAATGTCACTTCATGCAATGTTAAGATCAAAGATTGCCAAAATAAAAGATACTGGTTTCAAATGAAATAATCTTTCATTTGCAATGCAAAAAAGGTGTTTCTTTAATAATTTAGATGATTTCTGCTCCTCGAGTAATGTTAGTGCTACTATGCCTAAACAGCTTATTTTAGCGTTTCTATGAACAGTGGCACTGTGACAGTGCTCCTGAGTGAAAGAAGATACCGCAGCTCCGTAGATGCTGACAAGCTGTTTTCCCTGTACGAGAAAGTCTCTTTATGCAATTTTAAGATCAAAGCTAACCAAAATGAAAAAATATTGTTTTCAAATGAAATAAACACTTATTTGCAATGTAAAAAGTCCTTTCTATAAGGTGTTAGTTGATTTCTGCTCCTCGAGTAATGTTAGTGCTACCATGCCCAAACAGCTTATTTTAGCATTTCTATGAACAGTGGCACTGTGATAGTGCTCCTGAGTGAAAGAAGATACCACAGCTCCGCAGATGCTGAAAAGCTGTTTTCCCTGTAAGAGAATGTCACTTTATGCAATGTTAGGAACAAAACTTTCTAAAAGAAAAGATATTGGTTTCAAATGAATTATACTGTTATGTACGATGCAGAAACGCGTTTCTGTAATGTGTTAGTGCTACCATGTCCAAACAGCTTATTTTAGCGTTTCTATGAACAGTGCCACTGTGACAGTGCTCTTGAGTGAAAAAAGAGACCGCAGCTCCACAGATGCTGAAAAGCTGTTTTATCTGTAAGAGAATGTCACTTCATGCAATGTTAAGATCAAAGCTAACCAAAATGAAAAAATATTGTTTTCAAAACAAATAAACACTTATTTGCAATGTAAAAAGTCGTTTCTGTAAGGTGTTAGTTGATTTCTACTCCTCAAGTAAAGGTAGTGCTCCTCTATGCTCATACAGCTTAAGTTAGCGTTTCTATGAACAGTGCCACTGTGACAGTGCTCTTGAGTGAAAAAAGAGACCGCAGATCCACAGGTGTTTTAAAGCTATTTTCCCTGTAAGAGAATGTCAGTTCATGCAATGTTAAGATCAAAGCTTGCCAAAATGAAAGATACTGGTTTCAAATGAAATAATCTTTCATTTGCAATGCAAAACAGGTGTTTCTTTAAAAATTTAGATGATTTCTGCTCCTCGAGTACTGTTAGTGCTACTATGCCCAAACAGCTTCTTTTAGCGATTCTATGAACAGTGGCACTGTGACAGTGCTCCTGAGTGAAAGAAGAGACCGCAGTTCCGCAGATGCTACAAAGCTGTTTTACCTGTAAGAGAAAGCCACTTTATGCAATGTTAAGATCAAAGCTTTCTAAAATAAAAGATATTGGTTTCAAATGACTTATACAGTTATGTACTATGCAGAAACGCGTTTCTTTAATGTGTTAGTGCTACCATGCCCAAACAGCTTATTTTAGCGTTTCTATGAACAGTGGCACTGTGACAGTGCTCTTGAGTGAAAAAAGAGACCGCAGCTACACAGATGCTACAAAGCTGTTTTCCCTGTAAGAAAATATCACTTCATGCAATGTTAAGATCAAAGCTTGCCAAAATGAAAGATACTGGTTTCAAATGAAATAATCTTTCATTTGCAATGCAAAAAAGGTGTTTCTTTAATAATTTAGATGATTTCTCCTCCTCGAGTAATGTTAGTGCTACTATGCCTAAACAGCTTATTTTAGCGTTTCTATGAACAGTGGCACTGTGACAGTGCTCCTGAGTGAAAGAAGATACCGCAGCTCCGCAGATGCTGGAAAGCTGTTTTCCCTGTAAGAAAATGTCACTTTATGCAATGTTAAGATCAAACCTTTCTAAAATAAAAGATATTGGTTTCAAATAGATTATACTGTTATTTACAATGCAGAAAGGCGTTTCTTTAATGTGGTAGATTGTTTCTGCTCCTCAAGTAATGTTAGTGCTACTATGCCCAAAAACAGCTCATTTTAGCGTTTCTATGCACAGTGGCACTGTGTTAGTGCTCCTGAGTGAAAGAAGAGATCGCAGCTCCACAGATGCTGAAAAGCTGTTTTCCCTGTAAGAGAAAGTCTCTTTATGCAATTTTAAGATCAAAGCTAACCAAAATGAAAGATACTGGTTTCAAATGAAATAATCTTTCATTTCCAATGCAAAAAAGGTGTTTCTTTAATAATTTAGATGATTTCTGCTCCTCGAGTAATGTTAGTGCTACTATGCCCAAACATCTTATTTTAGCGTTTCTATGAACAGTGGCACTGTGACAGTGCTCCTGAGTGAAAGAAGATACCGCAGCTCCGCAGATGCTGAAAAGCTGTTTTCCCTGTAAGAGAATGTCACTTTATGCAATGTTAAGATCAAAGCTTTCTAAGATAAAAGATATTGGTTTCAAATAACTTATACAGTTATGTACTATGCAGAAACGCGTTTCTTTAATGTGTTAGTGCTGCCATGCCCAAACAGCTTATTTTAGCGGTTCTATGAACAGTGGCACTGTGACAGTGCTCTTGAGTGAAAAAAAGAGACCGCAGCTACGCAGATGCTACAAAGCTCTTTTCCCTTTAAGAAAATGTCACTTTATGCAATGTTAAGATCAAAGCTTTCTAAAATAAAAGATATTGTTTTCAAATGAATTATACTGTTATGTACAAGGCAGAAAGGCGTTTCTTTAATGTGGTAGATTGTTTCTGCTCCTCAAGTAATGTTAGTGCTGCTATGCCCAAAAACAGCTTATTTTAGCGTTTCTATGAACAGTGGCACTGTGTTAGTGCTCCTGAGTGAAAGAAGAGACCGCAGCTCTACAAATGCTGAAAAGCTGTTTAAACTGTAAGAGAATGTCACTTCATGCAATGTTAAGATCAAAGATTGCCAAAATGAAAGATACTGGTTTCAAATGAAATAATCTTTCATTTGCAATGCAAAAAAGGTATTTCTTTAATAATTTAGATGATTTCTGCTCCTCGAGTAATGTTAGTGCTACTATGCCTAAACAGCTTATTTTAGCGTTTCTATGAACAGTGGCACTGTGACAGTGCTCCTGAGTGAAAGAAGATTCCGCAGATGCTGAAAAGCTGTTTTCCCTGTAAGAGAATTTCACTTCATGCAATGTTAAGATCAAAGCTTGCCAAAATGAAAGATATTGGTTTCAAATGAAATGAACTATTATTTGCAATGCAAAAAGGTGTATTTTATGTGTTAGATGATTTCTGCTCTCGAGTAATGTTAGTGCTACTATGCCCAAAAACAGCTTATTTTAGCGTTTCTATGAATAGTTGCACTGTGGCAGTGCTCCTGAGTGAAAGAAGATACCACAGCTCCGCAGATGCTGACAAGCTGTTTTCCCTGTAAGAGAAAGTCTCTTTATGCAATTTTAAGATCAAAGCTAACCAAAATGAAAAAATATTGTTTTCAAATGAAATAAACACTTATTTGCAATGTAAAAAGTCCTTTCTATAAGGTGTTAGTTGATTTCTGCTCCTCGAGTAATGTTAGTGCTACCATGCCCAAACAGCTTATTTTAGCATTTCTATGAACAGTGGCACTGTGATAGTGCTCCTGAGTGAAAAAAGAGACCGCAGCTCCGCAGATGCTGAAAAGCTGTTTTAACTGTAAGAGAATGTCACTTCATGCAATGTTAAGATCAAAGCTAACCAAAATGAAAAAATATTGTTTTCAAAACAAATAAACACTTATTTGCAATGTAAAAAGTCGTTTCTGTAAGGTGTTAGTTGATTTCTACTCCTCAAGTAAAGGTAGTGCTCCTCTATGCTCAAACAGCTTAAGTTAGCGTTTCTATTAACAGTGGTTCTGTTTCAGTGTTCCTCAGTGAAAGATGAGTCCGCAGATCCACAGGTGTTTAAAAGCTATTTTCCCTGTAAGAGAATGTCAGCTCATGCAATGTTAAGATCAAAGCTTGCCAAAATGAAAGATACTGGTTTCAGATGAAATAATCTTTCATTTGCAATGCAAAACAGGTGTTTCTTTAATAATTTAGATGATTTCTGCTCCTCGAGTAATGTTAGTGCTACTATGCCCAAACAGCTTCTTTTAGCGTTTCTATGAACAGTGGCACTGTGATAGTGCTCCTGAGTGAAAGAAGAGACTGCAGTTCCGCAGATGCTACAAAGCTGTTTTCCCTGTAAGAGAATGTCACTTTATGCAATGTTAAGATCAAAGCTTTCTAAAATAAAAGATATTGGTTTCAAATGACTTATACAGTTATGTACTATGCAGAAACGCGTTTCATTAATGTGTTAGTGCTACCATGCCCAAACAGCTTATTTTAGCGTTTCTATGAACAGTGGCACTGTGACTTTGCTCCTGAGTGAAAGAAGAGCTCGCAGCTCCACAGATGCTGAAAAGCTGTTTTCCCTGTAAGAGAATTTCACTTCATGCAATGTTAAGATCAAAGCTTGCCAAAATGAAAGATATTTGTTTCAAATGAAATGAACGCTTATTTGCAATGCAGAAAGGCGTTTCTTTAATGTGTTAGATTGTTTCTGCTCCTAAAGTAAAGTTAGTGCTGCTATGCCCAAAAACAGCTTATTTTAGCGTTTCTATGAACAGTGGCACTGTGTTAGTGCTCCTGAGTGAAAGAAGAGACCGCAGCTCTACAAATGCTGAAAAGCTGTTTAAACTGTAAGAGAATGTCACTTCATGCAATGTTAAGATCAAAGATTGCCAAAATAAAAGATACTGGTTTCAAATGAAATAATCTTTCATTTGCAATGCAAAAAAGGTGTTTCTTTAATAATTTAGATGATTTCTGCTCCTCGAGTAATGTTAGTGCTACTATGCCCAAACAGCTTATTTTAGCGTTTCTATGAACAGTGGCACTGTGACAGTGCTCCTGAGTGAAAGAAGATACTACAGCTCCGCAGATGCTGAAAAGCTGTTTTCCCTGTAAGAGAAAGTCACTTTATGCAACGTTAAGATCAAAGCTTGCTAAAATAAAAGATATTGGTTTCAAATGAAATAAACTTTTATTTAAAATGCAGAAAGGCGTTTCTTTAATGTGTTAGATTGTTTCTGCTCCTAAAGTACAGTTAGTGCTACTATGCTCAGACATCTTATTTTAGTGTTTCTATATACAGTGGCACTGTGTCAGCGCTCCTGAGTCAAAGAAGAGACCGCAGCTCCACAGATGCTACACAGTTTTTCCCTGTAAGAGAATGTAACTTTATGCAATGTTAAGATCAAAGCTTTCTAAAATAACAGATATTGCTTTCAAATGACTTATACAGGTATGTACTATGCAGAAACGCGTTTCTGTAATGTGTTAGTGCTACCATGCCCAAACAGCTTATTTTAGCGTTTCTATGAACAGTGCCACTGTGACAGTGCTCTTGAGTGAAAAAAGAGACCGCAGCTCCACAGATGCTGAAAAGCTGTTTTATCTGTAAGAGAATGTCACTTCATGCAAAGTTGAGATCAAAGCTAACCAAAATGAAAAAATATTGTTTTCAAAACAAATAAACACTTATTTGCAATGTAAAAAGTCGTTTCTGTAAGGTGTTAGTTGATTTCTACTCCTCAAGTAAAGGTAGTGCTCCTCTATGCTCAAACAGCTTAAGTTAGCGTTTCTATGAACAATGGCACTGTGACAGTGCTCTTGAGTGAAAAAAGAGACGGCAGCTCCGCAGATGCTAAAAACCTGTTTTCCCTGTAAGAGAAAGTCACTTTATGCAACGTTAAGATCAACGCTTGCCAAAATGAAAGATATTGGTTTCAAATGAAATAATCTTTCATTTGCAATGCAAAAAAGGTGTTTCTTTAATAATTTAGATGATTTCTGCTCCTCGAGTAATGTTAGTGCTACTATACCCAAAAACAGCTTATTTTAGCGTTTCTATGAATAGTTGCACTGTATCAGTGCTCCTGAGTGAAAGAAGAGACCGCAGCTCTACAAATGCTGAAAAGCTGTTTTAACTGTAAGAGAGTCACTTCATGCAATGTTAAGATCAAAGCTTGCCAAAATGAAACAAACTGGTTTCAAATG
This sequence comes from Spinibarbus caldwelli, assembly GCA_039654775.1. NCBI lineage: Eukaryota > Metazoa > Chordata > Actinopteri > Cypriniformes > Cyprinidae > Spinibarbus > Spinibarbus caldwelli. The sequence goes on from CM077244.1 coordinate 32,752,609, forward strand.
AAATAATCTTTCATTTGCAATGCAAAAAAGGTGTTTCTTTAATAATTTAGATGATTTCTGCTCCTCGAGTAATGTTAGTGCTACTATGCCCAAACAGCTTATTTTAGCGTTTCTATGAACAGTGGCACTGTGTCAGTGCTCCTGAGTGAAAGAAGAGACCGCAGCTCCACAGATGCTGAAAAGCTGTTTTAACTGTAAGAGAATGTCACTTCATGCAATGAAGCTTGCCAAAATGAAAGATACTGGTTTCAAATGAAACAATCTTTCATTTGCAATGCAAAAAAAAAGGTGTTTCTTTCATATTTAAGATGATTTCTGCTCCTCGAGTAATGTTAGTGCTACTATGCCCAAACAGCTTATTTTAGCGTTTCTATGAACAGTGGCACTGTGTTAGTGCTCCTGAGTGAAAGAAGAGACCGCAGCTCTACAAATGCTGAAAAGCTGTTTAAACTGTAAGAGAATGTCACTTCATGCAATGTTAAGATCAAAGATTGCCAAAATGAAAGATACTGGTTTCAAATGAAATAATCTTTCATTTGCAATGCAAAAAAGGTATTTCTTTAATAATTTAGATGATTTCTGCTCCTCGAGTAATGTTAGTGCTACTATGCCTAAACAGCTTATTTTAGCGTTTCTATGAACAGTGGCACTGTGACAGTGCTCCTGAGTGAAAGAAGATTCCGCAGATGCTGAAAAGCTGTTTTCCCTGTAAGAGAATTTCACTTCATGCAATGTTAAGATCAAAGCTTGCCAAAATGAAAGATATTGGTTTCAAATGAAATGAACTATTATTTGCAATGCAAAAAGGTGTATTTTATGTGTTAGATGATTTCTGCTCCTCGAGTAATGTTAGTGCTACTATGCCCAAAAACAGCTTATTTTAGCGTTTCTATGAATAGTTGCACTGTGGCAGTGCTCCTGAGTGAAAGAAGATACCACAGCTCCGCAGATGCTGACAAGCTGTTTTCCCTGTAAGAGAAAGTCTCTTTATGCAATTTTAAGATCAAAGCTAACCAAAATGAAAAAATATTGTTTTCAAATGAAATAAACACTTATTTGCAATGTAAAAAGTCCTTTCTATAAGGTGTTAGTTGATTTCTGCTCCTCGAGTAATGTTAGTGCTACCATGCCCAAACAGCTTATTTTAGCATTTCTATGAACAGTGGCACTGTGATAGTGCTCCTGAGTGAAAAAAGAGACCGCAGCTCCGCAGATGCTGAAAAGCTGTTTTAACTGTAAGAGAATGTCACTTCATGCAATGTTAAGATCAAAGCTAACCAAAATGAAAAAATATTGTTTTCAAAACAAATAAACACTTATTTGCAATGTAAAAAGTCGTTTCTGTAAGGTGTTAGTTGATTTCTACTCCTCAAGTAAAGGTAGTGCTCCTCTATGCTCAAACAGCTTAAGTTAGCGTTTCTATTAACAGTGGTTCTGTTTCAGTGTTCCTCAGTGAAAGATGAGTCCGCAGATCCACAGGTGTTTTAAAAGCTATTTTCCCTGTAAGAGAATGTCAGCTCATGCAATGTTAAGATCAAAGCTTGCCAAAATGAAAGATACTGGTTTCAGATGAAATAATCTTTCATTTGCAATGCAAAACAGGTGTTTCTTTAATAATTTAGATGATTTCTGCTCCTCGAGTAATGTTAGTGCTACTATGCCCAAACAGCTTCTTTTAGCGTTTCTATGAACAGTGGCACTGTGATAGTGCTCCTGAGTGAAAGAAGAGACTGCAGTTCCGCAGATGCTACAAAGCTGTTTTCCCTGTAAGAGAATGTCACTTTATGCAATGTTAAGATCAAAGCTTTCTAAAATAAAAGATATTGGTTTCAAATGACTTATACAGTTATGTACTATGCAGAAACGCGTTTCATTAATGTGTTAGTGCTACCATGCCCAAACAGCTTATTTTAGCGTTTCTATGAACAGTGGCACTGTGACTTTGCTCCTGAGTGAAAGAAGAGCTCGCAGCTCCACAGATGCTGAAAAGCTGTTTTCCCTGTAAGAGAATTTCACTTCATGCAATGTTAAGATCAAAGCTTGCCAAAATGAAAGATATTTGTTTCAAATGAAATGAACGCTTATTTGCAATGCAGAAAGGCGTTTCTTTAATGTGTTAGATTGTTTCTGCTCCTAAAGTAAAGTTAGTGCTGCTATGCCCAAAAACAGCTTATTTTAGCGTTTCTATGAACAGTGGCACTGTGTTAGTGCTCCTGAGTGAAAGAAGAGACCGCAGCTCTACAAATGCTGAAAAGCTGTTTAAACTGTAAGAGAATGTCACTTCATGCAATGTTAAGATCAAAGATTGCCAAAATAAAAGATACTGGTTTCAAATGAAATAATCTTTCATTTGCAATGCAAAAAAGGTGTTTCTTTAATAATTTAGATGATTTCTGCTCCTCGAGTAATGTTAGTGCTACTATGCCCAAACAGCTTATTTTAGCGTTTCTATGAACAGTGGCACTGTGACAGTGCTCCTGAGTGAAAGAAGATACTACAGCTCCGCAGATGCTGAAAAGCTGTTTTCCCTGTAAGAGAAAGTCACTTTATGCAACGTTAAGATCAAAGCTTGCTAAAATAAAAGATATTGGTTTCAAATGAAATAAACTTTTATTTAAAATGCAGAAAGGCGTTTCTTTAATGTGTTAGATTGTTTCTGCTCCTAAAGTACAGTTAGTGCTACTATGCTCAGACATCTTATTTTAGTGTTTCTATATACAGTGGCACTGTGTCAGCGCTCCTGAGTCAAAGAAGAGACCGCAGCTCCACAGATGCTACACAGTTTTTCCCTGTAAGAGAATGTAACTTTATGCAATGTTAAGATCAAAGCTTTCTAAAATAACAGATATTGCTTTCAAATGACTTATACAGGTATGTACTATGCAGAAACGCGTTTCTGTAATGTGTTAGTGCTACCATGCCCAAACAGCTTATTTTAGCGTTTCTATGAACAGTGCCACTGTGACAGTGCTCTTGAGTGAAAAAAGAGACCGCAGCTCCACAGATGCTGAAAAGCTGTTTTATCTGTAAGAGAATGTCACTTCATGCAAAGTTGAGATCAAAGCTAACCAAAATGAAAAAATATTGTTTTCAAAACAAATAAACACTTATTTGCAATGTAAAAAGTCGTTTCTGTAAGGTGTTAGTTGATTTCTACTCCTCAAGTAAAGGTAGTGCTCCTCTATGCTCAAACAGCTTAAGTTAGCGTTTCTATGAACAATGGCACTGTGACAGTGCTCTTGAGTGAAAAAAGAGACGGCAGCTCCGCAGATGCTAAAAACCTGTTTTCCCTGTAAGAGAAAGTCACTTTATGCAACGTTAAGATCAACGCTTGCCAAAATGAAAGATATTGGTTTCAAATGAAATAATCTTTCATTTGCAATGCAAAAAAGGTGTTTCTTTAATAATTTAGATGATTTCTGCTCCTCGAGTAATGTTAGTGCTACTATACCCAAAAACAGCTTATTTTAGCGTTTCTATGAATAGTTGCACTGTATCAGTGCTCCTGAGTGAAAGAAGAGACCGCAGCTCTACAAATGCTGAAAAGCTGTTTTAACTGTAAGAGAGTCACTTCATGCAATGTTAAGATCAAAGCTTGCCAAAATGAAACAAACTGGTTTCAAATGAAATAATCTTTCATTTGCAATGCAAAAAAGGTGTTTCTTTAATAATTTAGATGATTTCTGCTCCTCGAGTAATGTTAGTGCTACTATGCCCAAACAGCTTATTTTAGCGTTTCTATGAACAGTGGCACTGTGTCAGTGCTCCTGAGTGAAAGAAGAGACCGCAGCTCCACAGATGCTGAAAAGCTGTTTTAACTGTAAGAGAATGTCACTTCATGCAATGAAGCTTGCCAAAATGAAAGATACTGGTTTCAAATGAAACAATCTTTCATTTGCAATGCAAAAAAAAGGTGTTTCTTTCATATTTAAGATGATTTCTGCTCCTCGAGTAATGTTAGTGCTACTATGCCCAAACAGCTTATTTTAGCGTTTCTATGAACAGTGGCACTGTGACAGTGCTCCTGAGTGAAAGAAGATACCACAGCTCCGCAGATGCTGAAAAGCTGTTTTCCCTGTAAGAGAAAGTCACTTAATGCAATGTTAAGATCAAAGCTTGCTAAAATTAAAGATATTGGTTTCAAATGAATTAAACTCTTATTTGCAATGCAAAAAGGTGTTTTTTTATGTGTTGGAGGACTTCTCCTCCTCGAGTAAAGTTAGTGCTGCTATGCCCAAACAGCTTATATTAGCGTTTCTATGAACTGTGGCACTGTGGCTGTGCTCCTGAGTGAAAGAATAGACCACAGCTCCGCAGTTGCTACAAAGCTGTTTTCCCTGTAAGAGAATGTCACTTCATGCAATGTTAAGATCAAAGCTTTCTAAGATAAAAGATATTGGTTTCAAATAACTTATACAGTTATGTACTATGCAGAAACGCGTTTCTTTAATGTGTTAGTGCTACCATGCCCTTGCAGCTTATTTTAGCGTTTCTATGAACAGTGGCACTGTGACAGTGCTCTTGAGTGAAAAAAGAGACCGCAGCTCCGCAGATGCTAAAAAGCTGTTTTCCCTGAAAGAAAATGTCACTTTATGCAATGTTAAGATCAAACCTTTCTAAAATAAAAGATATTTCTTTCAAATGAATTATACTGTTATTTACAATGCAGAAAGGCGTTTCTTTAATGTGGTAGATTGTTTCTGCTCCTCAAGTAATATTAGTGCTACTATGCCCAAAAACAGCTCATTTTAGCGTTTCTATGCACAGTGGCACTGTGTTAGTGCTCCTGAGTGAAAGAAGAGATCGCAGCTCCACAGATGCTGAAAAGCTGTTTTCCCTGTAAGAGAAAGTCTCTTTATGCAATTTTAAGATCAAAGCTAACCAAAATGAAAGATACTGGTTTCAAATGAAATAATCTTTCATTTCCAATGCAAAAAAGGTGTTTCTTTAATAATTTAGATGATTTCTGCTCCTCGAGTAATGTTAGTGCTACTATGCCCAAACATCTTATTTTAGCGTTTCTATGAACAGTGGCACTGTGACAGTGCTCCTGAGTGAAAGAAGATACCGCAGCTCCGCAGATGCTGAAAAGCTGTTTTCCCTGTAAGAGAATGTCACTTTATGCAATGTTAAGATCAAAGCTTTCTAAGATAAAAGATATTGGTTTCAAATAACTTATACAGTTATGTACTATGCAGAAACGCGTTTCTTTAATGTGTTAGTGCTGCCATGCCCAAACAGCTTATTTTAGCGGTTCTATGAACAGTGGCACTGTGACAGTGCTCTTGAGTGAAAAAAAGAGACCGCAGCTACGCAGATGCTACAAAGCTCTTTTCCCTTTAAGAAAATGTCACTTTATGCAATGTTAAGATCAAAGCTTTCTAAAATAAAAGATATTGGTTTCAAATGAATTATACTGTTATGTACAAGGCAGAAAGGCGTTTCTTTAATGTGGTAGATTGTTTCTGCTCCTCAAGTAATGTTAGTGCTGCTATGCCCAAAAACAGCTTATTTTAGCGTTTCTATGAACAGTGGCACTGTGTTAGTGCTCCTGAGTGAAAGAAGAGACCGCAGCTCTACAAATGCTGAAAAGCTGTTTAAACTGTAAGAGAATGTCACTTCATGCAATGTTAAGATCAAAGATTGCCAAAATGAAAGATACTGGTTTCAAATGAAATAATCTTTCATTTGCAATGCAAAAAAGGTATTTCTTTAATAATTTAGATGATTTCTGCTCCTCGAGTAATGTTAGTGCTACTATGCCTAAACAGCTTATTTTAGCGTTTCTATGAACAGTGGCACTGTGACAGTGCTCCTGAGTGAAAGAAGATTCCGCAGATGCTGAAAAGCTGTTTTCCCTGTAAGAGAATTTCACTTCATGCAATGTTAAGATCAAAGCTTGCCAAAATGAAAGATATTGGTTTCAAATGAAATGAACTATTATTTGCAATGCAAAAAGGTGTATTTTATGTGTTAGATGATTTCTGCTCCTCGAGTAATGTTAGTGCTACTATGCCCAAAAACAGCTTATTTTAGCGTTTCTATGAATAGTTGCACTGTGGCAGTGCTCCTGAGTGAAAGAAGATACCACAGCTCCGCAGATGCTGACAAGCTGTTTTCCCTGTAAGAGAAAGTCTCTTTATGCAATTTTAAGATCAAAGCTAACCAAAATGAAAAAATATTGTTTTCAAATGAAATAAACACTTATTTGCAATGTAAAAAGTCCTTTCTATAAGGTGTTAGTTGATTTCTGCTCCTCGAGTAATGTTAGTGCTACCATGCCCAAACAGCTTATTTTAGCATTTCTATGAACAGTGGCACTGTGATAGTGCTCCTGAGTGAAAAAAGAGACCGCAGCTCCGCAGATGCTGAAAAGCTGTTTTAACTGTAAGAGAATGTCACTTCATGCAATGTTAAGATCAAAGCTAACCAAAATGAAAAAATATTGTTTTCAAAACAAATAAACACTTATTTGCAATGTAAAAAGTCGTTTCTGTAAGGTGTTAGTTGATTTCTACTCCTCAAGTAAAGGTAGTGCTCCTCTATGCTCAAACAGCTTAAGTTAGCGTTTCTATTAACAGTGGTTCTGTTTCAGTGTTCCTCAGTGAAAGATGAGTCCGCAGATCCACAGGTGTTTAAAAGCTATTTTCCCTGTAAGAGAATGTCAGCTCATGCAATGTTAAGATCAAAGCTTGCCAAAATGAAAGATACTGGTTTCAAATGAAATAATCTTTCATTTGCAATGCAAAACAGGTGTTTCTTTAATAATTTAGATGATTTCTGCTCCTCGAGTAATGTTAGTGCTACTATGCCCAAACAGCTTCTTTTAGCGTTTCTATGAACAGTGGCACTGTGATAGTGCACCTGAGTGAAAGAAGAGACTGCAGTTCCGCAGATGCTACAAAGCTGTTTTCCCTGTAAGAGAATGTCACTTTATGCAATAAGATCAAAGCTTTCTAAAATAAAAGATATTGGTTTCAAATGACTTATACAGTTATGTACTATGCAGAAACGCGTTTCATTAATGTGTTAGTGCTACCATGCCCAAACAGCTTATTTTAGCGTTTCTATGAACAGTGGCACTGTGACTTTGCTCCTGAGTGAAAGAAGAGCTCGCAGCTCCACAGATGCTGAAAAGCTGTTTTCCCTGTAAGAGAATTTCACTTCATGCAATGTTAAGATCAAAGCTTGCCAAAATGAAAGATATTTGTTTCAAATGAAATGAACGCTTATTTGCAATGCAGAAAGGCGTTTCTTTAATGTGTTAGATTGTTTCTGCTCCTAAAGTAAAGTTAGTGCTGCTATGCCCAAAAACAGCTTATTTTAGCGTTTCTATGAACAGTGGCACTGTGTTAGTGCTCCTGAGTGAAAGAAGAGACCGCAGCTCTACAAATGCTGAAAAGCTGTTTAAACTGTAAGAGAATGTCACTTCATGCAATGTTAAGATCAAAGATTGCCAAAATGAAAGATACTGGTTTCAAATGAAATAATCTTTCATTTGCAATGCAAAAAAGGTATTTCTTTAATAATTTAGATGATTTCTGCTCCTCGAGTAATGTTAGTGCTACTATGCCTAAACAGCTTATTTTAGCGTTTCTATGAACAGTGGCACTGTGACAGTGCTCCTGAGTGAAAGAAGATTCCGCAGATGCTGAAAAGCTGTTTTCCCTGTAAGAGAATTTCACTTCATGCAATGTTAAGATCAAAGCTTGCCAAAATGAAAGATATTGGTTTCAAATGAAATGAACTATTATTTGCAATGCAAAAAGGTGTATTTTATGTGTTAGATGATTTCTGCTCCTCGAGTAATGTTAGTGCTACTATGCCCAAAAACAGCTTATTTTAGCGTTTCTATGAATAGTTGCACTGTGGCAGTGCTCCTGAGTGAAAGAAGATACCACAGCTCCGCAGATGCTGACAAGCTGTTTTCCCTGTAAGAGAAAGTCTCTTTATGCAATTTTAAGATCAAAGCTAACCAAAATGAAAAAATATTTTTTTCAAATGAAATAAACACTTATTTGCAATGTAAAAAGTCCTTTCTATAAGGTGTTAGTTGATTTCTGCTCCTCGAGTAATGTTAGTGCTACCATGCCCAAACAGCTTATTTTAGCATTTCTATGAACAGTGGCACTGTGATAGTGCTCCTGAGTGAAAAAAGAGACCGCAGCTCCGCAGATGCTGAAAAGCTGTTTTAACTGTAAGAGAATGTCACTTCATGCAATGTTAAGATCAAAGCTAACCAAAATGAAAGATATTGGTTTCAAATGAAATGAACTATTATTTGCAATGCAAAAAGGTGTATTTTATGTGTTAGATGATTTCTGCTCCTCGAGTAATGTTAGTGCTACTATGCCCAAAAACAGCTTATTTTAGCGTTTCTATGAATAGTTGCACTGTGGCAGTGCTCCTGAGTGAAAGAAGATACCACAGCTCCGCAGATGCTGACAAGCTGTTTTCCCTGTAAGAGAAAGTCTCTTTATGCAATTTTAAGATCAAAGCTAACCAAAATGAAAAAATATTGTTTTCAAATGAAATAAACACTTATTTGCAATGTAAAAAGTCCTTTCTATAAGGTGTTAGTTGATTTCTGCTCCTCGAGTAATGTTAGTGCTACCATGCCCAAACAGCTTATTTTAGCATTTCTATGAACAGTGGCACTGTGATAGTGCTCCTGAGTGAAAAAAGAGACCGCAGCTCCGCAGATGCTGAAAAGCTGTTTTAACTGTAAGAGAATGTCACTTCATGCAATGTTAAGATCAAAGCTAACCAAAATGAAAAAATATTGTTTTCAAAACAAATAAACACTTATTTGCAATGTAAAAAGTCGTTTCTGTAAGGTGTTAGTTGATTTCTACTCCTCAAGTAAAGGTAGTGCTCCTCTATGCTCAAACAGCTTAAGTTAGCGTTTCTATTAACAGTGGTTCTGTTTCAGTGTTCCTCAGTGAAAGATGAGTCCGCAGATCCACAGGTGTTTAAAAGCTATTTTCCCTGTAAGAGAATGTCAGCTCATGCAATGTTAAGATCAAAGCTTGCCAAAATGAAAGATACTGGTTTCAAATGAAATAATCTTTCATTTGCAATGCAAAACAGGTGTTTCTTTAATAATTTAGATGATTTCTGCTCCTCGAGTAATGTTAGTGCTACTATGCCCAAACAGCTTCTTTTAGCGTTTCTATGAACAGTGGCACTGTGATAGTGCACCTGAGTGAAAGAAGAGACTGCAGTTCCGCAGATGCTACAAAGCTGTTTTCCCTGTAAGAGAATGTCACTTTATGCAATAAGATCA